>JARHVA010002230.1:0-182500 GCA_037957365.1 Torreya grandis
TTGATAAAGACATTGATTTTAATTTTTTATTGGTCAAATAAGTTACACTTGTCAAACTAAATCTAAAGTAATTAAAATAATGTATGATGATACTAATGACTTAGTATTTATAATATTGATGTTCTAACATCAACTTATAACTTGATAAAGTCCAAAATTGGACATTTTAGTAATAAATAGGTCCTTATTTAATGTTTTGAAAATGGTGTGTGTGTTAGTAAAAAAAATGGGCATGTGCCCATTATACACATTAATAACCTAAAAATAATATAGGAAATTATATTTTAGGAAGCCAATATTTATATCTTTCAAAATATAAAACTAGCATGTATCCATTATACACAATCATATAATAATAAGTAGTAAATGATCAATTATTAGGGATATAATAATACTTATCTTTTGTATAATTTGCATGTGCCCATTATAAAATAATATATTAAGAATAATATTATAAGAAAACATTTCTTATTTTTGGACTCAATTGTCTAGTTCATCATCACAATCCTCGGAGACATATAAAAAATCTTGATAATTAGGCCACTCTTTTGTGACATCATTAATATTATTATTAATGGGTATGGGACTATACAATACACTACATTCCTCGATAGATATTCTAGGAAAGGGATGTGCATAGTTCATATAATGTTACCTTTAATGACATGGATAAAAAATTATGATGTTGTTAACACACACATACACACATTAAATTTATAGAAAAAATAATATAAATCATCAAAGTTAGTTAAAATTATAATGTTGTCTATTGATAAATAGTGGCCAATAATCATGGATATATTTTTTTATTCTATCAATCATTTTTAAGTCGAGACTTATATAGGTTTAAGTAAATATATTATAACCATCCATTAAAAAAAGCTATGATCTAGTGACTAATATATCTTAATATTTTATTTTTACATGCTTTAAAAAACATATGAAAATTTGAATATAATCATGATATACTTAATCTTTAAGAATCATGTTCCAATCGACAAATTATGACTAATTATTTACAACAAGAATAATATTGGCTATTGTAGGCAAGGTTATGTACCAAGATTTTTGTATTATTTAAGGTGCATTAGATTTGGAGAGAAGATATGAGGAGTGGTTTATACATATACTCTACATATAACTATCACAATGACATCTAATTTTTTTCATTCCCTATCATGCCAACAACAAGTATTTGGGATAGTGTTAAACTCAAAATGCATTTTAGAGAATATAATAAGTGTTTAGTAGAACACATAGACAAAAATTGCCACTTATGACAAATTATCCAGATTTAGTTAGAGGTTATAGTATATATAAAAAAGTGGAATAGTTAATTTAACAAAACATCAAATATATTCTTGTTATTATGGTTGGAGATTATAACCATTTATATATGGAGACACCACTAGAGTGGAAATAGGTGAAACTATTTATATTTGAATTAAAATAATATTCATAATACATTATCAATATGCATTCACTTCATCTATCTCACATTACTTTAATATGGACAAATAATTGGGGAATAAACTTTTCATTTAAAAATGTTTACATATATGAGGAGGCAACTATTAGCCAATTTGTAACAAGAAACTTCAATATCATGATTATAAAGAGTTAAGGACATGTACAAGCGATAAAAATATATTGAAATAAGATAAAAAAGAATTTATTAAAACTAAATCTTCAACATTTGAAGAGATTCAACTTTTCCTATTCAATGAAAAAATAATTCAAGATTAAAGTTGAATGCCACCACTAAGTTCCTCCTAAATACCAGTACCAATCCATTAATCCAGCTAGTGTAGATAGACTAGTTATCTCAATTTATGTAATAATATCCCTCTTAAATGGGAAAAAATATTTATTCCATTCATAAAAGTAGCTGGTGATATCATGGACATTGAGCTTGAGCATGAATCATAAGATCCATAGACAAAATTATACATCATCGATGGATAATATACCTATTGTCACCAAATATTGAACTTTAAAAGAGGGTGTTCAAGCCTCTTCTAGATTTGGGAAACATGGGAATAATTACAGGTATGTGGGTGTGCCTATAGTGGAATTAGACCTCTAGGTTGAAGGGTTAGCTCCCTAAATATGTCTTGAAGTGCTTATGACCTAAACTAGTTGATTGTTTATGGGAAAGGGATAGAAATTTTACATGAAATGAAACTAATATAAGGGGGGTGATACACTAGAAGGTATTAAAAAAAGACTATAATACTTATTTCACAAAGAGATAAGGCTTAAAACATTAGTTTAAGAGTCCTAAAATGCACTAATATTAATGTTTTAATATGAAAGTGACATCCATGAAGACTATCTAAGGTAAGTGAAACCATAGATTACTAGAAAATAATAAGGCTCGTTATACACTAAAAAAAATCCATACACTTAACAACACTTCAGATAAATTAATTGCATCAAACATGTAAGGATTGAGAGAAGCCAAGGATAGATAGATATCCCTTAATTATCCATTATACATCTCTTCACACACTTTGACATGATGATACATGAACACAAACTAGATTATATTTATTGTTATTAGGAAAATTACAATATCAAAACAAGAAGGGATTTGTAATACATAGTGTGGTATTATATTACAAGAGCCAAAATGTCTACTACTTTTAAACTAAGAATTTGACTCAAGATAGGGGGGTTATATCAAGTGTTAGTTTAAAATGAAATCAAAATAAAAATAAAACACTAACAAGCATGACATATATAGGCATAGACACTAGGGGGAGATTAGTAAAAAAAATATATATGAAATAAACAACTAAAACATGAAATAAGCCTTCCTTCATCTTCCTTGGATCTTATAAACAGTTAGTTGAGTGGCTTGCTCAACTTGTGCATTAAAGAGTCTTCATAAATGCAATTGTTTGGCTTGTGATGGCTTTGCCTCAATAATTATACATGATAAACTATAATAAATGGATTTTGAAATCATTTTTATATGGTAACTTTACACTATCCAAGCTTTTTGAGGTCATTTGGGAATAATAACTTTGGATTGATAGAGCTTAAAATTATGAGTGTGAGGCCTTGTATTTATAGATTTGTGTAAACGATCAGAATGAACCTGAAACCTCCATATTAGGATGAAGATGTGTGGCTAATAATTAATTAAATTTTGGATGCTAAAATTAATAAATTCCCTCATAAATATTTGGGATAGATAGGCATTAAAGAGATATGGGAGGGCTTAATCTGATATTTGTTACATTTATAGCCTAGGGATGCCTTCCCAAAAATTGATGTCAATTGATGATGTAAAAACTCATAATAAATTTTCATTAAGAAATATTCAAAAATATCCATGTAATTATTAATTAGGATCATGATTCAAATTAATTATCCTTAAACATGATTTATCAATATTGGTGCAAATCGTGGTCATTGGTGCTCAATTAATCAAACTGGTCAAAATGTTGTATTATTGGCTCAAAATTTGATTAGATTAGAATTGGAAGTTGATTTTAGATGACTTGGAACCATTATCCCATTTAGGATGTTGTTGACACAAAATAACAAAGGCATGTGCATCATGCAATAAAATTGGTATAAAAGAGCAATCCAGAACACCTAAGTATGGAAATGTCATTTTGACTCAAAATGATATGATCGAAGTTAGTTGTCTCATAAAATTAATTTTCTTATTTAGGGATACATTGGAAAAAATAGGCACTTATATATGTCAAATTTTAACCATTTAATGAATTTTAGTATTTTTAGGCCAAATTGTGATATTTGATAGAAACTAGTTAGAAGCTTGATTGGAGGTTATTGGTGACCAATTTTAGGTGTCTATAATTTACCTCTATTTGGGAAGGCATTTCAAGATATAGGCATAGTAACACCTTCTAAAATAATGAGTAAATATTTGTATGCTGAAATGAAGATGATGATTAAATAAAAAGGTCCAAATGGTGCTTGAAAAGTCTATGATGATTCCCCCTTTAGGAAGTGGCCATCACATATGTGTATAAATGGTCATTCAAAAAGAAGAAAGAAGAAAGGTGAAATTAACCCATAGTTAAGATAAATCCAAATGAGAAAATTCTTGCATGTATTTATATTAAAAGGTACTAATTTTCCCAAAAGTAGTTATAATCAAGAATAAAAGTCAAAATAATGATTTTCTCATAAGCAGTTATAATCATTAAGAGGATCTAGATTGGCCAAATATGATGTTTGATATGGTTGTGCCCTAGTTAGGGTAGATTATAAAGCATAACTCAAAGATAGAACCTATTACATAGAGTAAATATGATTTGGTACAAATGTAGATGCAATGGTCTAATGACTAAAGAAGCCACAAATAACCAGGCATATGGGGATGTAAAAAATGATGAAAGGGATGGATAGAAGAATAATATTAATCATTGGAAAAGATTAAATTATACCTAAAAATTTAGATACACACATATTTATTATCATTGATACAAATATAATGGTTAATGGGTTAATTTGATCAAGATGGGTGAAAGAATATGCCAAGATGCTTAGGAGAGACTTTTATAGATCCATTGCTTGTAGATCTTCTTGAAGCTGATTTTTGCTATAGCACATGATGGTAGGCATAATGATAGAAAACCATGATGACTTGGCCAAAATATGCATAAGGACTAACTCCTAATCTAATAAACAATTGAAAATAATTCACCAATGATGAAAACTATAATGATGATGTTAACATATGAATATGGATGGATTCAAGTATAAATGTGCAAGGAATCACCCAATGAATGCACATAGATTGAATTGAGGAAATGATGTTGAAATGAAAAAAATAGGTAAATAAACAAACAAACAAATAGAAAACACATAAACAAAAAGCTTGAAAACAAAATCAATAAAAAGCATCCTACAATGACCATGCCCTAGTAAGGTGAATCAAGGATAATTGACTAGGCTTAGATAGGACAAATGTTTTCAGATTTTTGAAATATTTGAAATGTTTTTGGCATTTTGAGATATCTTAGCTCGTTATATAATGACAAGATACCTACTCACAAAATGGCAAGAGAATTTAGCTTAGATTGCTTGTAAAATTATGAGAGCACATGGATAAGGGGATCAAGGTGACTTAAACATAAATTGATCATGGCCCACATAGTCCAAAAATGGACTCAATTCATACTAATTATGTCCACTCAAAAGGTAGGGAGAAACTTGACCAAGTCCCGATAAGTTCTCAAATCCAATAAATGGCTAGTCAAATGGAAATAATAATGGAAAGGTGATGTGATAATGCATGATAAATAAATGTTGACCCTAGTTTGCCCATAGGCATTTATAACTAGGATATAATGGATTATATTAATGATATTAATTAACCCATAGGTGGTTATAATTAGTAGAAAGATTGGTGAAACACTAATTTGCTCTAGTAGGCAATATAATTAGAATCACATAAACAAACTTGATATAGGATAGAAAATGAAATATATCTTACTAGATCAACTATCACACTACTATAATAGACTATCATTTTTTTGTTCCCAAAATAAGCTATGCTCATTTTGTGGACAACCCCTATGAAACTTGTCCATTTCGTAATCTGCACTCTAAGTTCATCATTTGAGACAAGTTTCTCTTGATCTCAAGTGAAGTTCTCTGACATCCTATGAATGTTTACAATATTCCCTCACCACGATTTCTCAAAAATCATGAAACCTATTTAATCTTTATCTAATAAAAATGTTAGTTTTGATCATTTTTAGGGTGTTAGTGAATTTTATTTTTATTTATGCATGGGTGGCCTTTTTCACTGCTCTTACATTTTTCTCTCTCTGCATGCATTAGTGGAAAAATTTGTCACCAATGCATGATCTATCCCTGGCACATGTCAGGGTGGAAAATTTTGTTGCTGAAGCAAAGATTTTCAAAATCTCAAATTTCATGTGGCATTTATGGCTATGTGTGCTGAGTTTTAAAAGCTTGTTTTGAGCTTTTAAATGCATTTTGTTTTTCATTTATTTTATTTTAAGTTTCCTAGACCCTTATTTATAAATGATCAACCACACAAATGAAGGAAGAGTTTGAATTCACCACTGCCAAGCTTAGGGTTCTGAACTTGTTGGGTAAGTTGTTTTCTAGTTCTAGCATTTCATTTTTTAAGTGTTTTTTGTTGAAGTTTAATTTTTCTTTTTCATTTTGCTTTTTCTTATGTGTCATTGACCTTATTTTCTTATTTATTTTTCCCTAGGTTTTTGTTGTGTGTGTCAAGTTGGTGTTTTGACCTGACTAAGGTTTTTCCCTCACTAAATCTGATTGAAAACCATCTACAAATAACTTGGTGATGATGGATTTAATAACCCACTCTCACACTTCTCATTGAAAACAAATGACATGCATCAACGGTTATTTTTGCCACTTGAAAGTTTTATGAAAACATCTAAACAATAGTGTAAGTGTGAAAAATTTTACCATCTTATCCTAGTAAAAAATTATCAACTAATACCATATGTAATGTTGGTGAAAACTGCCGCTCAAAAATATCCTGCAATAGCAACTATTTTCACTGCTTGGACATCAAAACCTCCATTTTATTATCATATCCATTGTCAACATTTTTTGCCACTCTTACATGCAAATGACATGCATCAACGGTTATTTTTTCCACCTCTATATGAAAATTAATTTTTCCTTGCATGTAACGGTGGTTAATTTCACCACCAATACAAACATCCTCTTGAATTTTCCTAACTCTAGGATATTTTCAATTTTGCTTTTCCAAGCCCATTTTCCTCTATTTTTTTGCCTACTTGCATTTTATCCCTTTTAAGTGCATCTCCATAGTCATGATCATCGACATGCAATTTTCCCAGATTACCAGTACTTTCCCTAATTACATGATCATGACTTTTTTTTGTAGTTTCTTCTATGGATATTCTTTCCTCATCGACATCCTTTTGGTAAAATCTCTTTTAGATGATTGAGTTTTCTCTGAAGAAGTTAAAAGTGATGAATTATAAATATCAAGGTGTTTTTACAATCACCTTAGTGACTTCTAATGTTGATGACATTAGAGATACAGAGATTGGTCATGTAGACATGGTTGAGTTTATGGAGAGAACTAAGTTAAGAAATCCCATCTCCATAATGAAGAAGATAATTGAAAACAAAATTCATTTTGTATCTTCTTTCCCAGTAGCTACTCACAACATGAAATTCATTTTACAGTGTGCTTATTTTTATAATTTGTCAAAGTGCCCATAGAGTTTTTTGAAAAGTGACTTTATAGAAGAAGTTGGTGATCTAATAAATCTTCTCAGTAGGGTAAGAAGTTTTCCCTCTTCCTCACAATTCCATGAATGGATGTATCCCTTCATCAAGGTATTACTCCAAAGCAAACAAACTATCTTCTAGGGAGAACAAATTAGTAATGCTTTACATGAGCAATTGATGAAGTTATCCAATACCTTCAAGTTCTATATGAATTCTTATCTAGTGTATATTATAGCTTCAATGAGAATCTTTCTAGGTCTAACATCAGAAGGAGATAAGATAGTAATCCTAATGTATCAATACTACTCTCAATTAACATTGAAGGCTTTTATTCATCATTTCAGGAGGGTAAATGATGCTTTCTTTGTAGTATTCTTATGTCTTTTTGATCCTTAACTAGAACAAAGAAGAGTGTCAGATGAGGCTTGGACAGTAGTAAATGATTATAGATGCATGTTCTTATAGTTTCCTTCTTTCTCATACCTAAGGGTTGGATTTTTCCAAGGTCATCCTTATATGCTTCCAAGATTTCCCTTAGACAAATTGGTCTTAATTGAGCTATACAGACAAATGATTATCATGCATAATAAATAGATGGAGCTCAAGAAGCTTGGTTTTAGATTCCTAGTTGAAATTGGTAGGTATTTAGTATTAACTATTGTGAGGGCTAGAGTCATGGAAACTGAAATGCAGCTTGTAACCATGAAGTAATTCAAGAGAAGACCAAACTTTGACTATAGGGGTGTGAAATACATAATCAAGAGAAAAACCTAATTCCATGAACCTATGGTATAATATGTTTGGGTAGATTTGAAAACAGAAGATGTATAGAAAATAAACTATAGCAGGTTATCTCTTGAGAATATTAAATATTTAAGACTTTCTAATATTCTTGACAATCTAGTGGATGATGGAGAATTGATTAATGACAGATACAATACTGAACAGATTGCTAATGACCCTCTCCCTCAAATCCAATGGTCCTAAAAAGAGCTAACCTCTTTGAGGAAAAGATTTGAACCTATATTGGTAAACACCAATAATTAGCTAACAAAGTAAGGAATTGCTTTGAAAGAATTATTCACAAGATCAAAAATTGAGATTCAAAAGGAAACAAGAAGAAAGGTGGAGAATAGGATGAAGAACAAAAGTCATGTTCCTTCTTCCTCCAAGCCATATAAGCCTAAGATCATATTTGTGATGAAGAAGTCAAAAGCTGTGGAAAAAGAATCAAAAATAGAAGATATGGAAGTTGTGAAATAGATCACTGAAGAACCAATGATGGAAGAGATGGATATTAAAGATAGGCCTATAAATCAACAAGAGGAGGAAACCTTGTCCCCACAAGAGAATTTACAATA
Organism: Torreya grandis; assembly: GCA_037957365.1. Classification (NCBI taxonomy): domain Eukaryota; kingdom Viridiplantae; phylum Streptophyta; class Pinopsida; order Cupressales; family Taxaceae; genus Torreya; species Torreya grandis. The sequence continues at coordinate 8,616 of JARHVA010002230.1, forward strand.
ATAAATGGGTGTCTCTTCTCCCCTACCTGACACACCTATTGTAGCTCCTTCATCTATTTCTCCTATTAATGTTCCATCTTTTGAATCTCCCTCTCCTTCCAAATTTTTTTTTGACAACCCTCACAACACTTGTGAAGATGTTCTCTATTCCTCAAAGTCTATTCCTAGTTTGTCCTCCCCATATTTTGATAGTGGAGATAGTTTTAATTTTGATCACTTAGTAAAAGGTGTAGCTTTTACTGACACTCTACCTATTGTTTCCACTATCTGTACAAGTACAGCTCTAGTGATGCCAACAATGGAGATAGATCCTAATGTAAGTACTTCCATACTTCCACCATGGTTGTCAAATTATACACCTAAAAGGAAGAAATAATCCATCTCTCTAGATGACTTTGTTTTTAATAAGCTACTGCTAGTAAAAGCCAAGGTCCTAAAGAAGCCAAAGGTTCTTTCAAAAATGCTTGGGGATAAGAGACATAAATTTATGGAAATTAGAAGACCTCTACAGGATGCAACCATTGAAATTTTTGATATAAATTATTACTCTATCTCTAGAGTTAAACTAGGCAAGAAAACTCATGAAAGTGCCAAGAGTGATATGCAGTTAGCCATAGACATCTTGATTTAGAAATTTGACAGGGAGAAAGAAATGAAGGATCACTAAAAAGAAATGGTGGAATAGTTGATTGCAATGGTAAGGAGAATCAATTTCACTTCAGAAGAAGTAACTCATGAGGCCATTTCTATAGAATACCCTAGCATTCAAAAAAAGGAAAAGACTCATCTCAAAGGAAAAGTACTTGAAGAATACTTGGAAAGGATGTGTGCACAAGGAATTTCCCTACTCACAGAGTTATCTAAGAAGATAGATAAAATGAGGAAATAAGACTAGAGCTTGATGATCTTATTGATATTTTTTCTCAAGATATTGAAAATGTATAAAAATATCTTGATAAATGGGTGGACATGAGAAAATTGAAGATAAACACTCTAATATCAATTGGCATCATTACTGATAGGGACTCTTATATTGAAACTAAAGATGCATTGACATATAGGATTCATGTGCTTAAAGATTTGATCAGTGACCTTGAATCTACAAGGAAACTCAGTGAGAAAAGTGAAGTGAGTCTTTTAAATAAATTGGAGGAGCTACCTTATAAGCTTACATCACAAGATAACTGATTCCTTTCTATAGAAGAAATGATTTAGGAATTTGAATATATGTCCTAGAAAGAATTTGAAGATAAGACATTTTCAATAATCTCTATGGACAATATCCTGGACAATCAGGTGACTCTAGATAATTTAAAAATCAAGTTAGCTAGTCATGCAAAATTAGTTACCATAGTAAGAGATGTCATACTTAGATCCAAGATGATTTTCAAGAACGTTGTTAGTTTAGATAGTATCGGGATGCAAGAAACTTTCACTATGTATTATGGACACATGAAGAAGGATGGTGATATGAATTAAAGAAATATATTTTTCCCTTAGTTTATTTTCCATTTTTTAGATGTACTTTTGAATCAAGTTTGGACATTTTTACATGTACTTTTTTTATATGTAATTACATGTAAAAAATAGGAAGTCCCAAGTCAATAAGGACTCTTATTTTTGAATAGGTCAAAGTAGTTAGGTTTTTCCCAAATTTTCTCAAGGCCTCTCCCTATGAATAAAGAGGGCCTCTTTTGTCAATGGATCTTTTATGTATTGAAAAAAAAACTCTGCTAAATAGAAAATCATTTTGAGACTTTGAGTTCAAATTGTAAATCAAATTTTATCAAGTGAATGAGAAAGCAAGTGATATTTCAAACTTTGTGTTGAAATAACTTTTGTTGTATTAGAAATTGTTCTTATCTCCTTTTCTTAATATTATCTTATCTATTTGATTAAATAGTAGTGTGAGTGAAAATAATTTGAGAGATGTTCTAAAGTTGATTGTGGAGACTTTGTGCTACAATAATTATCTTTAGTTTGTGTTTTAGTGTTTTAAAGAAAAGAATATTGGAAAGGCTTTGAACTACTATTATATTTTGTGATTATATATTTATTGTAGTTTTCAGTGAAGACTTTAGGTTGCACTTCATTCTACTATGTTCTAAGTTATAAATCAGAAAAAGAAGGAATGATAGACTTTGTACTCTCGTGGGTTTCTTGGTTTTTTAGTCAAATATCAAGAAAGTGTTCTTTTATTTTTTGAACATTATTTTTGAAAAAATAAAAATGGATGATGTGGTCTCACCCCTGAATTAATATTTAGTTTAGATTAGTTTGTGATAGTCTATAAGGAACCTCCCCTTGCTAAGAGGAGAGATTTATCTCATTACACTGTGACTGATATAACCATTTTGCCTTCAATTAGTTAATGAAAAAATATTCACCCAATAGTTTTTTGTGACTCCACTGGGGAATTGAACATGTAATTTGAAGCCTCACACTCTGAATGGAAGCATTCCCAGTTCTTTTCCATTCTAAATTCTGGTAGATTCATGGTATACGTGAAGTCAGAGAGATCAAGTTATTATTGATATTGTATTTGAGTTGATAAAACAAAATAATTTTGATCTCTTTCCTCTACGATCTCGCCTTTAGTGAACCAAGATTTTTTCTCCTACCAATGATAGGTCTCCAATACCAAGTGAAGCTTCTAGTTCTAATGCTAGCAGATTTTTGTCTATTCATAATCCATAAAGGTTTGTTATCCCACCTTTTAATCATCATATCATGGTAGCCTAAGGCCCTTGGGATAATACTTTTGGTGCTTTAAATTTAACCCCACCTTTGCATGAACTACCTCATAGTTCAAGAAATAATTTTCCCAAATTCTATGGTGATGGAAAAATTCACCCTAATGAACACATTATAACCTTCTGTATAGATTTTGGTGTGATACGTGTTGAAAATAAAGATGTAGCAGTAAGGATTTTCATATAATCACTGCAAGGTACTACCATAAATTGGTTTTATCTTCAATATCAAACTATAACCAATTGGAACACTCTCAAGGCCAAGTTTGAGGCTATATTCAAACCCATAGAAAATTCACAGGCCTTATTGTCTCATCTTACATAAATGAAGAAGGAGCCTCATGAGCCTATGAGAGACTTCATCGCTAAATTCAATAAGCTAAGAAATAGGATTCTTGTAATTGCTCAACTAACACTGGAGAATCTTAAGTGCTTCTTTATCAATTCTCAACTTCCCAAAGTGAGTTTTTTATTAAGGTGGGTTGGCCCTATAGATCTTCTTACCACTCAAATTTTGGATATCAAAGTCAAAGATGATCTTATCCTTGTAGGTAAGATAATAAGAGATTCCAATAAAATTAGATTTTCCTCTTTTGCTAAAAATTCTTCTACAAGCACCACTGACCCTATAGTGAAAAAGTTAGTAAATGAATTGTTAGCTCTAAAAAGGCAAATGTCCCAAATTATGTCTACTCCTCCTTCTTATCGAGATATACCAAGGAGGATGGTTCCCAATAATTCATATCAAGGCAACATTGCTAAAAATTAAGGGTAATCTAATCATCTTCCTCATACATAGAGGAAGCTTGCCATCGAAGCAGTGACAATCAACTCAATAGTTGGTTATTATGAATCCAAACATGATCATTATTTATAACCTAAGTTTGACCAAGAGAATGATGTTAATCTCTTTACAAAATGAGAATAATAATTATCTGGTGACTCCATCATTGGTTTTCTAAATTACCAAGACAAAGCTAAAAGAGAAGAAGTGTATGATGGAGCATATGCTATTTTTACTAGGTCCCAAAATTAGTCAACTCAGCAAGTTGATAAAGGAAAATCAAGAGAAAAACCTCAACCAGTGATATCAATTACTAAATGGTGAACTTTGCTCCCTTTCCAATCAAAGGAAATGATAAGCAATAAGCAAGTAAGTACATCTAACAATCTTATATCTTCTACTTACATCTCTTAGACTAGTATGACATCAAATACAAATTAGATTGATGGATTTCCTTCCTCTATTTCTAGTTCATTCTATCTATTCAAAATAATAGATCATTCTAAGAAGACTAAGATCCAAATTTCTAAAGTTGAGTATTTACAAGCTAATCCTGAACAATTTGATAGGTTAGCTAAAAAAACCATCCCTACAAGACAAGATTTTTGAAAAGTGACTCATGATTCCTCAAAGAAAAAATCTACCCAAAATAATCTTGTCACTACTCCCTTTGTTGCCTCTAAAAAATAGAACCTTTCTATGTTTCTTTATTGGTAAATAGTCACAAGTTGAGTAATTGCATAATAGATTATGAAGCCTCTAATAATGGTATGCCTGCCAAGGTAGTAGACTCCCTTAGTCTCACCTTAACTAAGACTTTTGGGAGATGTTTTTCCATGGAATATAAGAAAGTACCACTTTTGGGTCAAATCAAAGATGCTCAATTTGCATTTTCAGCTTTTCTAGATAAGAGGATTAAGATGACTATCCTAGTAGCTGATGTTCCAGCTTCTTATGGCATTCTGCTCAGACGTAATTTTTACAAGGATGTAGGTGGGGAGTTGAACATGGATCTATCTGAAGCAAGGATACCAATTAAAGGTGTCATGCAAAAGTTTCTTCTTAAAAAAGAGGTAAAATATAATTTTACCCAAATGACAAATCTGAAAGCTCAAATTTTGTTTGAATCCTTAGGAATGGGTAATTATTTCCTATCCACTAAAGATGTTTTTAATGAACTATAAGAGTTTTTAGATGAAATTTTAGGTGAAGACATAATAATACTAGATTCTTCCCTCACTATGAAGAGGAATCTTCTGATCAAAGAAACTTCAAAAAATCAAATTTTAATGAGGTCTAGGTTTTAGAATTTGATGGAAGTTATTCCTCTACCTGTTATAAAGTGGGAATTGTTTTGGTATCCACACAAGGAGATATTTTCCATTTCTCATATAAGTTTCAATTTGATAATACCAACAACACCACTGAATATGAATCATTGTTGCTTAGGTTGAAAGTTGCTCGTGCTAAAGGTGTTAAGATTCTTCATGCCTAAGGAGTTGCTAAATTAAAGGTTTGTCAAGTGAGAAATTTGTATCAAACCAAAAATGAAATATTGTGATATTATCACAGTCACATATGGGATTACATTGAAATTTTTGATAATTTTAATATCTCTATATTACCAAGAGAGTTTAACGATCATGCAGATTCATTAGCTATCTCCATAACTCTCATGGTTCCTCATAAAGATTTCAAAGGAAATAAATACACTATTAAGCTGGTCTTTTGACCAAGTGTACCTAATAATGCTGATCATTGGTAGGTGTTCAATGGTAATAATCAAATTATTTCTATCTTATAAAATATAAATAGTTTTGATGAGCTCTATTTTAAAGGTAATGAATCTCCACCACGGGAATCAATTTCCAAAATAGATTCACAAATTGGTGAAGAATTTCTTCAACTAAAAGGGAATACAATTCTAAAAGGTTTGGTTTCACTTGAAAATCTATTTGATAAGCATGATAAATATATTAAGCAATAGCAACAAATGGATTCAAGTTCTTATATGGAGTTTGAGAAAGTAAATTTGAGTTTAGAGGTAGATCCCAAAATGGTCAACATTGGGAAATGTTACATTGACAATGAAAAGTTCAAATTCATTACTCTCCTCTAACATTACATTGATGTTTTGGCATATTATTATGATGATATAAAGTCCTTCAGGCCTAAATAAATTTAGTATGAAATTCCTCTTAAAGCTAAGTCATTACCTCACAAGTAGAAACAAAGGCAATATAACCCCAAAATATTAGGTACTATCTTTTCTGAGATTCAAAAGATGTTGAATGCAAGGATAATTTTTCCAATCCATCATTCCACCTGGATCACAAACATAGTTCTTATAAGTAAGAAGAATAGATAAATTCATATTTGTATTGATTTCAAGAATCTCAACCAATCTTCTCTAAAGGATAACTACCCGCTACCCATCATGGACTAAGTATTGCAAAAAGTAACTGGTTTAGAAATGTTGTCTATGTTATATGTTTTTTTTGGGTATAATCAAGTGGAAGTTAATGAAGTAGACCAGTATAAAACCACTTTCACTATGCCTTAGGGCACATTTATATATCACAGAATGCCTTTTGGTCTAATCAATGCAGGCACCACATTCTAGAGAGCAATGGACCTTGCCTTCAAAGATGAGACATGGAAGTTTATTATATTGTATCTTGATGACTTGACTTTTTTATCTAAACATCATTCTGATCATGTGCATCATTTACAACAAGTGCTGGAACAATGTCAGTAAAATGGTATTTCTCTCAATCTTAAGAAGTCAAATTTTGGGGTTACAGAAGGTAAAATTATCAGTCACATTGTATCCTGAGAAGGCACTAAAATTGATTTAGAAAGATTAAAATATATTCAAAGTCTTACTCTACCTACTAGTAATACTACAGTTCATTCTTTCTTTGGAAAGGTGAATTTTTTGTGAAGGTTCATTCCTGAATTTGCAGATAAAACCCATCACATCATCAACATGATGAAGGGTAAGGATAATTTCCATTGGACTAAAAAAGGCAAAGCAACATTTAAAGATATCAATAAGGCTATTTCTCATGCTCCAATCCTTGTTTGTCTAGACTATCCCAAAGATTTTCTAGTATACTTCTATGCTTCTAAACATATACTTTCATCCATTTTGGTTTAGTATAATGAAGAAGGTGTGGAATCTCCCATATCATTTATGAGTTATCCTCTCAAATATCATGAATTGAAATATTAAAACATGGAAAAGCATGCTTATTCCATGGTTAAAGTGGTAAAGAATTTTTGATTCTATATCTTGAATTCACATACTATTATTCTGGTGCCTGATACAATAGTAAAGTCTATTCTAACTCAATAGGAGTTCAGTACTAAAAGAGGAAATTGGATTGCTAAGATCCAAGATTTTAATCTTGATATCAAACCTACTAAGCTTATGTTTGGAAGAGGCTTGTGTCAATTGATTGCTCATAACATACCAAAAGAAATAGGGAATGAAGAAACAAAAGTTAAGGATATGCCAACATTTATTTTTGTCACTACTACTGATGAGTGGTATTCTAATATCACTCATATTCTTACCTATAGTGAGTGTCCTACCCATTTGTCTTATAAGGAGAAAATAATTGTTAAGTTAAAGGCTACTAACTACATCCTATGGGATAATAGTTTGTACAAATGAAGCCTTGATGGAGTATTTCTTTGTTGTGTGGATAAAGCACAATAAAGTAAACTTTTGGAGTCTTTCCATAATTTGGCTTGTGGAAGACATTTTTTTGCACCTATGACAGCTCACAAGATCTTATGAGCTAGATATTATTATCCTACACTTTTTCAATATGCGTATAATTAGGTACGTAGGTGTGAGTTGTGTCAATAGTTCATTGGGAAACCTAATTTGGTTGTATTACCTCTCAAGCTGGTGGTGATTGAAGAACCTTTTCAGCAATGGGATATCAACTTCATTGGCACTATGAACCCACCCTCAAGTGTCAGACATGACTATGTCCTCACCAAGATAGAATATTTTACCAAGTGGGTGGAAGCCATCCCAGTTAAGCATGCTACTTCAGAAGTGGTATGTAATTTCCTTAAGGAAAATATTATTTCTTGATTTAGATATCTAAACAAAATTATAATAGACAATGCCACTCGTTTCTCTTCCCATGAGATTACTACTTTTTCTACAAATATGAGATCATTCTTTCCCACTCCTTAGACTATTATCTGTAAGGAAATGGTTAGGTGAAATCAAGTAAGAAGAATCTAGTTATTATTATTAAGAAACCTGTAGATGACAATCAGAGAACTTGGCATAAAGCATTATTTCATGCTTTATGGGTAGATAGGATTACCCCTAATAGGGTAATAGGTATGTCACCATTTCAGCTTCTATATGGTCTAAATGCAGAGATGCCAATTACCTTGGAACTACCAATACTAAAGTTGGTAAAGGAAGTGGAAGATAAAACTCTTAAAAATTCTATTGATAAAAGGATCATGTACCTAACTGAACTAGAATAGAAACAAACTATGGCAGTGGACTATATTGTTGAGCATCAAAATCAAGTAAAGAAACTCTTTGACAAGAAAGTAAGGATTCATGAGTTCCATATTAGAGATCATGTCTTGTTGTGGGACAAGAGGAGAGAACTAAAAGGAATGCATATTCCTTGTGGAGAGGTCTGTTTACCATTCATCAGTTCTATGGTGGAAATAGATTTTTGCTAAAATATCAAGATAGAACACCATTCTTGCTACCTCACAGTGGGTAACATCTAAAACACTTTAATCCTTGAAGTATCAAATAAGTTCATTTGTAAATTTGTATAGTTTTATGTTTTTATGTTTGTATTTTTGATTAGTTATTTGTATTTTTTTTTGATAGCTTGACTCTGTAGCCCAATGGCATAGATGAAGGCACTTAGAGACTAGATTATACTCCCTTTGATCATTTCAAAGTTTAATTGATGGAAGTTCCCCAACTGGAGATAGTTGTTATTTCCAAAATCAGCTATGCTCATTTTGTGGACAACCCCTATGAAACTTATCCATTTCATAATCTACACTCTAAATTCATCATTCAAGACAAGTTTCTCTTGATATCAAGTGAAGTTGTCTGACATCCTATGAAAGTTTAGAACATTACCTCGCCACAATTTCTTAAAAATCATGAAACTCATTGTAATATTTATCTAATCAAAATGTCAATTTTGATCATTTTTAGGGTGTTAGTGAATTTTATTTTTATTTATGCACAAGTGGCCTTTTTCGCCTCCCTTACATTTTGTATCTCTCTACATGCATCGGTGGCAAAATTTGTTGCCAATGCATGATATAGCCTTGACACATGTCAGGGCAGAAAATTTTGCTTCCTGATCAAAGATTTTCAAAATATTGAATTTTGAGCAAAGATTTTCAAAATATTCAATTTTATGTGGCATTTATGGCTATGTGCACTAAGTTTTAAAAGCTTGTTTTGAGATTTTAAATGCATTTTGTTTGTCATTTATTTTATTTCAAGTTTCCTAGACCCTTCTCTACAACCTCTCAACCACACGAATGAAGGAAGAGTTTGAATTCACCACTGCCAAGCTTAGGGTTTCAAACTTTCTAAGTAAGTTGTTTTCTACTTCTAGCATTTCATTTTTTGAGTGTTTTTTTCTGAAGTTTAATTTTTATTTTTCATTTTGCTTTGTATTTTGTGTCATCAACCTTGTTTTTTTTCTTCATTTTTCCCTACATTTTTTTTGTGCATGTCAAGTCAGTGTTTCAACCTGACTAATTTTTTTCCCTCACCAAATCTAGTTGAAAACCATATACAAATAACTTGGTTATGATGGCTTTAATAATCCACTCTCACACTTCCCATCACAAACAAATGACATGCATATGTGGTCATTTTTTCCACTTGAAAGTTATATGAAAATGTCTAAACAATAGTGTAAGGGTTTGAAATTTTATCATCTTATCCTAGTCAAAACATAGCAACTAATACCATATGTAATGTTGGTAAAAACTACCACTCAAAAATTTCCTACAATAGCAGCTATTTTCACTACTTAGACATCAAAACCTCCATTTTCTTTTTATATGCCTTGTTGGTATTTTTTTCCACTCTTACATGCAAATGACATGCATCAATGGTTATTTTTTCCACCTCTACATGAACATGAATTTTTCCTTACATGTAATGGTAGTTAATTTTGCCATTGATACAAACATCCTCTTGAATTTTCCTAACTCTAGGATGTTTTCAATTTTGCTTTTTTGAGCCTGCTTTTCTCTATTTTTTGGCCTTCTTATGTATTAGCCCTTTCAAGTGCATCTCCATAGTCATGATCATTGATATGCATTTTTACCAAATTACTAGTACTTTCCCTAATTTCATGATCATGACTTTTTGGTGTAGTTTCTTTTATGGATGTTCTTTCTTTATCGACATCATTTTGGTAAAAGCTCTTTCAGATGACTAAGTTTTCTCCAAAAAATTTGAAAGTGATGAAGTATAAATATCAAGGTGTTTTTCCAATCACCTCGTTACTTATAATGTCGATGACATTAGAGTTACAGAGATTGATCATGTCGACATGGTTGAGTTTTTAGATATAACTAAGTCAAGCAATCCCAACTTTGAAATGAAGAAGATAATTGATAGCAACATTCATTTGGTATCTTCTTTCCTAGTAGTAGCTCATAAAAAAGAATTCATTCTTTAGTGTCCTCAATTTTATAATAAAGATACTAGGGATATATTAGACGCTAGTGGCAATGTGGTAATTAGAATGGATCCTAAAATCATTGATAAAGTGTTTATGTGCCCTCCTACTATAGAAGTGATAAAGCTTGTTTTTGCTAAAGCATTAAAAGAATATGACAAAAATTCTGAAAAATCAAAGAAGGTAATCAATAATAAATGCCTCAAGATGTCAAGGGCAAATTTGTCAAGGTGGACACAAAGTTTTATAAGAAGTGACTTTATAGAAGAAGTTAGTGATCTAATAACTCTTCTCAATAGGGTAAGAGGTTTGTCCTCTACCTCATAGTTCCATGAATGGATGTATCCCTTCATCAAGGTAATACCCCAAAGAAAACAAACCATCTTCTAGGGAGAACAAATTAGTAATGCTTTGCATGAGCAATTGACAAAGGTATCCACTAGCTTTAAGTTTTATATGACTTCTTATCTGGTGTACACTATAGCTTCAATGAGAATCTTTCCAGGTCTGACATCAGGAGATAGGAGAGTAATCCTAGTGTATCAGTACTACTCTCAATTAACATTGAAGGGTTATATTCATCATTTTAGGAGGGTAAATGATGCTTTATTTGTAGTATCCTTATGTGTTTTTAATCCTCAAATAGAACAAAGAAGAGTGTCAAATGAGGCTTGGATAGTAGTAAATGCTTTTGGATGCATGTTCTTATAGTTTCCTTCTTTCTCATACCTAAGGGTTGGCTTTTTTTGAGGTAATCCTTATATGCTTCCAAGATTTTCCTCAGACAAATTGGTCTTAATAGAGATATGTGAACAAATGATTTTCATGCATAATAAATAGATGGAGCTCAAGAAGCTTGATTTTAGATTCCTAGTTTAAATTAGTAGGTATTCATTATTAACTATTGTGAGGGCTAGAGACATGGAAACTGAGATGCAGCTTGTAACCATGAAGCAATTCAAGATAAGACAAAACTTTGACTATAGGGGCATGAAAGACATAATGAAAATGAATACCCAATTCCATGAACCTATGGTAGAATATGTTTGGGTAGATTTGAGGATAGAAAAAGATGTTCATAAATGGACTACAACAAGTTATCTCTTGAGTAGATTGAATATTTAGGACTTGTTGATATTCTTGAGAATCTAGTGGATGATGGAAAGTTGATTAATGATAGATTTAATATTGAATAGATTTATAATGCCTCTCTCCCTCTAATCCAATGGTCTCAAAAAAATTTGACCTCTTTGAGGAAAAGATTTGAACCTATATTGGTAAACACTACTAATTGGCTAACAAATAAAGGAATTGCTTTGAAAGAATTCTTCACAGGATCAAAAGTGGAGATTCAAAAGGAAAAAAATAAGAAAGGTAGAGAATAGGATGAATAAGAAAAGTGATGTTCATTCTTCTTCTAATCCACATAAGCCTAAGATCATATTTTTGATGAAGAAGTTAAAAGCCATGGAAAAAGAATCTAAAATAAAAGATATGGAAGTTGAGAAATAAAGTATTGAAGAACCAATGATGGAAGAGATGGAGATTAAAGATAGGACTAAAAATAAACAAAAGGAGGAAAAATTATCCCCACAAGATAATGTATAACAAAAAATGAGAGTCTCTTCTCCCCTGCCTGACACACCCGTTGTAGCTCCTTCGTCTGTTTCTCCTATTAATGTTCCCTCTTCTGAATCTCCCTCTCCTTCCAAACTAACTTCTGACAACCCTCAATTTTTTTTAAAGATGTTCTCCATTCCTCAATATATATTCCTAGTTTTTCCTTCCCATCTTTCATATTGGATATATCTATAATTTTGATCACTTATTAAAAGGTGCAGTTTTTACTAACACTCCACCTATTATTTCCACTACCTGTGCAAGTATAGCTCTGATGACACCAACAATGGAGATAGATCCTAATGTAAGTAATTATATAATTCCACCATGGTTTTCAACTTATACACCCAAAAGGAAGAAACAATCCATCTCTCTAGATGACTTTGATTTTAATAAGCTAGTGCCAGTAAAAACTAAGGCCCCAAAAAAGCTAAAGGTTCTTTCAAAAATGTTTGGGGATAAGGGACACAAATTTCTTGAAATTGTAAGACCTCCATAGGATGCAACCATTGAAAATTTTGATATAAATGATTACTCTATATCTATAGTTGAATTAGGCAAGATAACTCATGAAAATTCCAAGAGTGATATGCAGTCAGCCATGGGCATCCTAATTCCAAAATTTGATAGGGAGAAAGAAATGAAGGATCACTACAAAGCAATGGTGGAACAATTGATTGCAATGGTAAGGAGAATTACTTTCACTTTAGAAGAAGTAACTCTAGAGGCTATTTCTATAGAATACCCCATCATTTATAAAGTAGAAAAGAATCATCTCAAAGGAAAAGTACTCGAAGAATACTTGGACAGGATGCGTGCATAAGTAATTTCCCTACTCACAGAGTTATCTGAAAAGATAGATAAAATGAGGAAAATAAGATCAAATCTTGATGATCTCATTGATGTTGTTTCTCAATATATTGATATCATAGAAAAATATCTTAATAAATGGGTGGACATGAGAAAACTAAATATAAGCACTCTAATATCAATTGGTATCATTACTGATAGGGAATCTTATACCAAAACTAAAGAGACATTGACATATAAGAGTCATGTGCTTAAATATTTGATTAGTGACCCTGAATATATAAGGAAACTCATTGAGCAAAGTGATGTTAGTATTTTACATAAATTAGAGGATCTACATTGCAAGCATATATCACAAGGTAACTGATTCCTTTCTATAGAAGAAATGATTCAGGAATTTGAAGATATGTTCCAAAAAGAATTTGAAGATAAGACATTTTCAATAATATTTGTGGACAATATCTTGGAAAATTAGTTGACTCTAGATAATTTGAAAACCAAGTTAACTATTCATGCAAAATTAGTCACCATAGTAAGAGATGCCATAGTTAGAGCTAAGATAATTTTTAGGAACATTGTTAGTCCAAACAGTATCAGGATGCAAATAGCTTTCACTATGTATGATGGACACATGAAGAAGGATGGTGATACAAATTGAAGAAATATATTTTTCCCTTAGTTTATTTTCCATTTTTTAGATGTAATTTTGAATCAACTTTGGACATTTTTACATGTACTTTTTTCATATGTAATTACATGTAAAAAATAGGAAGTCCCAAGTCAATAAGGACTCTTATTTTTTAATAGGTCAAAGTTGTTAGGTTTTTCCTAAATTCTCTCAAGGCATCTCCCTATAAATAAAGAGGACCTATTTTTTAAATGGATCTTTTAATTATTGAAAGAAAAACTCTACCAAATTGAAAAGCATTTTGAGACTTTGAGTTTAAATTGTAAATTAAATTTTATCAAATGAATGAGAAAGCAAGTGATATTTCAAACTTTGTGTTGAAATAAATTCTATTGTATTGGAAATTATTATTATGTCATTTTCCTAATATGATCTTATCTATTTTATTAAATAGTAGTGTGAGTGAAAATAATTTGGGAGATGTTAGAAAGTTGATTTTGGAGACTTTGTGCTACAACAATTATCTTTACTTTATGTTTTAGTGTTTTAAATCAAAGGATATTGGAAAGGATTTGAAATACTATTATCTTTTGTGATTATATATTCTGTTATAGTTTTCTGTAAAGACCTTGGGTTGCACCTCATTCTACTATGTTCTAAGTTATAAAACAGCAAAAGAATCAATGATATACTTTGTGCTCTCGTGGGTTTCTTGGTTTTTCAGTCAAATATCAAGAAAGTGTTCTCTTATTTTGTAAACATCATTTATAAAAAAGAGAAATAGATGATGTGTTATCACCCCTACATTAATATTTAGGTTAGATTAGTTTGTGATAGTTTATATGGAACCTCCCCTTGCTGAGAGGAGAGATTTATCTCATTACACTATGGCTGATATAACCATTTTGCCTTCAGTTAGTTGATGACAAAATATTCACCCAACACAATTTAAATATGGATTTGATTTATTATTGAAAATTGATCAGAATCCCCTCATAAAAAGGTATAGTAAAAACCAAATGAACCAAGATCAAAATAGGATTGGATAGGATAGCTTAAAACATGCTTTGGTCTAGATATGAATGGTATGAAAAATAAATGATAGGATAATGATAGGATAGTAGATTGATAGGATGATAGAGAAGAATGTTGAGAGGATTACCATCAAGTGGTAAGGTGAATGGCAAGATACATCATAATGGCTTATAGAATGGTATTTTAGAATGGCAAATGAAAATGGCATGATACATATTTGTGGTTGATGATGGTTATTGGGTTTTTATGTGTTTGGCCTGAGTATGATAGATGGCATATGATTCTATTATTATTTCTAAAGTGGATATGCATGTCATGATCAATAAATGATACAAATAGAGACATAATCATGTTAATTATTAGCCCACACCTCATCTGATTAGTTTTTCTATCAAGAATTGGCTATATATTTGGATGTTAATGATGTTATTATGATTTTTATTGATCATTGATTATGTCTCCTTCAAATGTTGAGATAAGGTATTTTTATAGCCTATACAAAGGAAAGTGCATATGTGGATGGGAAATAGGGATAAATTTTTGATGATAGGTTGGATTCAGAAATAAAATGTTTCTTGATAATGGAATGAATGATGGTTGGGAAAAAATCAAGATTATGGTTTTCAGGCACACAATGTTCCTAATTCTAGATTTGGCATAACTTTGGATATGGTAGGGCCAAAGAATTTTGAATATTCTCTTGATAAGACCACCAATTTTTTTTATTTGGGCTTGATAGTAGCTACCATATTATTAGGTTGTAGATTAGAATCTATATTGATTTGATATTTGATAATATATCCATTAAGAAGAGAAGAATTATTGTGTTTAGTTATTAGTACCTTGGAGAGGTTTCTATCAATGAATTTGTCTTGATTGTCCCATAGTACCTCTAAGAAGGTTTTACTAAGGGATGATGACTTTGACTTTGATTTTCTTATACCACTTACAAAAAGGTTTTAGTAGAAGATGTCAAGTTTGAACTTTGATTGTCCCTTAACACCTCCAAAAAGGTTTCACTAAGATTTTGTTCTTCTTCTACATAAATGTGGTCTTGGCCTAAATGAAAAAGATTATCCCTAAGGTTAAAACTAGAAGGAATGTATAAACCAATGCTTCCATAGATTTGATCATAGTTTTTATGGAGATAGATTTCATACTAATTACAACTAATATGTTACCATGGATGTAGTTTAACAAGGTGTGATTTTGTTGGTCCCAACCAACACTTGTGGGAGGTGGAATGTCAATGTAATGGCTATGTTGGTTGGTTGTAATGGATTTTGTAATGGTAATGGAATGGGAAGAGGCCTCACAATCCTCATAGAATATACTAGGAGAACTTGTGTTAATTCTAAATTAATCATCCTCAATAATTATAGAAGGATCATAAATGTATTCAAATTGATCTATGAGGCATGCATACCCAATATTTTAATAGCCATGAATGTATTTTGATTTTGAATCTAATTTCAACTCAATGGAATCTAAATCTAATGGTAATATTGATGTTGATTATAGTTCTAATGATAAATCCAATGTCAGTCTAAGAATAAAATGTGACTCTAATTATGATTCTTCATCTGATAGGTACTTTGTTACAATGATGTCTTATTGAATGTTTGGTATTAGAAAAGTAATAGCCTATTATGGTATAATGGGCTCCATATAGACTAGTTTGTCAAAGTGAGACTCCACAATAGTGGGAAAAAGGTTAAGATACATATCCTCAAGGATTGGCTTATCAAAGGGAGGCTCTTAAAAATAGGCATATGGTTAAGGTAATTATTTTCATAAAGGTAATTATAATCATTAAGAAGTGACTTAACAAATACGGGCTCATCAGAGTGAGACTCATTGATAATAAGTATAAGATTGAAAGGTGATTCATCATATATTGACTTATCACAAATTTTTGGTTCAAAAAAAAATCTTAGATTGGTTGTTTCTCTTGGCCTTGGTTTCCAATTAGTTAGAAAATACTATTTTTGAACATAGCTTGGTCATTGAGTGATTGTATCAGTTGAGGGATTGATTGGCTCAATTGACATTTTTATTGGATTGGTTAGGGTTGTGATATGATCAGTTGAGGTCTGGATTGGATAGGTCATTATGGATCTTGATTGATCACATGATCTAAAGGATGAGGTTCTAGTATAGAAATGGTATGGCATTGTGGAGCATGGTTGATTACATAAGCCATAACATAAGGTCATAGTATGGAAATGGTAGGGTATCATGGAGATTGGTAGCTTGTAAAAACCAAAGCATCCAAGTCTTTCTCATACATAATATCATCCTAATTGGGGTTTTGATTTGGATTGTAAGTTGGTTCTTGAATTTGTTCCCCATATAGAATATTGTAGGAATAATAATAAAACTCCTTACAAAATATATCCCCAAATCAATTTCTAATCATTTTTTTGTAACTATTCTATCATAACTTGGATTATATGTGACTCCATCGTAAGTATATTTAGACATATCCACATAAATTATTAAATCTCAAAATGAAAAAAGGCTTAGAGTTATACAAACCCTAAAAAACTATGTCCAAAGTATAAATGGGTTAAATAGGGTCTAACTTGGTCAAAAATGGTGGAGTTGTATCACCAAACAATTATTTGATCATGGAATTGCATCTACAAAATGGTTTGTGCTAAGATTTGGCATAAAATATTCCAATATCAAGTGTCTAATGTGAAATGTCATACACACAAAAGGTTAAGCATTAGAATAAAAATTAGCATGTCAAAGTTCTAGGTCAAAGTGTTCCAAAAAAATTCTAAACTAAGAAATGGAAAAGAGTTGCTAGGTATTTTATCCAAATATGGAGTCAAAAGCTAGGCTCAAATAGGTTGTGCTAGGACTTTTGGCCAAATGACATCAAAATCTAGGATTGAAACAAGCATGATGATGATTTGATTTATTCTAACAAGTTTGGAATAATTTTAACATAAACTTGACATATAGAATCAAACATAAACATGATCAACTAGTATATGCCATAAGTCAAAAAGGCACCTACATAACGGGTTGTGTTTTCCTAAATAAAGGCATAAATGATGATGATAATAGGCTCTAATAACAAAAAAACAATATTTTTCAAATTTTGGTAATCAATTAACTGAAGTTACATAACCCAAAATAGAAAGATCTATGTATTATCCCCTATGAAGTGAGTACTAAACAAAAATCAATAAATGTTTGAATTCAAACTTAACAAGGTTAATTGAAGACTCAACTGTTGAAGACTAGTATTTAACTAAACAATCTAGACAAGATTGGATAGCATTACAGTGCATGAATAATGTATAAATGGCATATGTGACATGGTTTTAAATAATATTTTTTGATACAAGGTAAACAAGTCATGAAATAAATTGAGCAACATATAGGCATTAGCATGCTCTAATGATGTGATCAATGTTCTATTTCAAATACTCAAAAGGCATAAACATGATAATGATTTGAGAATCATAATGGTACCTATTTCATTCAAGTGACACACACATAGACAAGTTTAGAAAAAAAAATATAAGGTACAAGTGTGGTGTAAAATGACTAGCATAATGCCTCTTTAGACAAAATAGTGACGTATAAACAAATTGGTTTTTGACATGGTTTAAACAGACATAGAAGTTTTAGTCTCATAACACTAAGCAATAAAAAGATAAGTGACCAAATGCAACTCAGAAACTCACCCTAAATCTTATGAAGGGTGTGGCAAAGTGGGGTTGACTAAAATTAATTAGTTTTCAATCATCTAGATGGATCTCATGTCTACCAGCTTTCATGTCAAAAAACAAGAGAAGTAACACATCATTTGGGTCTATGTCATATGGCTTGTAAAAATTTATTTCCATTTTTACAAGCACTACATCCATCACTTAGTGTAGTGTGATGTCCAACATGCTCAAACATCCTAGGCTTGGCCTCTACTAACAGACATGGTTTAACTACTGAAACCATCATCCTAGTGAGGGGATCCAAATTTATATAAACCCCCATAGAGAGGGGTTAAATATAATGTTTAGAGATGAATACCTAGGTCAAGGCGTCCATATATAAATTATAAGAGGTAATGAAGTACCCCTCACAAGCCAAGATGTAATGAAAATAAAAAAGAAGTAAAAGAATTGTATGGTTGTTTCTAGATCACCCAAGCTATGCGAGTCTTGGGGAGAGCCTTCATAATATCTCTTTTACACCTTTGTCCTAAGGTAATTTACAATTAATATGGTGATTTTGATCCCACAAGTTCCCTATATGGGATGAGGGGAGATAATATGTTGGTTTCAAATTATACACCTCTTTCACTCAACATTACAAACTTTGAGATAAATAGCAAGCAAAGATGAAAAACTTACTAATATGCCATTGTTTCTAGGGAGGGATTTGACATTATAAAAGGAAAAAATGGATAAAATGACTGAGAGGCACCTACAAAGGGCATGATTATCTACCTACTACTTTTGGCTCTACCTAAAGCAAGGTGAGAGGACCTACAGGGTAGCTCACTCACATGGAGATAATCTACAATTTAAACTCTATGGGATTATAGGCATAAGGGAATACAAATCTAACCAGAACATAACCAAACTTGCTCACTCTACCTAATAAGGGTTGTCACATGAGATAAATTTTTTTTCTAAGTTAGACAAAATCTACTAAAGACAAATATGAATGTTATTAAAAATTTCATTATAAAGAATATTCAATAATAGAGGAGTTGAATAAGAGATTAAAATGCTAATCTTTAATGCACAAAACATAGACATAATCTAGGAATACAATGTTTATGAATTTATATGAAAATAACACTTTAGATAGGTAAGGGATGTGTTATCTGTAAGGTAGGATAGGGTAGGACAAGATTTATCAATTAATAAAAAAAGTGGAGGGTTAATGAATGAGCACAAGGAAATTTAGTAAACTAATAAGTTATCATCACCAAAAAATGCATTACAGATCAAAAAAATGAAATGAAATCATGTATAAATGATATCCTTTAATAACCCCTTAAGCTAAATCCATAAGCCCAAGACTACCCTTAAAAAGGCTATCAACACTCTATTCCCAAATCTCATAGTAGAAAAGATTTTACAACCTAGATATAATCTCTAAATTACTACCATAAATATGAATACACCATATAACCAATCTACTAAGCATGTTAAATAGAGAATTTCACTTCAATAATAAGAAGAGAATGGAAACCATGAATAAATTTCATTAATCAATTAAATGGAAACTAAATACAATGTGTTTTGAATAATAAATAGCCTAATGATATGCAAGATAATTCTATGACAAGAGAGACACATCTAATGCTCTCAAATCTTGCCAATGATTTTAAAGTAGAAATCAATTTGGTACCAAAAATATTACACAAAGAGAATTCTTTGAGTCTATAACTCTTGACTCAAAAATTTAACAAACCATTGTAAAGGGACATACCCCCTTTACTTATACAATTGAGTTATACCTAGCATATTACTAAAAATACTCCAACTAGAAAATAATTTCATATGTTTAGAGTCTATTAAACATTGTAACAATCATGATTCCTCTAATATCCTTTTGCTCCTATGAAGATTACAAGGTTGATCCTCCACCTTTGCAGAATATTGCTAGTTATATATGTGGAGGAATATCTAGTAAGGGACAAAATAGGACCTTTGTCCACTTCCACAACAAAAAAATGTCCCTTTCTTATCCACATGATTATATAGAACTAATTGAAAGGGATGTTCCACTAACAAGCCTAGTACAATAGTTTCCAAATAGGAAATGAGAATAAATAAGAAGGGAGGAAAGAAGAAAAAAGTGGTGTGAGCTCAAAAAAACTAAAATATCTGATTATACTTTAGATTCAATCTAGATGATGGAATATTTCACCAAGTTATTCCTATTAATTTTATATCCTTCTAGTATAGGATCAGGATTCCCTCACTCTAGGCCTTCTTGATATTTGAATTTTACTCGATATTATTCAATCTAAGTGGCCATCTTCTGAAGCATGGTTTGATTTTGTCTGATGAGATCCTTAAGCTGGTCATAAGACTTCTCAAGTGACACCAAATTCTTTATTTTTTCAACATCAAAGGACTCTTGTGTTGTATCAATGAGGCTTTTAAGAGTTGTGCATATTGTCTCTTCCTTCAAATAATTTGCACCATCAAGGCTTACCATCTTCCTAAGTGTAACATATATTTCTCTTATTGTGTTCTTGAGGGACTGATCTTCTCCTTTTAAATTAAATATGCCATATTTGAGCATCACCAATTGATGTTTCATTGATAATTGACATTCTCTAATCCTGTTGTGATTATTTAGAGTAATGATCTTCTCAACTATCAAAATATCTATGCCCATTTTTCAAACTTAATCCATTTTCCATTGGAATTCTTCCTAATTCTTAATGTCTACTTCATAGATAAAAATTTGGGCATCACACTCCCTCTTATTATCCACTATATTATTTACGAATTTCAATGCTAAGTGGACTATTTCTTCAGCTATAGTGTGAAAATCCTCTTTCCATTTTTATGTTTCCGTTCATCTAGATTTCAAGTCATCAATTTAGCCAAAATCAAATGACTCTAATGAGAAGAGAGGATGCTCTAGAGTAATACTGGTAGTTGGAGTTACTACCTTAGGCTCACTCAGTATCTTCAAGTATGAGATCATAGCCTAATTTTGTGCCTTAAATTCATCTATGGTGGTTTTTTACTTATCCAGTTGGTGAGACACCATGTTTTCCAAAACCTAAGCCATGTTTTATCACATTCCTTGATATCTCCCCTAGATTGTATCTATCAATAGTGTAACTCTCAAGGGGGGCATCTTTCCTTAAATAACCTTATGGGGGAATGACTATCTCCACATTTATTTTTTCTATATTAGTGAATGTGGTCTTGGAGTGTGTCTTGGCCTTCTTGGGGGGTTTGGCCTTATACACCTAAGTGATCTTTACCACATTGATTTCCCCAATTTTTCTCATGATGTCCATCTTTTCTTTGACCTACTCCTCGAACTAGAGAAGGGGTCTAGTTTTAAATCCCATTGATGTAGTGGACATTGATGCAGGCCTTGAGATAGTGTAAGGTGGTGTCATCATAGTACCTAGTGTAGGAAGTGCCACAAATTGTTCACTCTAGGTTCTCCTTCAAGGTGTGGATTTAATTGCTCTAAAACTTCAAAATCTAGCCTAAATTGGTGAGATTCATTAAGTAATTTCTTAATGGAGCTCCCTTGTGCTATTAATTAACTGGAAGGTTTCACAATTACTTCACCTTCTTTTTTCACCTGAGCTTCAGGTAGAGATGAGAATATGGTCGTTTCCTTATTGCCTTTAGGCAACTCTCCACCAATCATGGCCTCTAGACCTTTATTCTAGATTAGATCATGAACTTTGATGTAAGGAAGGAGACTTTGAGGTACTTCAATTATAGAGACACTACTTGAAGTACCCTCCTTATCAACTTTTTTATATTGATCCAATTCCTCATTTATCTCTATATGGGTGGGGGTACCCATTTATAGGTTTTCTCTCCCACCTTATTATATATTTTCCTTCTCCTCTAGCACTAAATTTGACACCTTTAGAGGGGAAGGGACAATTGGTGATTCTTATATAGTTGCTTATGGACCTTTTTGTTCAACCACCACTTTAATACCATGGTCACTTGGATATTTTACTCTAGCTCCACCTTAGATTCCTCATTAGATTTATTCATTTATTCAATTTTATCTTGATTATCATATATTGGTGATTGGGTGATGACATTCTCAACAAATGTCTTTGTGTCTGATGAGATCATTTTATTTTCTTGAGGGGCCTAAACTTAAATGGATACCTCAACCCTAACTTTTATAACATATTCAAAATAAAGAGGATCATTATAGGTTAGAATTCCTTCTTCATTACCCTTACCTTCCACTCCTGAAGGGACCTTTCTTATAAATAAACTAACCATTGGGACCTTTACTAGGGCTGGGGTCTTTCCCTTAGAGTTCGTTGCCTAGTTTTCACTTGTGGAGGAGTGAATTATTGTTGTTTACTCACCACCTTGTAAATGGGCCTATCTTAATCTAAGTCTTCTTATTCGCTCATATCTCTCAACCTTTGAGTATATGAGGATTAATCATCTTTCCTTATCAAGGGAAGTTCCTTAGAAGGTAAGTCCTTAAATACAACCTCCTTCCTTTTGTTAGGAATCTCAACTAGAGGTTATAGATCCCTCTTGAGTCTTTTTTGCTTGGGTTTCTCTACCTATTATTCACCTCCTCTCTTCCTTGAGTAAGTAATAGGAAAGACAACTAATAGTTATTGTGTTGGTAGAGCCATGGGTGGAGTAAGTGTAACAATAATTGAACTGATTACTGGGATGGATATAGAATGGCTAGTACCACTGGGGCTCCCTTTGATTCAATGGATATTGGGGTAGCACTGGCCAATGTAACCTCCCTAGTGTATCTTATCCCAATTCATATCCAAACTTTTTTACTTTGAAAAAGACAGTCCCACCTTAGATTGTGACGTAGATATGGACTCTACATAAATTAGCTTGGTGAAGTCAACATCACTAACCTTAATTTTTCCTTTACCCTTCACCACTAGTGGTGGGGACAAGGGAATACCAATATAAATTAGGAGGAAACCCTTGAGCTCCCAAACTTGTCCAAATTTTTAGAGGGTAGGGGTGTCATAGGCACTAAGATCAACTTCATGTTCTTTCAAACACCTAAAGGTTCTTCTCATGATCAGTATAGCCCTCTATGGTATAGAATCAATTTAAATAGTAGTAAAGGCCACCTATTAGATGGCTTGGGTTTCAATATTAGACTGATTTCAAACTATAGATAATGTTCTTTTATCATCCTCCTTGTCCTTTGGTATGGGAGTAATATTATAGGTGATGACTTCTTGCACTACTAGCCTTATAAATTCCAAATTTTTGATGTCTTCCTTCATAATTTAATTAGACTAGATGTCCTCATAATGTGATTGATTTAAAATCACATGTTTTGTGTTCACCCACCATCTAATATCATAGTT
The DNA here is from genome assembly GCA_037957365.1 of Torreya grandis. NCBI lineage: Eukaryota > Viridiplantae > Streptophyta > Pinopsida > Cupressales > Taxaceae > Torreya > Torreya grandis. Next base: position 32,026 of record JARHVA010002230.1, read on the forward strand.
TAGCTTGGGTGGAATCTTGTCAATCACATATTGGCCCATTTCTTGCTTCAATCCCTTGGCTTTGGCAATAGAAGGACATGAATAGTGTCAAATTTTAATAAAAAATAGAAGGGATTATTCACCTTATTTATCACTATCATTTCATGTGGGAGTACCATTTGATGGCTCAACTCTATCACTGATATTTGATCATCTAGGTATCTCAGTAGTTTATTTAGAGACACTAAGTAACCACTTATTCTAATATAAGTGAATGTTTTAAACTAAATATATGAGGTGCCATAATTATTAATTATTTCTATAGTTGACTTAGACATCCTTTTGAGGCTTCTCAGAGGATAGAAGACACTCATTATAGTATTGAAGAGAGAATTATAAACTTTGTAAAATTTTTGTTTAAAACCATCCAAAGTTATCTCTAGATAAGTCTCATATATCCTCATTCCACTAGGATTCCTTGTGAACCCATGGAACATCTTATTATGAAAAAAGATTTACATTATATAAGAGGACATGTAGAATGTATCTATGAACTCCACTTCTAAGTGGATTTCAATTTGAAGCTACATAATATAATTGTGTAGGTTGTCACTTAAGATGGTGGCCCAATCTAACCTATTTTGTTGCTCCAATACATAGACTAAAATTATAAACATCCAAGTCTCAAAAAATTTTGTGATGGGCATCTCATAAATTTTGGTTGACATGGTAATCATGTATTAAGGTAATTCCTTGCATTCTACCAGTTTCATACTCTTAGACATTCTAGACACCTTTTGACTTTTTTTAACCAGCCAGCAAGAGTTGATAATGTCCCATATCATTTTATCATTCTTCTCTACATATTCTTGGCATTCCTCTACAGAGAGTGTGATAATTTTAGGCTAGGGATGAATCCCAAGCATAATTTTGAGGGCCAAATGAGTGTAAGAGCAAAAAACTAATTGAATTCCATCGACCATAGTCCTAGTATCTAGTTAATACACTCTATCACATGCAATTACTAGTTTTGGGTATGGGGCAACCAAGGGAAATGTTGTTTCAAGGGTGATAAAAATCATGCCAATATTTGAGATTACTAGTAAAGGTTTTGGTTTGTATAAGGAATTCAATAAATCCATAAATTCTAACCCTTAAACATCTATATCATTAATTCAATCAAGAATAAAAATGATGTTTTTCATAGATGTTGTAGAAGATGCCATTATTTCCTAGCTCTCTATTTCAATAATTTAAACTTGAAAAAATTATTCACTCTAATCACCCTATAAATAATTCAAAACATCCTTAAATGAGACAATAAAAGGAGCTATAATAACACTTACTGATAATCTAGAGGGCTATACATAATCAAAGATGAAAATATTTGAATAATTTGTTGTAATCACTCACTAGATAAAGAAATTTCATGATGCACATAGTTAGGGAACACAAATAGCACAAAGATGAAAGTAGAATATTTTAATTCAAAAGGTAAACATGAATGAAGGAAAATTCCTTAGTTATAATCCTTTGTATTTCAAATTAGGGTTTCCATTAATGCTATGAAACATAATGACTAATTACCAACTATCCCCTTTAATCATTTGAGATTATTTGAAAAGAGGAAGGAGAAGGTGAAAATGTTTTTTTTTCACTTGGATTTTCACTTATTGAGGAGATTCCTATCTCTCCTCATACAACTGGCATAATAGAGACATCTCAGTTGTTGTGGGTAAACAATTTTGTACAATGAATCTCTAAAAGGGCTAGTTCCCTTGATGAACTCTTTGAAGTAATTTATTACCTATAAAATTTTCATGAAAAGGGTAAAAAATACAAAATAAGAAAACTAAAGGTGATAAACCAATATTTAATTTCCTCCTATTGACTAAACTTATACTACTTAGAGCTAAACAAAGCTTCTTTCACAAAAATTTCACAACTCAAGATGGATTATCACATCAATGTTTCATATGCTAGGTTCAAGAGGTATTTTGATTATTAAGAGGGTAATAGATGATTCATTCTTTTAATATATTAATTAACCACTTATAAAACATACATACACTTAAAAGATAACACTAAAAATGACTTGTAATAATTACTCTTCAGAACATTTGGTGAATAATGAAGGATAACATGCTAGAAAAGACGATCTTATACTAGACAAAACCAATAAGATTATAATAAAACTAAATTTTACAACATCTAAGTAGGAAAATTAATTTTTTTATTAATTCAAGAGACATTCAAGTAAAAAATTATCTAGGTTTTCACCATCAACCAATGGAGGCTACTCAAAAGAGCTAAAAGAGTCAATATTTATAGCCTTTGGGAGAAGAGCAAGACAAAGTAAGTACAAAGGAAACTTGGAAACTTTTTAAGTTGAGAAAAAAGGTTAAATTTTCATGATACATAGATAATAAATAAAAAATGCAATGTCAAGAGGTCCAAATGTCCATATAAGTCATGAAACTTATGAAAAGTGGCATAAAAATTGCTATCTTGGCTTATAAAAATACCTTCATGATTTGGACCTATTTAAATGTCCACAAATAACTAGGGATAGGTATGATGATTGGTATGAGAGGGAAGGATTTAAGATATACATCTCCATGCATTTTTTGTAGTCCTATTAATCTAGAAACTCTTATAAGGAAGCCATCACTATCTATAGTCTAGAAACCTCCTCTTTCTATCACCCCTCAAACTTGTCCTCAAAATTAGCATTAGTGTTACATGTAAATCCATGGGATGGAATGTATGAAACTTTAAAATACCCTCCATGGCCTTAGAATTTTTAGTTTCACCTTAAAATGACATCCACTTAAGGTTTTCACACCTCTCACCCTTATGTTCATTATGCCAATTTTTTCTGACTGAGATGACAGCTCTAGTTTAAAAAATAAAGATTTTTTTCTTGGATTAAAATTAATATATGGAGTTATTGAAATTAAATATCTTCATCCCAAATTAGATTGCATCTTCAACCCTCTTATAATACATAAAAAACAAAAAATGGTAAAAAAACCTTATTTTCCCCCAATTTGTACAATTCCATATAGCTTAAAAGTATGTGAGAGAGCTTGAGTGAGTCCTAGAAAGTTCCAATATAATTCATGGTCAAATAATGTCATTTATATATCTCTCCAATCTTGTTTTCTCCATCAAATCTTGGTTAAGGGTTTAGTAGGGTTTTAGGAAGTTTTTAGTCTTAAGCTTTCTTCATAAAGCTTTGAAATTGGAATTTCTAAAAAAAAGACATAATATTTATTTTTAGGGACCCTATTAACCCCTAAAAACTCCTTTGGTTCCCATGTAAAATCTTAGAGGACATATGAACACTTGAAGTCACCCCATCAAGTTAGCTTCTACCTTTCTTGCATGTTTGGACTATCTTAGAGTTAGAATTAACTTTATCGTAGGTTATTTTCATATAAAAATATCATGCATGTTTATTTCCATCTCTTTAACATGTAACAATCATCTTAACATCCCACCAAGAGTTATAAATGAAGATGGGCCCCCAGTTGGCTGTAGGTCCCTTCAAGGTCTAGTGGGTTTAACATGTACCTTGAAAGTTTGAGCTCATTGAACTAGTATATCATGGTTATTATGGTATATAATTCCTATTAATTATTCATTAAATCTTTTAAAACCATCACATAACCTCTCAAACACTCATCTTGTTCATTTTCTCTCATTCACCAACTAGGCCTAGTGAAAGCTTGCCTAGTTGGACTATTTTCAGGGTTATTTTGGTCATCTTGAGATGTCTGAGCCTAAAATAGTGTTACTTATCACCTAATTTAATTTAATTAACCTAAAAAAAAAATTATGAGTCTCTCAAACCTTCCATCAAGTTTTCTTGATCCCTTTTTGGCCTCATTAGCTTGCTTTGCTAAACCTTGATTTTCCTAGACCGGCTAACATTTGAGATAAAATAGTTAGGTATATCCCTTATCCCCAAGGAAAATTTAATATTTTATGAGTTTTTAAATTTAATTATTATTATTTATACTAAATGGTTTATTTTGATTCATTTATTAAGGTGTCTAACTAGCTCAAAATGTCCAAAAAGGCCTCTAAAAGCTTGTTTCCTACACTTTTTCTCAAATCCTCCTAAGAGTGACCTCTCCAAGCTAAACCAATGATCCTAATATATTTTAAAAATTTCTTCATCATAAATTTATGCTTATTTATCTATTTACATATCCGTGATAAAATTCATCTAAAACACCTCTCTTCTTTAGATTCTCCATATTTATCTATTTAGCAAAGATGTTTCTTGGAGCAACTATATAGACTGATGACATTTGACCAAGTAGAGAAGGTAGATGATCATCTTGGTAGAGTATTGGGATTTTTTAAACACAATTTTAATAATAATGAACCAATTTTAATTTATTTTAACCTTCTTCTCTTCCCTAGATAAGTTCATCTCTTTATTTCACCTTCATGTTCAAGATTGCAATATGGTGGTTATAGGTGAACAGAGGGTTTTAAGAGGTCAGTATAAGATTCTTCACATTGATGGAGATTATGAGTTTTATCACGGATATGTATATAGTATCCATAGTTTAAATTCATCATCCCATCCTCCCATTAGACCTTTTTATGTACATTTGATCATAAACTGAGTCCTCCACTATCCTCTAACTGAGACACCCTACTCTTTCACCCCTATAGGTACATATCATCTCATTTAGACCTTGTTCATGATGTGTGAGGTATAATTATATTATTAAAACCATAATTAAAGTATTTAAAACTCACTTATCACTCTAAATTTTCCAAACACCTCACTTAAGCCTTGTTTTTCAATTTGATGTACTCTTGATTGTGTTTCCTATTTGGTAGAGGTACCTTTAGGTGCACTCGTATAGCTTAGGTATAGAAAACCACATAAAATACATTATTGATATTTATGTCACTTGAATATCCCATAGGTCATTCAAATCATGATTATCATCTTAATGTGCATTTGAGCCTCAAGAGTAGTCTCTCCCTACCTTACTAAGACACCTACTTTTTTATTGATTATTATAGGTGTCTATTGCTTCAAATGAATTTGGTTATGATGTTTCAGAACTACCCTTAAACCCCCTTTTGTCATAAAAATCATGATCAAAATTTCACTCAACCTAAGAGTCCTAAAACACCACTTGTGCATCAAAATCAAGTAACTATCATATACCCTATTATAGGTGTGTATTTCCCATACAAGGGACACCTGTAGGCACTCATGAAGCTTGAAAAATCATGAATCAACCCTATAATAATGGTATCTATTCAATTTTACTCACCAATAAATCCATGATACTAATTTATCCATGAGGGAATGCTTTATTTTCTTTTGAGATGCAAATATCTTTCAAACTTATAAACCTATAGACAAGAATGCAGACTTTTAATGCTTTTTAAGGTCACTTTAAGGCTCTAAAATTCAATCTTCTCCTTAAGTTATGACTCTTATATTTGGAAGAGGTATTATCTATGCTATGTGATACATGTTTTACCAATATAGATCATTAGGACACTTTGTAATCATATTATAGGTGGTCCATAAAAACCCTCTGGAGCTCTATTTCCACATTTTAGGGAAAGTTCCCCTAAACTCAATCCTTGATTATTTTAAAGTATCTCATCTCTTATTTTTCTCCATTCTTCTTAAAACAAGATAAAATGGTCTAGTTACATATTATAATTAAACAAAAAGGCTTCTTTCATGTTTTAATCCTTCACACAAGAATCCTCAAAGCTCTATTGATACACCTATAGATGAGCATCCTTACATACAAGCAATAAAACTTATCTAGTTGCCATGAAGAGAGATGTATGCATTTTCACTTGATTTTAATGGTCCATGGTCTCCATCAATACCACCAAATGAACTTTTCACATCTCAAAAGGATTAAAACCAATACTGAGGATTTGATGATGTCATCATGAGATGCATGTATGTGAAAATGCACTAAATGTGGAATAGAGAAACAAGGTGGATAAAGGGACTCATGGGAATCTCAAACCTATTTTCAAAATTCCAAATTCATGATTGAAAACAAATCCATATTGATACAAGATTAAAAAATTCCTTTCAAAGTGAAAATCACCTACATATACATGGAATAAAACAAGCAGAGGCATCTCATGACTATTTTATCATGGTGAATGAGATTTTCACCAAAATTATACTCTTCCCAAGCATCTGAGTGTATTATCCCTATCTATTTATGTCTTTGATAACTAACACACTCTAGTTACAACTCTAGGGATAGGATAAATAAGCTTATATAGGAGACTATAAGTGGAATTGGGCAAAGAGTTGACACTGAAGAATAATAAGATGGGAATATTCATAAAGCATGATATGATGGAACAAAACATGGGAATAGTTGATCATATGAAAATTTACCTATGTAACACAATCTTAAACTCACATTATACCTCTACAATAAAACAACAAATTGTAAAAGAGAAGAACTTTGACTGAGACTGCACATGGTGGCACCCTCCTTCAACATGGACTAAATTACTCATCAAAACATTAAGAAAAAAGAATCTAAGAATTTATACCATATTATAAGGTATACTTCATGATTTTTATCCAACATCACCAAATTGTTTGTATATATTTGACCAAAATGGACCAAAACCTATAAGGTGTATTAAACAACTAATATAAAAGTATAGTCAAATTCATGAGGATGGTTCATGAATCACATGCCATCATTATTAAAAATATTTATATTTAAATAAATATTTATAATTATAAAACAATATCTAAAAGTTTTCATCTTAAAACCTTCTAAGTTGTCCATATTAATCACAAACCTACAAGTCACTTTTATATGTCTAGAAATGCAAAAAAGAATCAGAATAGTTTTGTGTTTAAAATGGTAATTATAGAGTAATAAAAATGTAGATATGATTTTTATGAAGGTGAATAGGCCTTCCATTATCTTTTCCCATGTATCACACTCTGTCATGAGTTGTACAAATGCCAAATGCTCACTTTTTCATTTATTTCTTGAATTTTAGTTAGAGAACCTACAATATTTTGATGTAACTAACATATAAAATAGTTAAACTAATATATTGGATTCTTATAAGGAAAAAATAGACACTTGGGCACCTTCAGAACCATGCCACTTGCATTAGTGACCCTTAAAAGCACATTAAATGACCCAAAATGATAAATAAACTAATGAAACCATGACTAAGGATAAAAATACATTAGATAACATAAATTTAACCATAATATAGCTTATTAAAAATATTTATATCCCTATAACATCTAAAAAACCAATATTTTTACCTATAGGGGTCCAAATTTGATCTAAAAGTCAAATTTGGTCAACAAATTAGTGACTCATAGGGGTAGTATGCCTATTATACTAAATACCGAGTAGCCTTATCCTATCATGGGATAAGGAAGTCAATGATTTATTGAATACAACTATCAATTAATTTCCTAAAAAACACACAAAACAACCACAACACACCAAGAAAACACAAGACAAATCAAGACACAAACAAGAATCATACATGTGCATAAGTACTTAGGGAAAAACAAGGAGAATAATAACTATGTACAAAGAAAGAGGATAAAATTAGTATAAATATTTGAGATATATCCCATTTACTAGGATATTAATCTCCTCTCCATTCAACTTTGAGATTTGGAAAGCATTGTGTTGCTTGCATTGGGTGATAACATAAGGGCCACTCCACAAAGCATCAAACTTTGTATGTTTTCCAGGCTTAGCCCTATCTTCATCCCACTTTATAATAATTCCCACCTATTTGAAGCTTCTTGACATGGATTTATTATCAAATTATATCTTTTTTTGATCTTGATGATCCCTCATGGCTTGCATAGCTTGATCTCTTCTCTCTTCAGCTCCATCAACTCACATAACTTGACTTTCATGCTTTCATTCTCCATCAATTATAGATAATAGGTGAGATCCAAGGCTAGTAGCTCAAGTGAAATAGGTAGTCTATATTCTCTCACATAAACAAGTGTATATGGTGAGTTTCTAATTGCTCTCTTAGGGGTGACCCTATCAGCCCAAAGATTTGTCTTTAACTTGGAATTCCAAGTTCCTTTGTTCTCCTCCATTGTGATCTTTATGATACTAATTAGATTATTATTTTTATACTTAGATATTCCATTACCTTGTGGATAATAGTTGGATGAAGTAATAAGATAAATTCCATGTTTCAAAGCCCACTCATTTGTCCTTATTCCAAGGAAAGATAATGCATTATCTTAGATTATTATTGAAGGATCCAAAAACCTTTTCACTATGCCTTCATATAAGTCTATAATTTAAATTTTATTTTATTTATTTATAGAAACAACCTCCATCCATCTTATATATTAATCTACAGTAGTTAACACCCACTTGTGGCCAACACTAGAAGGTAGGTTGATTAGGCATACGAAATATAGACTCTATTACATAAAAGGTTGGTCTAATTGTATTGGATGAATAGGAAAGGATGAAGTTTTTTTTTAATATCAAAGAGAGAACATTTTTGACACTTCCTTACCCAATCATGGGTGTCTTTGAACAAACTATTCCAAAACTATCTAGCTCTCATTATTTTAGCTGCTATGGTTCCTGGAGCAAAGTGACAAACAACTAATCCATCATGAAACTCAAGCAATATTTTCTCAACTTGATCTAATTCAACACATCTCAATATAACACCTAAAATTAATTCCTAAACAAAATTCCATAAACAATTACATATTGAATAGATTGTAATTTAAAATATCTTCTTTTATCTCTATTTAGGCCTTGTAGACACTCACCAGTTTAAAGAATATAGATCATATCTTGTGTCCAACTCCTCATGGATGAAGATTCAGATATCATAGGGTAATCATGGAGTGATAAAACAACCTCATTTTTTCCCTTCAAATATGAATCAAAGTGCTCACATAACCCCTTTCCTTTTACTATCTTGGTTGTCTTAATTTATACATCATACTCCATTACTTTAATGATCCAACTAGACCTTTTTTCATTCAAATATCTACTCAAAATGAAGTATTTAACACTATTATGAGGTAAAAATATATTAATATTATTGTTATACACCATATTACTAAACTTATTTAGACTTATAACAATTGAAATTTCTTGCTTCTCTACATAGGTGTATCTTATCTCATAGCCTTCCAATCCTTGACTAAAGAAGGAAATAGGATACTCCATGTTTTCTTCATTTTTATTGAGTGAGCATGGAAAGAATTACCTCATCATTTCCAAAGGTATACAAGTTGAATTCCTTTGATAAAATAGGACTTGAAAGAGTTGGAGCTTGGGTAATAGCTTGTTCAATCTCTTCAAAACTCTCCTTCCTTCTTCTTGTCCAAGTGAACACTTCATCTCTCCTTATCATGGAGGTTAGAGGCTTGAAAAAATTATAAAAATCATGAATAAAACTAATTATACAATTTATTTTTCCAAATAAACTTTTCAAACCTTTCTTGTGTTTGGGCAAATCCAATGCTAAGATTTCTAAGATTGCACTCACCCTTTTAGGATCTATGGATAGGCCCTTCTTTGAGATAATGTGTCCTAAAAGTTTTCCTTCATGGACATCAAACATACACTTATTTAGGTTAATAGATATTAAAAACTCTCTACATCTCTTAAAAATATTCCTAATATGATTCAAGTGATCCTTTACATCTTTAAAAAAAATAGTGATATCATCAAGATACACCAACACAGTGTCATTTATTAGTCCTTAAAATCCATTACACATTGAAATGTTGCACCAACATTAGACAAACCAAAGGTAATTTTCCTATAATAATATGTACCCCATTTATTAGTAAATTTTTTCTTATATTGGTCACTTTCCTTTACCAAAATCTGATTATACCCAAAATATCCATCAAGGAGAGAAAACCTTTCACTATCTACCACAACTTGAAAAATTTGCTCCATGGAAGGAAGAGGATAGTGGTCCTTCAAGGAAAATATATTAAAGTCTCTAAAATCAACACATAAACTGATTTACCCATTCTTATTCCTTATAGGGACTAATTTTACCAACCAAGATCAATGCTTAATAAGAAAAATGATCTTAGACTCAATCAACTTTGTAAGCTCCTTTCTCATGTGAATCTTAATCTTAGGATTGATTGGCCTTTGTCTTTTATTGATATTCTTAGCATTATAATATATCTCTATGGTATGTTGATCTAAATTTGGATCAAATCCCTTTAAATCACTATACTCCTATGCAAAGACATCATAAAATTCCTTACATAACTCAATCAAAGCATGTTTCTCTTCACTAGTACATACCTTCCAAAGAGAAAGAAACATGTCTTTGAATATTTGTACTCTTTCATAGTTTTATTTATTAGTATACATGCTTACATTCTCTTTATTGAACTGATAATCATCACTGACTATACTTTCAAGTATGACTAAGCCTTTGGGGAGCTTGTTTTTTTTTCATTTGTACAATCTACCCTCCATATTGCTACTATATTTAGGACTAATTTTTTGAAGAAAACTTAGCCTCTTCTTATATAAAAATCTCTATTTGTTTGTCACTATCAAACACTTGAAAATTAGTGAAATTATCATGTATAGATGGCCTTATAAGTACCTTGATATGTGGTTGGTTCTTATCTTCTCTTGTCCCCTTTGAAACATAAAATTGATCTCCAATTGCTGCAGACCTATCAGCATGTTTGTTATCTTCACTTGGGATAGATTAGATGTTGAAATATTAGAAATATTTTACAATATCCTACACTCTATGTTTATAGGACTTAAGCAAATATTTTTTAGTCACATTTTGGCCTCTTACTTAGTTCATAATAAAATCACTATCAACATACACTTTTATTTTATTTCACACCTCTTTTCCTAGCCCACTCAAGGCCATGAATAAGGGCCTCATATTTTACCACTTTAAAACTACAAGAGAAGTTAAATATGAAAGTAGAATATTACCTCTCCTTGGATAGAGAAACTAAATTTTCTCTACCACCTACCCCAACTTCTCTTCTAGATCCAGCAAAGAATAGATACCATAAACCATCCATATTTTCACTTGGATTCATCAAGTTTGGCATGAAAGAGTCCTCCTTATGAATTTAATACACTCCAAGTCAATCTTCCTATATGAATTTTTAAGTATCATTCTCATAATCCTCATCTCCCCATTCATCTAAATACAAATAACGAACTCCTTCAAGAGAAGATGTTGGAGATTGATCTATGTGAAGTTTTTCCTCATCAATAATGGCATAATTAACATTTTAAAATTTAAGCATGTAAGGATATAAGTGATTATGATCTATAGGCTCTAATTAAAACTTCACCTTAGTACCATACTTTTTCCTAAAAACCATATAAGACCAATTGGCTGCTAAGTATCCACCTATCTTGGCTATAAATTGTCTTGACAAGTAAAGAGAAAAGTATGGAGGTAAATCTACCACAACCACATCATGAGGGATAGAAAAATTAATACAAACATGTAAAATCAGATTAAAATCTCTGACTAATCCTAAATTCTTTATTGGTTACCCATATAATTTTAAAATTCCTTTAGCCATTGGTTCATACTTGAGGCCTAGTTTATCCACTATTGACATGGGAAAATTGAAGTACTAGCCCCACTATCTATGATGAAATTATGCACTAAGAAATCACCAATTATCAAGGATAAATAAAAATTAGGATTATTATCTTTTTTATTCACTTGTCCATCAATGGACTAGTTCCATTCACCAAAACAACATTCTCACTCATAGCTGATCCAACTTGCTTACCTAATCCTTGCAATTCTTTTCGAAGCATATATTTCTGTCCCAGTATTATTAATAAATCCCATAATGAAATAATAATGTGTAAATTCTTAATCTGATCCAAGATATTGATAGAAGGATTTCTCACCTTAATATGCTCTTTGGAAGCATTAGTACCTTATGGTGTAGCTTATGAAGGTGGATGTGTAGGAGCTAGCCTTATTTTGAAACTTCTAATTTTCTTACACCTTATATACTAAGTTATACACACCCAAAATTGGAGATGATGTAGGGGTAAAAATAGGTCCTTGATTATCCCCTTGTGTCTCTTCAACAACGTTCTTCTTAGACCTAGTGTTAGATTACACACAAGCATTTGTATTACTTGCATTCCCCAAGTGATTGATGGCATAAAACTCTCCCTCCAAATGATTTATAAGAGTAGAATCAGATTGTGTTTTTCCATTTTTTATTCCATTTTTCATTTACATCTCATATTTGTAAATTGAGTTACTTGGCTACTTTTTCATTGTCATGTCTTGACTAGGCATTTTATTGGCATATACAAATTGGCCTTGATTTTGATCATAGGAACAATAACATGTTTGATCTTAAACACATTTTTTTTCATTCAAAACAAGAGATTTAGAGGATTATGGGGCATAAGGATTATAACTTTGTTAAGGTTTATCTTGAGTATTTTGACCTTGTCCTTGAGCATTTCCTTGAAAAGGAGGCCTATTTGTTTGCTCAAACTGATTGTAGGACTGACATGGCTTATAAATTTGAGCTTGTTGCCTTTTAAGGGCAACAAATTAATTAGTAACACTTTGGATCAAAATTTTAACTTCATGGATCTCATTGGTAGGGACAATGGTAAATGTTTCTTGACTAGGCAAAGGAACCAATGTAGGTAATACAACCTGACTAAGAGGCTACAAATCAGGGAATAATGGCATTGGCGGTCTATGAAAAATCATCCCCACTTGAACAAAAACATTCTCATCATTGATGGCTATTTCATAGGCAAAAATTAGTGTATTTTCACCCATATATTTAATCATCATTGATAAATCACTATTAAATTCTTTTAGATAGTACAAGAAGGCATAATTTTAAGTAGGTCTCATGGGGGTTAGGATCCTATCACATGTTTTTTAAAATCTAGTGTTAAAATCTTGCATAAAATATTGTGGTTCCCTCTTTTTCATGGATAATTTCTCAGCTAGTGATAGATGATCACTCTTATCTCCAAACCCCTTAGTCAATAGATCTCCTAGTTCATCCCATGAAGTAATGGAATTTTTAGGTAGAGTCTCATACCAATCTAAATCTTTCTCTTTAAAAGACAATACCAATAGCCTAGTAGACACATTATATTGGGTGATATTATGAATTTCACATAAGTTATCTATGTTTCTAATATGTTTAATGGGATTAATAGGATATTATCCACTAATAGATGAAACACTCTTAAGTGTTGCCCCAAGAATTTGGTCATATTGGGCAAGATTCAAAGGAGATGATTTGATGAAGGCTACAAAATTTTGGTTTCTAGCCATATTAGAATGTATTCTATGGGTATTAGAGGTTGAACTTAGTAGGAATTTGGACTTCTTAAACACCAACTCTCTTTAATAAGGATGAGTATTCAAAAACCTAAACCTTTTTACAAAATATAAAGGAAATTGTATAAACTCAAAGGGTATACCTTTAGTAGTAGACCCCGTGGTCACCTTTGGAATAAAACTTAAGGACTCATCAACAACCAAATATTTTCAAACTTTAATTGAATTTCTAGGTATTGAATGTATATGTTCTTGTAGATACAACTATGCTAAGATCAACACCAATATTATATAATATTTTAGGACTTAGAGTCCCATAAGTCATGCCAAAAAATATTTTCACTTCTATTTTCACCCTTGAGGAGATGTCTAGCTCTCCTCATCCAAGTGTCAGAATGGAGACATATCACTTGTTGTGGGTAAATAATTTTTTAAGATGAATCTCTAGAAGGGCTAGTTCCCTTGATGCACTCTTTAAAGTACTCTCTTACCTATCAACTTTAAATGAAATTTTTTAAGAAGACAAACTAAAAAAACTAAAGGTGATGCACCAATATTTAATTTTCTCCTATTGACTAACTTATACTACTTAGAGCTAAACAAAACTTCTTTCACACAAAACTCACAACTCAAGATGGATTATAAAATCAATGTTTCATATGCTAGGTTCAAGAGGTATTTTTATGCTTAGGAGGGTAATGGATGATTCCTTTTTTGAATATAATCATTAACCACTTATAAAACACACATACACTTAAAAGATAACTCTAAAAAGACCTATAACAATTACCCTTCAACACATTTGGTGAATAATCAAGGATAACATGCTATAAAAGATGATCTTATACTAGAAAAAACCAAAAATATTCCAATAAAACTCAATTGTACAACATTTAACTAGGAAAATTCACTTTTTATTACTTCAAGAGACATTCATGTACAAAATTATCTAGGGTTTCACCATCAACCAATGGAAGCTACTCAAAAAAGCCAAAAGAGTCAATATTTATAGCATTTGGGAGAAAAATAATATAAGGTAAGTAAAAAGGTCACTTATACAGTTTTAAATATTTTAAAAGAGGTTAAATTGTCATTAGAAAGATATTTGAAATGAACCATGAAATTTCATGAGGTCCAAATGTCCATACAAGTCATGAAACTTATGAAAAGTGGCATAAAACTCCCTATCTTGAGTCAAAAAACTACTTTCATGATTTATACCTATTTGAATGTTTCAAAAATAACTAGGGATAGGTCTGATGATCAAAATGAGAGGTAATACTTTTATACATTCCTCTCCATTCATTGGTTGTAGTCTTATCTAAAAAGTCCTATAAGGAAGCCACCACTGTCTGTAGTCTAAAAAACTCCTCTTTCTATCACCCCTAACACTTGGCCTCAAAATTAGCATCATTTTTACATAAAAATACATGGGATGGAGTGTATGAAACTTTTAAATAGTCTCCATGTCCTTATACTAATTAGGTTCACCATAAAAGGACATCCACTTGAGTTTTTCACACTTCTCACTTATATGTTCACTATGACAATTTTGAATAGATGAGATGAGAGTTCTAGTTTGAATACTTAAGAGTATTTTATATGAGTAAAATGACCATAGGGAGTTATTAAAAGTCCATATATTCCTCCCAAACTTTATTTCATCTTCAAACCTCTTCTAATACCTAAAAAACACATAAAGTGGTCAAAAAACACTATTTTTCTCCTATCCGTACAATTTTGTACAACTCAAAAATATTTGAGTGATCTTGAGTGAGTAATATACAAGGTATAATATATTTTATGGTTAAAATATGTCATCAAGATAGCTCTCCAAAATTGTTTTTTTCCATTGGGTCTTGGCTAAGGGTTTAGTAGGGATTTAGGTAGTTTTTAGTATTAAGATTTGTTTATAAATATTTGAATTTTGAATTTCCAAAAAATTCCAAAATATTAATTTTGAGGGACCCTACTAACCCCTCTAAAATCCTTTGGTTCCCATGCAGACTCTTAGAGGAGATGTGAACACTTGAAGTAACCCCATCGAGCTAGTTTCTACCTTTCTTACATGCTTAGACTATCTTAGAGTTAGAATTATATTTATTGTAGTTTATTATACATATAAAAAGATAATACATGTTTATTTACATCTAATTAACGTTTCTTAATCATCTTAATATTCCACCAAGTGTTAAAAATGAAGATGGACCACCAGTTGGCTTTAGGTCCCTTCAAGGCCTAGTGGGTTTAGAATGTACCTTACAAGTTTGAGCTACTTGAATTGGTATATCATGGTTATGATGGTATATAATTCATATTAATTCATAATTAAATCTTTTATCACATAACCTTTCAATAACTCTTCCTCTTCCTTTTTTCTCATTCACCAACTAGGCCTAGTGAAAGCTTGCCTAGTTGGACTGTGTGCAGGGGTATTTTGGTCATCTTGAGAGGTCTGAGCGTAACATAGTTTTAATTATCACATAATTTATTTTAATTCACCTCAAAAAATTCATATATATTTCTCAAAAATATTTTATCAAGTTATTTATCCCTTTTTGGCCTCATTATCTTGTTTTGTTAAACCCTAATTTTCCTAGAATGGTTGACCTTTGAGATAAAATAGTGAGGTATATCCCTTATCCCCAAGGTAAATTTAGTATTTTGGAAGTTTTTAAAGGTCACTATTATTATTTTTACCAATTTTTTTATCTATATTACTTGATTTAGGTGTCTAACTAGCTCAAAATGTCCAAAAAAGGCCTTTAAAAAGCCTATTTCATGTAATTTTTCTCAAATCCTCCTAAGAGTGACCTCTCCAAGATAATAAAATGATCATAGGATATTTTAAAAAAAATTAATCCTAAATTTTTTATTATTAATATTTTAATTCATATAAAACCCCTCTTCTTTAGATTCCCCATATTCATCTATTTAACAATGAGGTTTCTTGGAGCAACTATACAGACTGATGACATTTGACCAAGTAGGGAAGGTGAATGATCATATTGGTAGAGTATTGGGATTTTTTAAACACATTTTTACCTATCATGAACCAATTTTAATTTATTTTAAACTTCCTTTCTTCCCTATACAATGTCATCTCTTTATCTCACCTTCATGTTCAAGACTGCAACATGGTGGCTATAGGTGAACATAGGGTTTTATGAGGTCAGTATAGGCTTCTTCACATTGGTGGAGATTATGAGGTTTATCATGGATATGGATAAATTATCATTACATATAATTAATCATTCCATCCTCACATTATCACTTCTTATGCACCTTTAGTCACAAACTGAGTCCTCCACTATCCTCTGACTGAGACACTATGCTCTTTCACCCCTGTAGGTGCATATCATCTCATTTTGACCTTGTTCATGATTTTTGAGGGTATAATTATACTATTAAAACCATAGTTAAATTACTTCCATCTTAGTTATCACTCCAAGTCTACCAAACACCTCACCTAAGCCTTGCTTTTCAATTTGATAGATTATTGATTGTGTTTCTTATTTGGGAGAGGCACTTGTAGGTGCACTTGTATAGATTAGGTATAAAAAACCACATACAAGAAATTATTTGGATTTAGGTAACTTGACTATCCTATAGGTCATTCACATCATGCTTATACTCTTCATATGCATTTGAGCCTCAAGACTGAGTCTCTTCTTACCTGACTGAGACACCTACCTTTTTATTAATTCATGTAAGAATCTATTACTTCAAATGAGTTTGGTTATGATGATTGAGAAACTCCCTTGAACCCCCATTAGTAAAAAACTACATGCTTGAACCTGAAATCAACCTTATATTCATAAAACACCACTTGGGCATCAAAATCAAGTCACTATCCTATACCCTATTGTAGGTGTGTATTTTTCATACAAGATACACCTGTAGGCACTCATGAAGCTTGAAAAATAATGAATCAACCCTATAATTATGGTCTCCATGCCATTTTTCTCACCAATAAACCATTATAATACTTTATCCATGAGTTAATTCTTTATTTTCTTTTGGGATGCAAATATATTTCAAACATCTAAACCTGTAGACAAGAATGCAAACTTTTAGTGTTTTTTAAGACCACTTTAAGGCTCTAAAATTCAATCTTCTCCTCACTTTCTGACTCTCATATTTGGTATAGGTCTCATATATTATATGGGATACATGTTTTAACAATATATATATTTTTTAAACTTTTTAATAATATTTTAAGATGTCCACAAAAACCCTTTAGAGCTCTATTTTAACATTATAGGGAAAGTTTCACTAAACTCAGTCCTTGCTTCTTTCAAAGTATCCCATCTCTTATTTTGATCCATTCTTTTTCAAAAAATTATATAGTGGTCCGTTTACATATTATAATCCAAAAAAATTATTATTTCATGTTTCAATCCTTCACACAAGAATCCTAAAAGCTTTATTAATACACTTGTAGATGAACATCCTTACACACAGGCAATAAAGCTTCTCTAGTTGCCATGGAATCAGTTGTATGAATTATCACTTGATTTAAATGGTTCAATATCTCCCTAAATAGCATAAAATTAACTTTTTGCATCTCAAAAGGATTGAAACTAATACTAAAGCTTTGATGATGTCATCATGAGATGCATGTATGTGAAAATGAGCTGAATGTGTATAGTGAGTGTGGAATAGAGAAACAAGGTGGATAAAGGGCCTCATGGGATGATCAAAACTATTTTAAACCTTCCAAATGAATGATTTAAAATAATTAAATCTTGATACAAGTTTCAAACATTCCTTTAAATGTGAAAATCACCTGCATATACATGGAATAGAATAAGCAGAGGCATCTCATGACTATTTTAGCATGGTGAATGCTATTATCACTAAAATTGTACTCTTAAAAAGAATAAAAGTGGAATATACCTATATATTGATGTATTATATAACTATCACACTCTTATTACAACTCTGTGGATAGGATAAACAATCTTATACAAGTGACTATAAGTGGAATTGGGCAAAGAGTTGACAATGAAGAATGACAAGATGGGAATTTTCCCAAAGCATGATATGATAAAACCAAACATCAGAAGAGGTGTTAATATTACCCAAGGAAATATTTAAAACCATATTAAACTCAAATTATACCTATATAGGAAAAACAAAAAACTACAAATGATAATAACTTTGATTGAGACTACACATTTTGGCACCCTCCTGTAACATGGATTAACTTGCTAATAAAAACATTTTGAAACATGAAAATAAGAATCTATACTAATTAATAAGTTATAATACATCCTTTGGAGATAAAATCACTAATTGGTTTATATATATTTGACCAAAATGGACTAAAACCTATAGGGTGTATGAAATAACTAGTAAAAAAAGTGCAGTCAACTTCATGAGAATGGTTCATGAATTAAAGGCCACCATTGTTGAAAATATTTATATGTAAATTAATTCATATGATTGTAAAACAAACTCCCAAAATCATTTGTCTTGAAACCTCCTGATATGTTTGTACTAATCAAAAACCTATATGTCACTTTTATATGTCTAAAAATGCAAAAAACAAAGAAGAATGGTTTTGGATTTAAAATGAAAATTATAGAGAAAAAAATGTATATATGAGTTTTAGGAAGGATAATAGGCCTTCCATGATCATTTCCCACATGGCATACTTTACCATGGGCTGTACAAGTGCCAAATACTCCCTTTTTCAATTATTTCTTGAATTTTAGTTAGAAGACCTATAATATTATAATGTAACTAATATCCCTAATATTTAAATTGACCTCTTGGATGCTTATCAGGAAAAAAGACACCTGAGCACCTTGGGAATCATGCCACTTGCATTAATGACCCTTAAAAGCACATTAAACAACCCAAAATGATAAATAAACTAATGAAACCATGACAAAGGCTAGAAATACATTAGATAACATAAATTTAACCATAATATAGATTATGAAAAAGATTTATACCCCTATTAAATCTATAAAATCAATATTTTTACCTATAAGGGTTCAAATTTGACCTAAAATTAGAATTTGGTTAATAGTTTTCTTTATGCTAGGCAATCCTCCTTGCAACACATGGATCCATATAAGTAAACTTTTCCTTTTGGTGATTTTTTGGCCTTGAATAAATTTTTGCACCTTGAACACTAAAAGGTGAGTGAGGAAATTTTCAAAAAGGGCCCATAGCTTGTAAAACCCCAAGGACCTACCATGTGTCATACTTTTCTTTACAAATCCAAGCATTTGAGCCTTTAGGGACTTTTTGCACCTTGTCCACCAAAAGTAAGTGAGGAAATTTTCAAAAGGGCCCAAAGCTTAAAAAACCTTGAGGACCTACCACATGTCTAAATTAGATGATGGTTCAAACTCTAGGCCAACTTTTCACCTTTGAACCATCTTTCTTGATAGGGGGAAGGGTGTAAGATCCTTATGATCCCAAAAAATGTTTTCATTACTTGTAAAAGGAAATGAAAAATTCATTACCTTATAAGTTTTATGAATTTGACTTGGGTATTTTCATAGGATAAAATCTTACAAGTCCCCTAAGATAACCATGTGTCTTTTGTTTAGCTCATTGGGTAATTCTTCACCTTAGTCACCAAAACACGTCAAACATGAAACATGATAATTTCATCCAAGGCCCTAGAACTTTTCCCCTTTGAGCATAAGGTAGTAATTAAATATATGCAAAGAGAATTAGACATATCTCTATCTTTTCATAGTGGAACTTCTCACCATGCAATCCTAAATAGAGATATAGAAAATGTACATAAATTCCCTTTAGACTTTTGGAATGGCCCTTTAAACTCTTAAGAGTGCCTTTCATAATTATTGAAAGTGTTCTCTATATTTATAAAGTGCCATTCAAGAATTTTTTAAATGTCCTTCACCATCTAGACTTGTCCTTTAAACTTTTTACAAGAGAAAAATACCCAAAGAAAATAATCCTTCAAACATTTTTCAAAGGTAAAATGGCCCTTAAAAAAAGTCCTTTGGGTTTTTTGAAAGGGAAAAGTGCCTGAAGCAAATAATCCTTTAGACATTTTTCAAATTCAAAATGACCCTTTGGGATCTCTGGTAAGTACCTTTGGCTGAAATAAATTACCTTACAATTCCTTTAGTATTTTTGTGTGAGAAAAATGCCTAAAGGGCAAGTGCCATTTAGACCTTTTGCTATAGACAAGAATTCTAAAACAAATGACCTAAAACCAATGAAATATAGCTTCAAAATTTTTGTAAAACACTTAACCTAAAATCAATAAAACATTGAATTCCTTCAAAACTTTTATAGTGGATAAAATGTCTGATAGAAATAATTCTTTAAAATTTTTATTTGAGACAAAAAATCCAAAAAACTATTTCTATTGGACATTTTTTTCATGCAAAAGGACAAAAAATTCTAAGGGAAAGAACACCTTCACCAAGTAAACACAAGACAAAATACTTAGCAAAAATATCCCAAATTTTTTGATGTTGAATGGGGCACAAATTGCTTAGTGTAGATTTGGGCTCCAACATCAGCTCTTACTTGGGGACATGTAACCCTAATGGGTACATAGAGTTCACTAGACTAGATTCCTATACATTGGGCCATGGAGTCAAATATTTTGCAACAAAGGAAAAGAAAACACACCATGGGTGGATAAAGTTATAATAAGGCATCTAAATATAATTGAGAAGGAAAAGGAAAAACACAGGCTAAACAAACACAACCCTAAATAGGGTAACAAAACACAAAGGGAGTATACAACATATACATATTTAAAAAGGCTAACATGGAATTAATCCAAAAATTTCTTAAGGTGTCTTCCATTAACTAGTAGTTATAAGATTTCTCCATAAATATCTTTGAGATAAAATGTATGGTTCCCTATTTTATAGTCAATAGTGTAGGTACCCATCCATAGGGAATCAAATTTACCATGTTTTCCCTTATCTTCATGTTTGTTATCCTAGAGTAGGACTAGATAGCCAATTTAAAAATATCTTAGGGTGACCTTTTTATCAAAAATATTCTTGAGCCTCTCCTTCAACTTTAACAACTTTTCATTAATTATATATGAGATTCATCAAGTTCTACAATTTGGTTGATTTTTTCCTTATAGTGGTTTACTTCTCTTTCATATTCAGTTATCTATTGCATAAAATTGTAAGTTGGTAATTTTATATTAAGGGGTAAAATTTATTGAACTCCATAAAAAATTATAAATAGGCTTCTTCTAGTATACCTTTTAGGAGTCAACCTATCAATCCAAAAAATAAAATTTAACTGCTCACCACATTTCCTTTTGTTGGCATAGAAATTCCTTCTAATGATATTCAATAATTCTTTTTACTAGACTCAATCTACCCATTTCCTTGTGTCTTGTGATTGGAGGCATATGTTATATCAATCCCATAATTTTCATGCAATGTAACTAATTGTTTTACTCTAAAACACATGGCATTATTACAGATGATTTTAAATGGCACTCTAAGTCAACAAATCACATTATTTAAAAGGAAATAAATGACTACTTAGTGGGTTAATTTTATGGTAGGGATTTATTCAACCTATTTTGTGAAGTAATCAATGGCTACTAAGATCCATATGTGACTAACACTTGAACCATCTAATATTGTACCCATGAATTCCATTACCCACTACTTAAAAGGTCCCTTAATATAAACTTTTTTTAGGGGGAATGATCTAGATGCTTTCATTTTACTAAATAATCACTGGCACTCTTCACATCTCCTTACCACAGTAGCAACATCTTTGAATAGAGTGGGCCACCAATAACCGACCCTCATAATCTTGTGTGTAGTGACTTTAAGATCAAAGTGACCACCACACACACCAATATGGAACTCTATAACTAATTTAATAATCTCATGTTCCACTAAGCACCTCAAGAGGACACCATCTAGGATCCTCCAAGCCAAATCATCTTGTAATAGAAGATAAATCTAGGATATTAACTTTAAGGTCCTTCTTTAATATTTAGCTATGTGGGGATGGCAATTTAGAGTCTTCAAATAATATACTATATCTTTATACCTTGGGGATTAGTTATACTTGGATTCAAGGTTATCAACAACCCCTTCTACATTATTCACATCTATATCCTAGAAGTTGGCTTCAATCATTAGCTTGGTGGGACCCATGCCTCTAACCAACTTAGCAGTTTATATCTCCAAATCATATTATTGAAGATTACTTACCCATCAACATATTTTTTTAATTGTTTTATTATTATTTAATATGTCCTTTACCATAATGTAACATAGGCCATAATTTTTGAACTCAAAATGTAGGATCTAAACAATTTGACAACCTTTAAGAGAGCAAAGACTTATTTTTCCATTATGGTATACTTTAGCTCAGATCCCTACAATGCCTTGATGAAAAGGAAATTGGTTGTGCATTACTTTCATCATTATTTTGTAACAACACTACAAAAATAGTATGTTCATATGCAAACAACAAGATCTATAAATTTTTTCTATAGTTAGGACTAGCAAGCACTAGGGAAATTTTCAAAGTTACCTTGATGTCCTAGAATGATTCAGTATCTTTTTCCTCCCACCTTATGGTTTGATCATTTTTTAACATTGAATTAATGGGTAAAGTAATCTTTAAAAAATTATAAACAAACCTTCTAAAAAAGTTAAACTAGCCAAATAAATATTGAATGCCTTTCTTGGTCTGTAGGATGGGTACCTTATCAATGGCCTCTACCCTTTCAAGGTCTATCATCACACCTTGCTTAGACATAATGTGCCCAAGTAGTTTTTCCTTCTATATTCCAAATTGTCACTTCTTAGGATTGAGGGAGAATATAAACTTCTTGCATCTAATAAGCATCTACTCTAAGTGTCTTAAGTGGTTATCCCTCTTCTTGGAGTATATTGTAATGTCATCTTGATATACCATAATGAATTGGTTGATTAACCTGATGAAGGTTACATCCATTTCTCTCTATAAAGTGGCACCTAGATACCCCATGGGGTAGTGAAATCAGTCTTAAAAATTTTAGATTCCTTCACTACTACTTGGTTGTAGCCAAAAAATCCATCTAGAGTTGACAATAACTCAGAACCAGTAACATCTTGAAACATGTTATCCATTTTAGGTAATGGATAGTTATATTTTAGTGAATCCTTGTTTAAATTCCAAAAATAAACATAGATTTGGATGTCTCCATTTTTATTTCTTATAGGGACTAGATTGGCCACCTATGATGAATATCTGATGGGTTGAATGATCCCACCATCCTTTAATTTCTTCAGTTCCTCTTGCATCTTGGTAGCCAAGATGGGATTTAGAGGATTCTATTTTTAGTGAAATGGTTTCATACTAGGTTCATGAGGGATAACATGTTAGAATAGGTCCTCTCTATAGGCCTTTAGCTATGAATATGACCATGCTAAATATTCTTGGTATTTGATTAAAATCTTGATAAATGATTCCTTCTCTTTCTTGCTCAAGTGAGTTCCAACCCAGATTTTCTTTGGATTGTCCTTAGTCCCAATGTTAATATTAGTTATATCCTTTGATATAGAGATGTTACTAGATTTAATTATGTCAACTCAATCAAAGGATGCTTTATGAATAACCAATCCTTTAGGTATATTATTAGTTTTTAATTAGATGAAAAAATTTACATACAAGGTTTCTTTTCCATCACATACATGTATCATGGAGTCTACATCTATAGTGGTTCCTTCAAACTCATCTATACAACATATACTTTTTTTTATTTGATCATCATTGTCAAAAACTTGCCAATGATCAATATTGTCTAGGATAGAAGGATTTACTAGCACCTCTACCTCATATTCACAAGAGGGATTTATATTTTCAAGTTTAAACTCTACAACCCTCTTTATAAGTAAATCTTCCACTTGATTAGAATCTTGAGCATGATATTTGATGTTGAAAGCATTAAACCATTCCAAGCAGTCCCATATAGAATTATGGCACTACTTTAATCTCTTATGTTTTCTGGTATAAATATATTGGACCTACATCACCACTAATTCTAAATCACCCTTAGCTAGTAACTTTATAATTCCATATTCATGAGTGATTTGGAGGCTAATCTAGAGTGCTTCATACTCTGTAATATTATTTATGCACCCAAAAGACAATTGGAAGGAGTATTTTTAAGCTTATCTAATAGGGGCATATAATTCAACCCCTACTCCATTTTCAATGTTATAACATGTTCCATCAAAATGTATAGTCTAGATAGAGTCTTCATCTATAATACCAAATTTAGGAGGTAATTCATAATACTCAACACTCCCCATGAAATTCTTGATGTTTTAATCCACATATAACACTTTATTTCATTGATATTTAGGATCTTCCAAAACATGAAACATTTGTAGCTACCGATTAAATCAAACCATCTTCCCATCTAGAGGTATAGTGGCATAAGAAAGGTCCATCTAAACACTACCCCTAATACTAGTAGCCCATTTTCTAGAAAATAACATACCCCATTTTGGTAGATAGTCTACAACAACAACATCCATAATAAATAATTTATCGAGGTATTGTGTGAGTTGCACCACCAATCCTTTAACCATGCCAACATATACTTCTTTAGAATACATGGTGAGGAACCATCCACATGTTTTATTTATTATAATATAAATTTCATTCAGGAAAGCTAGTGGCATAATGTTACAAGATGCACTAAAGTCAAACATGAAATTATGGAAAACTAAACCATTAATCAACAGGGTGGTATAGAATGGGTCAACATCCATCTGACTCTCTACCAATTTTATTCCTAAATACACCTCCAAGTGATGTTCAGGGGATTATGAGGTGTTCTCACTTTCCATAGGGGAATTGGATGAAGGTTCAACTTCAACAATCTCATTGGTAGTGATTTTATCAGTGAATCCCAAATATTCAAAATATCTTATCCTATGCTCTATAATTTTGAGAAAATACATAAAGGGTACTATGACCTTTAGACAAATCAATACACGGGCCATGCCATAGATACTATATTTAGGTAAAGGAGTGTTATTAGGTAGACTAGTGACACTTTGATTTGGGATGCACCCCTCAAGATTGAGGGGGAAAGAAGTAGGAGAACTAACATTTTTAAATTCACTCTTCAAGGGAGGCTTCCTGGGTTCATCCTTCTTAGGAATATTAGATAATAGGGGAGCTTTATTCTTAGCCTAGGTAGTTTTTGGATTAGAAATGTAAGGTGCAGAATTAGGCTTGGTGGAATTTGGGACCTCCTTAATCCCTTTGGTATCTTTCTTTTTTGTCTCTAATTTAGGGTCAGTAGAGTCTTTATCCTTTGGAAGAGAACTTTAATCTTTAATAATCAAATTGTACTCATTCTTATCTTGGAAAATTGTTATGTGGATCATCAATTATTAGTCCTCAACCAATGGAAGTGAATCTCTATTACATAAAGGGTACTATGACCTTCAGTCAAATAAATGCATGGGCCATGTCATAGATATTATATTTAGGTAAAGGAGTGTTATCAATTAGACTAGTGACACTTTGATTTTGGATGCACCCCTTAATATTCAGGTGGTAAAAAGTAGGAGAACCAACATTTTTAACTTCACTCTTCAAGGGAGGCTTCTTAGGTTCATCCTTCTTGGGAATATTGGATAATAAAGGAGTTATATTCTTAGCCTAGGTACCTTTTGGCTTAGAAATGTAAGGTGAAAAAATAGGCTTGGTGGAATTTGGGACCTCCTTAATCCCTTTGGTCTCTTTCTTTTTTATCTCTAATATAGGGTCAATAGAGTCTTTATCCTTTAGAAGAGAATTTTGATCTTTACTTATCAAATTGTACTCATTCTTATCTTGTAAAATTGTTGTGTGGATCATCAATTATTAGTCCTCAACTAATGGAAGTAAATCTCTATATTTATCTTTCATCATTGATCTTTGAAACTCAAAATCATGAATAGGCAATTCATATTCATGCATCATATTTATCTCATAGATGAAGTCTAGGGTTGGGACCCTTACCTTTTCAAATTCTCTGTAAAAATATTGAGTAGTAGTAGTGCTCATTAACTTTGTAGATGGAGAGGAAACCATCACATTTGGTTAAATAATTTGGAAAGTAAAACATTCATAGGCTAGAGTGCCTTCACAATTAGGAATAGTTGAACTACTCACAGCTTCCTCTTGGAAGGTGTAATTTTCCATCTCTTGAAATTCAACAATGTAAATGTGATATTAATTAGATGCATATTCAAACCCTTTTATATCGTAACTATCACTATCAGAGGTATTACATAGAGGATGAGGAAGGAAACATTTATCACACCAATCAATATCAAAATTGACTATATTAACCATTGTAGCTAAAGGATCTGATACTTCCCTTCCACTTCCCCAGTTATGGTTTCTCTCATGCTTGTCATCGCTTGAAATCCCCTTTCCTTTTTCATTATTTTTAATTTGGAAAGTTAGTATATCTTAACCCTAGTCCCTAAGATGATTTATTTCCTCTCTCTTATGATCCCTCCTATCATCATGGTTAGAAGAACCCTGAGACAGCTCCATTTTCGCTCTATCTAACTTGTAAGAGTTTTTTTCACAATAGTAGCTAGATTTTTCATATTTTCCTCCAAATCTACATTCTTATGGGAGGCTTGAGGATTTTCAAGATTCATCAGTTTGACATCAGCCCTCTTATTTAAAGGCTTACCCATAGCTTTGATGTTATTCTCTATTTGGATAGCCAAATAAACAACCATCCTCAAATTTGTGGGAGCTTTGTCTTTGAGATAATAGGATACCTTTTTGTCAAATGCATCATAATATTTGATCAAAGATGTAGCACCATTAGGTCTCATGTCCTTTAGAAACCTTCTTAATACATTATTGAATCTATAATTAAAATCCTTAACACACTCATTAGTATTTTCCTTGATATTTTCCAATTTGGTAAGAAAGAATATGGGATAAATACTATCACCAAACTACATCTTAAATGCATCAATAATGTCTTTCCATGTGTCTATGGATCTATTAGGTAAGGATTTAAACCACTCCTAGGCCTCCTCTTCTAGTGTGTTCACATAGAGCTTTATGAACACATCTTCTAGATCAATTTCATAGTCTTTAATAACATTTAACAAAGCTTTTAAATGGTGTTCCCTAGACACAACATTGTTCCCTTGAAATTTAGGAAATATATTTATAGCTTTAATGGGAAATTCATTTTGGAAACTATGCATACCATTAAAGTTGATAGGTATAAATATTGGGATCATGAATGGTCTACACCTATTAGCCAAACCTTGATATTCTTCTTTATTGTCACTACCTGCATTAAACCTTCTCTTCCTCCTTAGATCATAGTATTCCATCTCTAATTCTGAACATGAATATGAAATAGGGGATAATTGTGAATTACTAGTATGAAGAGGACTTAAAAGAGGATAAATATAATGATTCCTTAATGGCCTTGTAGGAAGAGAAATACTTTTTCATGGAGAAGGAGCTTGACTTGTAGGGAGCTCAGATTTATTTGAAGTGCTTGGATATCCTTCAAGAAAAGGGATATTTTATAAAATTGGGGATAAACTATTTAGGTCTTACTTGATGGACTAAATTTTGTCTTACAATAGGCTTTCAAACTTATCTCCTTCTAGATGGACCTTTTAACTCAGGGACAAGCTCTTTAGATGGATATTTTTAGAAGGAAGACTTAATACCCTCCATATTTTTAGATCTAAATTAAAACTCTTAAAGATAGACAAGATTACATATAATAAGCACTAAAAATATTTTAATGTAATGGAGTCACCACTAGAAGTAAAAACTTCTAGACTAGAACAAACATAACTACTAACAATAACTGATAGAATGAAAACTTTAAAATACTAAAGAAAATTCCAAGAAAATTGTAAGAAATTTTATAACATAGGGGTGAATATCCCTAGTAGAGTCTTGGTGCCAAAAAACTATTGGTGGTGTTGATGCATGAAAGTTAGTCAAATCAATGTAGTAATAATAGAGAACTTTTCAAGGTAAAGAACTCACAGCCCTCTACAAGAGTTTCAGACAACATAGGTGACATGACTTATCCAAAGTAATGGTGAAAGAAAGATGTTGGTTCCTAATTATAAATTTTTTTCACTTGTCCTTGCACACTTTGAGATAAATTGAAAACAAAGATGGAAAGCCCACTAATATGTCATTGTAGCTAGGGAGGGTTTGACATTAAGAAAGGATCAAATGGACATATTGTTTGAGAGTCACATACAAAGGGCATGGTTAGATCCATGATACTTTTGGCTCTACCTAAACCAAGGTGAGAGGACATATAGGGTAGCTTACTCATATGGAGAGATTATGTAATTTAAACTCCATGGGGATTATGGGCATAAGGGAATACAAATCTAACCAAAACACAACCAAACTTTATCACTCCAATAAAGAAGGGTTATCACATGGGATAATACTTTTTTCTAATTTAGACACAAGATAATAAATATAGATAGTAATCTGATTAAAACTTTCATTCTAAAGAATATTCAATAATAGAGGGGATAAATAAGATATTACAATGTTGATATTTAATGCAGAAAACATAGACACATGCTAGGAATATAATGTTTATGCATCTATAGGAAAATAACACTTAAGATATGCAAGGGGAATGTTATATATAAGGTAGGATAAGATTTATCAATTAATAGAAAAGAAAGTGGAGGGTTAATGAATGAACATAAATAAATTCACTAAACTTCTAGATCATCATCACCAAAAAATGTATTGTAGATCAAAAAAAAAAGAAATGAAATCATGCACAAATTATATCCTTTAAGAAGCCCTTCCAACTAAATCTATGAGCCCAGGACTACCCTTAAAAGGCTATCAACACCCTATTCCCAAATATCAGAGTAGAAAGGATTTTATAACATAGATAATATCTCTAAATAACTACTATGAAGATGAATAACCCAGTTAACCAATCAACTAAGCATGTAAAATAGATAAATACACTTCAACAATAGGAAGAGAATGGAAACCATGAACATATTTCATTAATCAATTAAATGGAAACTAAATACAATGTGTTCTGAATAACATATTACCTAATGTTATGCAAGACAATTCTATGACAAGGGAGACATATATAATACTCTCAAATCTTGCCAATGATTTTATAATAGAAATTAGTTTGGTACTAGAAAAATTATAGAGAGAGAATTATTTGAGGCTATAGATCTTGACTCAAAAATTTAACTTACAATTGTAAAGGGATAAACCCCTTTTACTTATATAATTGAGATAAGCTTAACATATTCCTAAAGATGCTCTAGTTGGATAATTCTTTCATAGGCCTGGAGTCTATTAAACCTTGTAAAAAACATGATTCCTCAGATATGCTCATGATCCTGTGATGATTGCAAGATTGATCTTCCACATTGGAAAAATATTTATAGCTATATATGTTGAGGAAGATCACACAAGGGATAAAACAAAACCTTTGTCCACTTGTACAATAGATAGAAACATCCTTTTCTTATCCACATGATTATACAAAACTAATTGAAAGGGACATGACATTAATGGGCCAAGTACAAAGGTTTTCCAGTTGGAAACAAGAATAAAGAATAAGGGTGGGAAGAGAAGAAAGAAGTAGTGCCAACTCAAAAAAATTGAAATATCTAGTTATACTCTAGAGTTGATTTAGATGATGGAATATTTCACCAACTTAGTCTTATAATTTTTATATCCTTCTAGCATAGGATTGAGATTCTCTTAGTCTGGGCCTACTTGATATTTGAATTTTACTCAATATTATTCAATCTAGGTGGAAATATTTTGAAGCATGGTTTGCTTTCATTAGATGAGCTCCTTAAACTAGTCACAAGACTTCTCAAGTGAAACCATCTACTTTATTTTTTCAACATCAAAGGACTCTTATGGTACATCAATGAGGCTTCTTAGAGATATTCATATTATCTCTTCCTTCAAATAGCTTACACCATCAAGGCTTACCATCTTCCTAAGTGTAGCATTTATTTCTCTTGTTACAATCTTAAGGACTACTCTTTTCCTTTCTAATTGAAGATGCCATCTTTGAGCATCACCAATTAATGCTTGATTACCAATTGACATTCTCTAGTCCTCTTGTGATCATTTGGAGCAATGATTTTATTAGTTATCAAAGTATTTATGCCTATTTTATGAACCTCATCCATATTCTGTTGGACTTCTTCCCAATTATTAATGTCTACCTCATAGATAAACATTTGGGCATCACACTCCCTCTTATTATCCAATATATTATTCAATAATTTCAATGCTAAGTGGACTATTTATTTAGACCTAGTGTGAAAATCCTCTTTCCATTTTTCTATTGCCCTTCCTTAGATTTCAAGTCATCAATTTGATCGATAATGAGAAGAGAGGATGCTATAGAGCAATTTTGGTAGTTATAGTTACTACCTTAGGCTTACTCAATATCTTATATAAGTACTATATCATAGCTTGATTTTATACCTTTAGATATATCATGGTGGCTTTGTTCTTATCTATTTAGTGAGCCACCATGTTCACCAAAACCTATGAGCTATGCTTTATCTCATTCCTTGATGGCTCCCCTAATTATAGATATAAATAGTGTAACTCTTAAGGGGAATATCTTTATTTCATGAACCTTATGGGGGAATGGATATCTCCACATTTATTTCTCTTGTAGCATTGAATTTGGTCTTAGAGTGTGTCTTGGTCTTCTTTGGAGGTTTGGCCTTATACACCTAAGTGATGTTTACCACATTGATCTCCCCAATTTTACTCATGATGTCCTTATTTTCTTTGACCTAATACTCAACTGAAAGAATGGTCTATTATAAAATAACATTGATGTAGTGGACATTGATGCAGGACTTGAGATAGTGTAAGGTGGTGTCATCAGAGTACATGGTCTAAGAAGTGCCACAAGAATGAGATGTGGACTCAACACAGATTATTTAATTTCATTGTCTCTGTCTAATTCCTCACCACATTATTTATTCAATCTGGGTCCTCCTTCAAGGTATGGTTGTATTTTCTCCAAAACTTCAAAATATTAGCCAAATTAGTGAGACTCCTTAAGTAATTTCTCAATGGAGCTCCCTTGTGCTACTGACTGACTCGAAGGTTTCATAACTACTTCACCTTATTTATTCACTTGATATTTAAGTATAAATGAGACTATGGTGGCTTCCATATTTCCTTTAGGAAACTCTGCACCAATCATGGCCTCTAAACCTTTATTCTAGATTGGATCATGAAATTTGATATGAGGAAGGAGACTTCAAGGTACTTCAATTATAACAACACTACCTGAAGTACCTCCATCAATACCTTTATTAGATTGGTTTAATTCCTTATTTATATTTGTATTGGTGGGGGTACCCATTTTGAGGTTTTCTCCCCTACCTTCTTCTGTACTTGCCTTCTCCTCTAGCACTAAATGTGACAACTTTAGAGGTGAAGGGACAACTAGATATATTTCTACAGTTACTTGTGGGCCTTTTTGTTTAACCACCACTTTAATACCAATGATGGATTAGATATTTTTCTCTATCTCCACCTTAGCTTTCTCATCATATTTATTCATTTCTTCAAATTAATCTTGATTATCCTAGCTCAGTGACTGGGTGATGACATTCTCAATAAATGTCTCTATGTATGATGAGATCATTTCCTTTTCCCTAAGGGGTATGAACTTGAGTATCCACCTTAACCCCAACTTGAAAAACATATTAAAAATAAATAAGATCACTAGAGGCCATAATTACTTCCTCATCACCCTTACCTTCTAATCCTGAAGGACCCTCTCCTACAAATAAACTAACCATTATGACCTTTACTAGGATTTGGGGTCTTTCCCTCAAATTTATCTACCTAGTTTTCACTTATGGCATGAATGTTCCTTATTTAATCATTGCCTTATAAATGGGCCTATATTCATCTAATTCTTCTTATTAAATCATATCTCTCAACCTTTGAGCATATGAATATTGATCCTATTTCCTTTTCAACAGAAGTTCCTTAGAAGGTAGGTCCTTGAATATAACCTCATTTTTCTTAGTAATCCCAACTAGAGGATATAGAGTCCTCTTAAATATTTTATACTTGGGTTTCTCTACCTCTTTTTCACCTCCTCTCTTCCTTGAGTAAGTCATAATAAGGACAACTACTGGCTATTCTGTTGGTTGAGCCATGGGTGGAGCAAGTGGAATATTAGATGAATTGACTATTGGGTGGTTGTCAAGATAGATGGTACCATTAGGGCTCCTTATGATGGAATGGATATTAGCGTGGCATTAACTGATGTAACCTCCCCTATGGAAATATTATCCCAATTCATATCAAACTTGTTAACTTTAAAAAAGACACTCCCACTTTGGATTATGATATGGATATGGACTCCACATCGATTGGCTTGGTGAAGTCAACATCACCAACATTAATTTTTCATTTTCCATTTACCATTGGTGGTGGAGCTAAGGGAACACCACTGTAAACTAGGAAGAAACCCATCAACTCCCAAACTTGTTTGAGTTCTTAGAATATAGTGGTGTCATAGGCACTAAGATTAACCCCATGTTACTTCAACCACCTGAAGGTTCTTCTCATGATATCTATGGCCCTCCATTGTATATAATCATTTTCCATAGTAGTAAAGTCCATATATGAGATGGCCTAAGTTTTGATATTAGAATGATTGTAAACTATATATATAGTATCTTCTTATCACCCTCCATGTTCTTTGGGATGGAAGTAATATTATAAATAATGAATTCTTACACTAATAGCCTTATAAAGTCTATATTTTTGACATCTTCCTTGGTAGTAATATCAACGTAGATGTCCTCATAATGTGATTAATGTAGAATTACACCTATTTCTATGTTTACCCACCATTTGATATCACAGTTTCACCTGGGTGGCATCTTGTCAATCACATATTAGCCCATCTTTTTCTCTAATACCTTGGCCTTGACAATAAAAGGACATGAAAAGTGTCCAATTTCAATAAAAAAACTTGAAGGGATTGTTCACCTTCTTTTCCCCTATCATTTCATGTAGGGACACCATTTTCCATCTCAAATCCATCACTGTTAGTCAATCATCTAGGTATCTCAGTAGTTTATATGGAGACCCTAAGTAGCCACTTATTATGATATAAGTGAATGTTCTAAACTAAATATATGATGTGCCATACTTATCAATTATTTCTCTATCTAGCTTAGACATCCTATTGAGGATCTCAGAGGATTGAAGACACTCCTTATAGTATTGAAGAAATAATTATAAAATTTACAAAAGTTTTGTCTAAATCCATCCAAAGTTATCTCTAGATAAGTCTCATATATCCTCATTCCATTGGGATTCCTTGTGAACCCATGGAATGTCCTATTATGTAATAGGATATACATTAAGTAGGAAGACATGTAGAAAGTACCTGTAAACTCCTCCTTTGAATAGATTATAACTTGAATCTACATCATCTACGTGTGTAGGTTGTCACTTAAGATGGTGGCCCAATCTAACCTCTTTTATTGATCTAACACATAGATTAAAATTATAAACATCTAAGGCTTAAAATTATATATGGTGGGCATCCCATAAATTATGGATACCATGGTAATCACATACTATGGAAATTCTATGAATTTTTCTAGTTTCAAACTCTTAGACATTCTTGACACATTTTGCCTTTTCTTGACCAGCCAACAAGACTTGACAATGTCCCATATCATTTTATCATTCTTGTATGCATATTCCTAACATTCCTCTAGGGAGAGTGTGATAGTTTTAGGATAGGAAATAATCCCAATAATGGTGCTAAGGTATAAAGGAGTGAAAGATTAGATAGCTGATTGACTTCTATTAACCATAGTCATAGTATTCAGTTGATACACTCTAACACAAGAAATTAGTAATTATGGGTATGGGGTAGCTAAGGGAAATGTTATCATAGGGGAAATATAACTCATTCCAAGATTTGAGATTACTAGTAAAGGGTTTAGTTGTTGTAAGGCATTTAATAAAGCCACAAAGTCAAACCCTTGAGTATTTGTATCCTTGATTTCATCAACAAAAATGATATTGCTTTTCATAGATATTGTAGAAGATGTTATTATTTCCTAGCTCTCTATTACAATACTTTAAACTTGAATAAATTATTCACTCTAATCACCCTTTAAATACCTTTAAAAATCCTCAAAGGAGACAATATAAGGAGCTAGAAGAACACTTACTGATAATATGGAGGTTTATACATAATTGAAGATGAAAATATTTGAAGAATTTATCATAATCACTTGGTGGATAGAGAACTTTCACACTGCACATAGCTAGGGCTCACAAATAGCTCAAAGATGCAAATAAAAGCTCTAAATACAAAAGGTAAATGTGAATGAAGGAAAATTCCTTAGTTATAGTCTTTTGCATTTCAAATTAGGGTTGCCATTAATTCTTTGAAACATAATGGCTAATTACCAGCTAACCCCTTTAATTATTTAATCTTATTTCGAAAGAGGATGTAGAAAGTATAAATGTTTCCTTTATGTCATGAAATCCTGCTTGTAACACGTGGGTCCATATAAGAAAACTTTTAATTTTGGTGTTTTTTGGGCCTTTGAGGACTTTTTGCACCTTTCCCAACAAAAGGTAAGTGAGGAAATTTTCAAAAAGGGCCCAAAGCTTGAAAAACCCTAAGGACCTACCTCATGTCCAACTTAGATGATATCTCAGACTCAGCCAAATTTTCACCTTTATATCATCCTTCTTAATATAGGGAATGGTGTAAGATCCTTTTTATCCATTAAAATACATTCATTAATTTTAAAAGGAAATGAATAATTCATTACCTTATAAATTTGACCTAGGCATTTTCATGGGATAATTTGTTAGAAGTCCCTTGAGATAACCATGTGTCTTTCATTTGGGTCATTGAGTAATTACTCACCTTAGTCACCAAAACACATTGAAGGTGCAACTTGGAAATTTCATCTAGGGCCCCATAACTTTTCCCCTTCAATCACAAGGTAACAATTTAATATATGCAAATAGACTTAGATACATCTCTATCTTTTCACAATTGAACTTCCTACCATGAAACCCTAAACATAGATACAACATATTTAAAAAAATGCCCTTAAAACTTTTGGAATGGTCCTTTGAACTCTTAAAATTGGCTTTAAAAACTATTAAAAGTGTCCTCCATCTTCAAAAAGTTCCCTTCAATATTTTTGAAAATGTCCTTCACTATCTAGACTTATCCTTCAAACCTTTTTCAATGGCAAAATTCTTGAAGGATATAATCCTTTATACATTTTATAAAGGAAAAATGGTCCTTTGAAAAAGTCCTTAAAGTTTTTTTCAAGGGAAAAATGCTCAAAATAAATAATGATTTGGACCTTTTGAAAAGGTAAAATGACACTTTGGGATTTCTAAAAAGTACCTTTGGTCAAAACAAAGAACCTTACAATTCCTTTAAGTTGTTTGTGTGGGAAAAATGCCTAAAGGGAAAGTGCCCTTATAACCTTTTTCCATATACAAAAAGTCCAAAAAAAATGACCTGAAACCAATGAAATAACCATTCAGAACTTTTATAAAATACTTAGCTTGAAAGTGATAAGACATTGAATTCCTTTGAAACCTTTTGTAGTAGATGAAATGTCTGATGAAAAGAATTCTTTAGAATTTTTATCTGAGACCAAAAACCTAAAAATCCTATTTTCATCAAACATTGTGTTTATAATATAGGCCTAAAAATTCTAAGTGAAATAACACCTTCACCAAGTAAATAAAAGACAAAGGACTTAGCAAAAATCTCCCAACCCTTTTGACACTGAATAAGGTACATATTACTTGGTGTAGATTTGGGCTCCAATATAATACACACACAACTTCCTTTTTTATCAAAACAATATAAATAAGAAATAATTACTAACTTTCACAAAAAAAAATTGGAAGTGAGTTCAATTTTAGAGCACTAAAATGAAATATTTGGTGGTGTTCTTTAGCCACTTGGCCTTAATTTGCAAAACTTTGAAAGAACAACAACAAAAATATTCAAGTAAACACCCTAAAATTTTATTTAAGAACCAAATGAAAGATTACTAATTATTTTTAAGAATCACAAAATAGGTTTAAAAATATCTAATTAATCATGATTTAGCA
Source organism: Torreya grandis (assembly GCA_037957365.1). NCBI lineage: Eukaryota > Viridiplantae > Streptophyta > Pinopsida > Cupressales > Taxaceae > Torreya > Torreya grandis. Next base: position 68,551 of record JARHVA010002230.1, read on the forward strand.
CTTTTCAAGTGGGCCCTACAAAGAAATGGTTAGAGTGTTGTTTAGCTTTAAAACACTTTTTCAAATGAAACAAGAAAAATTGAAAAGTATGCTCTTAGGTTTGGATGACCTATTGACCCAAATGCAATACCTCAATAAATTAAACATGTTAAATTAGACTTTATTATCAAAAATATCAATATAACTTGCAAGGCAAGGATTAGACAAAGAAAACACAATTTAATGAAATCAAGCAATGGTGATTAGAAACATTAAAAGGGTTCAAAATCCTATTTTAAAATTTTGTGAAAAATATAATTAAATTGAATATAAATTGATATGATATTCTAAAAATTTAGGATAAAAAATGTGGTTTTAAAAAAAATCATCAAAAATAGAGTTTGTATGACCCCAAACCAAACTCCAGAAGATGGATTACTAGCTATTAGATCTACACATTACAATATAGTGACTCCATAGTGAAATAACATAACTCACAATAAAATAACATGAATACATAGTCATGGAATTGTAATATCATGACTACAGAGTCATAGGATTATAATATCATTACTGTAGAGTTGTGGGATTGTAATATCATGACTACAAATGATGGTATCATAACTTGAATAATCACGGTATTACAATATCATGACTCTTGAGTCATGGTATTACAATATCATAAATTAAACTATAGACAAAGAACCTATTAGTATAGAAACCTAGAAATTTATAGGTTTGTGGTCTAGAGGATAATATTAGAAGTCCATAGTGACAAAACTGTGACTTCTAGAAAACATGTTTTTACTCAAAATTTCTCTCTTTTTTCTCCCACCCTCTAAAATATTATGCATGAAAATGGTTAGTATGTTGCTTGTAGGATATATTTGATAAAATTTATGGGACTAGGTCCCATTAGGAATGCCATTATGTGAAATAGGAATTTGACTCAAGAGAGGGGTTTAGATCAAGTGTTAGTTCAAAATGAAATCAAAATTAAAATAACACACTAACAAGAATGACATCTCTAGGCCTAGACACTAGGGGAAATTAGTAATAAAAATACATATGAAAAATCAATAACTAAAACATGAAATAAACCTTCCTTCACCTTCCTTTGAGCTTTCAAATGGTTTGTAGAATGGCTTTCTCGACTTGTGCATCAAAGAGTCTTCATCAATGGAGTTGTTTGACTCCTTCTCTCTTTGGCACCTTTGCCTTGTGATGGTTTTGGCTTAGTTCAACAATTTGGCATAATAAAACTAATTGTATGAGGCTTTGGAATCATTTGTACATGGTAAATTTACACTATCCAATCTTTTTGAGGTCATTTGGACATGATAAATTTGGCTTGAGAGAGCTTAAAATTATGAGTGTGAGGCCTTATATTTATATATTTTTGTAAATGATCAGAATGAACCTAATCATCCATCTCAAGATGAATATGTGTGGCTAAGAATCCATTAAATTTTATAGGATAAAATAAATAAATTCCCTAATAAATATTTAGGATAGAGAGGCATGGTAGATCTTAATTAGATATTTGTTGGATTTATGGCCTAGGGATACCTTTCCAAAAAATGATGTCACTTGATGAGGTAGAAACACATAATCAATTTACATTAATAAATATTAATAAATATCTATGGAATTTTTAATTAGGCTCATGATTCAAATTAATTATCCTTAAGCATTATTTATCAATGTTGGTGTAAATCTTGGCCATTGATGCTAAAATTAATCAAACTGGTCAAAATATCATATTATTGACTCAAAAATTGACTAGATTAGAATTGGAAGTTGATTTTATATACCATAGAACCATTATCCAATTTAGGATGTTACTTAAAAAAATAACAAAGGCACATGTCTCATGCAATAAAATTGGTAGAAAAGAGCAATCAAGAGCATCCAAGTGTGAAAATGTCATTTTGACTCAAAATGATCTGATCAAAGTTAGTTATCTCATAAAATACATTACCTAATTTAGGGATGTATTCACCAAAATAGGATATTATATATGAAAATTTTGAACCATTTAATGTGTTTTAGTGTGTTTAGGCCAAACTATGATATTTGATAGAAATTAGTCTAAAGCTTGATTGGAGGTTATTGGTGGCTAGTTTTAGGTGTCTACACTAATAGAATTTGATAGAAAGTACAAGAGAATTAAGTCCAAGATTAACTAGGAAATGTGTCACTCTATGAAAAGGAGTTAAACATGTACTATAATGAATTTTGAGATAAACCATACAATTTATGATAGGATAAATGGCCCTGAAATGCATGAAACTCTTGAAATGTGGCATAAAACTCCTCATTATTTGCTCAAAAACCTACCTTCATCATTTTTCCATTTTTTAATGTCCCACAACTAACTATGGATAGAATTTATTTTTTAATTTATGGGAAGGGGTTTTATACATTATCTACCATGTATTGATTTCATCCCTAATCATAAAGATTCTTTTAGAGTTGAGCTATCACTGCCTACAATCTAAATAACTCCTCTTTCACTCATCCCTCACACTTGACCTCAATGTTGGATTAAATTTTCCATGAAAAAATATATAAATTATTTAATGACATTTTTAAATAACTCTAATATCCTTATATTAATTATTTATACCTTAAATGCCTCCCACTTGAATTTCTCACCTTTCTCACTATCTTGCTCACTATACAAATTTTGACTGACTAAGATGGAGGTTCTTTCAAAAGCATTTAGGAGTTTTTTTGAAGAATTAAATTATCATATTAAGCTATTTTATGTCCAAAAAATTCTCTCAATGTTTATTTCATTTATTTAAACCTTGGTATACCTACATAACACCAAAAATATTTAATAAAACCTCATTTCCCACTATCCGTACAAGTAGGGAACACCTCAATAGGATGAGGAAGAGATATAGAGATTTATATACATTATATAACCAATTAGTAATATATTATGTGCCATTTAGATATCTCTCTCGATTCATTTTCTCCATTGGGTCATGAATTAGGGTTTTGGAGGGTTTGAGGCTCTTTTCATCTTTAGCCTTTATTCATAAAGTTATGAGCTTAAACAGATGAACCAATTTCAAAAAATACTTGATCAATACCCTCTCAAACTTTTCCAATATAATTGAGCTTCCTAAAAAGTATACAAGAAGATGTGAGCACTTCAAATTGCTTTATCAAGCTTTGTTCTTCATTTTACACAAGCCTAATGTGGTTTTAAGCCCAAAAATACCTTTATTGTGGTTTCTCTACAAGGTATAATATTTAAAAACACACCTCATAATTCCATAAAAAAAAATTCAATTCATTGGAATGCTTGCCTAAGGTTAGAAATGAAATTGACCCTCTAGTTGGGATTTAGGCCTAGTTGAGACCTAATAGATCTACCTACATGCTTAGAGGTCTAGGACACCCTATTGAATTTATCACGTCTATGCATGGTTTATCATGTTTTTAAATGCATTATTAAACTTTACACAACCTCCTATAATCTCTTTTCCACCCTCAACACACTTTTTTATCTCTTTCATTCAAAGTCTATAGGTTAGCATCATAGGGAAGTACACTCTATCTGATATAAAATAGAGTGCACTTCCCCTATTGTACCAAGAAAAATATATGAGATGCTTATCTATGTGATGGAGACATTTTTTCATGATTTTAAAATCTTGGTTTTATATTTATCACCTCCAAATATTTTTAAACCAAAGACAAACATGTAGAAACTATTGACTATGTGAAGGGTCCTATATATTGACTATATGATATCTTATTGGAGTCTATTATTCTAATATTTATATTTTATTAGGATAATGAAAAGTCATAATAATTTTTTATGTTATCAAACCATTCCTATAATTCATTTTCCTTTACCAACCTAAGGTGCCTTCACCTTTCCTTGACTAGGCAGACTGATTATGTAGTGTTGCAAGCATAGACTGTAGAGTGCTTAAAACCCATCCTATGAATTGTGGACTATCTTGAAAATATAATTAGTATCAAATTATCATATTTAATTTATTCATAATGTTTCCAAACTTTCTACCATTTATATCAGCTCTTCACGACATGCCCTACTCAACTCAGACCTGGTTGTGTTTTACCTCAAAATAGGGACCTACTTGTAGGTAAAACTTTGCGATTGACATTGTATCTATGTTATAATACCTCCTTTATATATTTTATCTAGATTAATATTTTTTTAACTCAAAACAATGCATTTTTAGGTTTATTAATGTCTCAATCACTTGTTTTTACCTATTGTCACACTAAAATCAAATTGTAGGTGACTATTTTATGACCAAATGGACCCTGTAGGTGATGATATACACCTAATATTGAATGTGGTCCTATTTTTATTTTATTTTTAGGATAATTGTTTATTTTTATTAATATATATCCCCCTATACAATAAATATTCTTTCATTATATCTCAATACATTGAAGAGTTATTTGAACATGTAACAGTGTAGAGAATACTTCACATTATATAGTGTTAAAATTTATGAAATAGGTAACTTATATCATCGTGCTCTTCTGACCAAATGACCCTTTATCAATAAAAAGAACTAATTTTTCACTTGGGATTCAAAATGGAAACCCTAGATCAATTAACACTTCAAAATACCTCATCATGAAAATTTTACAAGAATGGCTATGTCTTTATTCCTATAGACTAAGGTAATTAGTTTATGAACTCTCTTTCATATATGGGAATGAATCTCCAAGTCTATATATATCTCAAAATTTTAATCATGGAATAATAGGAAATTACTTAACCCTTAAAACCCTTGAAGAGAATTCAAGTAGGCTTCATAACTATATTATAGTCTTGCTCAGTCTTTGTGTAAACTTATAGGTGACACAGGTGTGACATATGTAGTGAAATTATATTTCAAATAATGAATAGTGTATAGGAATTTGATCAATTATATTCCATTTTAACATCTTAAAATGTATATTTTAAACCTTGAGGGACTGAAGACTATCCAAATATGTTATTTTACAACATGGTCATCTTCATGAAGGGTACCTAAAGGTGAATGCAATAGTAGACAAGGGCATTGGGAAGGAAGTATAGATTATGTGCATGTATTATGACCTTACCAAAAATATTATACATTTTAAATTTCTATTATGGATCCTTTAATCATATTAAAACTTTAAATAAGGCAAAAATTCATCTTTCTAATGTGAATATATCTCGTGTGGCACTTGGTGCATATTAATGTTGCAGACCTGAGTGTGTTGGAAAATAAACTAACACAAGCAAACCTAGACTAAAGAGTGGTTTATATTTATTTATTTATTGAAATATAATGTTAATAAACTTAAAATACTCACTTCACCTCTATAAACGTGTTAAACAAGCTTCATACACATGACCTAACATGACTATCAATGATCACTTGCAAGAAACTTGACTATGTGTCAGTTATGACTATAAATCCATGTATGATTACTTTTAAGAGTGAGTTTTAAAAGGATAATTAATTATTAGGACATTTTAAATATTAAAATAAACCTATCACCATCCTTTGAAACCATTACCAATATATGAAGACTCTGTAGATATTGAAAACCTACCTTTCACCCTAAATGAGCCAACTTCCAAACTTGAGATGTCATACTCATAAAATAAAATACAATAATGAAAAAAAATTTATAAAACATGTGGGGAATATGTCCATGTCTTATGGAGTAAATTTAATCATCTAAATTATAATGAACTACTCATATAATAAGGAAACTTGTAGGGTGTGGAAAACAACACGCAAAAAAACATAGTCAACTTGTTAAATATGGTTCATAAAGTATAATCCACCATTAATTTAAATTAAAACATGAAATTTAAGTTTAATAATTTTAATACCAACCCCCAAATTAATTTTACTTGGAAGTCCTCTTACTGGTCATACCAACTAAAAACCTATTGATTGGTTTTACATGTCTAGAAGGGTGATGAAGGAGTAGAATGGTTTTGACCATTTTTAGCACTTATAAAGATGATAAAATGTTTATATGAGTATATGGAAGTTTAATAGTCATCCTATAAGGTTTCCATATGTTCCACTCTCTTCAACATGTCATATAAGTGCAAGAACTCCTTTTTTCAGTTATTTTCTTGATTTTTAGTTAGGAAACCTGAAATTTTTAGATAGGACTAGTATTCATGATAGGTAATATGACATATTAGACATTTTAAGTAAAAATATAACACTTATACAATTTTAAAACCATGTCAATTTCATATATGACTATAAAATGACCCCTAAATGACTCAAAATGACATAAGGACTTAGGTATACCATGACCAAGGATAAAAACATATGAAATAACATAAAATATAAAATGAAACACCCTATGACATTATATTATACCAATAAATCAAAATTTTACTATAGGGGGTTGACCCATTTTGACGTGTGGTCAAAATGGTCAACATTCTTGGTGATTTCCCAAGGGTGGTATGATTATTATGCTAAGACTAGTTGCCTAATCCTATCCATTGGGCCATGGAGTCACCTATAAACTAGATTGACACATAATTTTCCATTAACACCACACTAAACAATAAATAACACACAAGATAAGAAGATAAGAAAAAATGAGCACTCTTTCAGAATTTGAATTAGCTGGTTCGTATGCAGGCAGGAAACTGATTGGGGAGAATCTAGTAGGAGGTATAGACCCTGGAGGAACTATAGGGGGTGTTGAGAAGAATGTTGGGTCAGAATATTTGGATTATGTAGACAATGGAAAGTCGTCATGCATTTATGATCCTTTTTGTGGGGTTTGTGGTCCCCCATTTCATGTGGTGGGGCAAGATCTTGAGAAGGAGAAAGATAATGATGATTCTAACAAGGAAAAGTCCTCAAAAGGAATGCAGGTAGGGATCTCAGAATGAAGGACTTGGTCATCTCTGTTTGGCAAGAAACCTACTTGAAAATCTCTTTTCCCATCGGTGACTGCTAAGTCTTGTCGAGAGAAAGGTGAGTTTCAAGTTTTTATCCCAGATCCTTTAGTTGATTTTTTTGTGTCTTCCATGGAAATCACCCTAGTGGGAAAATTTTTAGGAGAAAAACCAGATCTAGAATCTCTTAGAAAAATGGTTAAAAGGAATTGGATTATTCGAGGAGAGGTAGATATTGCACCAATGTTGAATGGTTTCTTCTCATTTATCCTTAAATGTAAGGAAGATATGAATATGGTTCTTAGTGGAAGACCTTGGTTTTTTGGTAAATGCTCTCTCACTATTAAAAAATGGAAGTCAAACATGGATTTATCAGATTATTTTTTCTTAACCACTCCCATTTGGGCTAGACTTCTTGGTCTCCCTTTAGAATTTTGGCATGAGGACATTTTAAAAGGAATTGCTAGTTCTTTTGGTAAACTTGTGGCATTGGATAATGCTACAGCTTCTAGAACCAAACTTCAAAGTGATAGACTTTATGTTAAAGTGGTAGATCTGAATCATCTCCCAGAAAAGGTGGAATTAATATCCAAGCTTGGTAAAAAAACTCAAGAATATTTTTTTGAAGATTTTCCCAATTCATGCTATGCTTGTAAGAAATAGGGGCATCTAGTTAAAAATTGTCCCTATAAAAGTAAAAAACATCCTAGAAGTGTTTTGGATGTGAAAAAAACCAAGGTCCAGTAAAATAAAATATGGAAACCCAAAGAAGATCATCACCAAGAACAAAAGAATAATGAATATTTAAAATTTATACATGCTAAAGTGAATAAAGAGCCTTTTTTTGAAGATTCTAATGATTTATATGATGAGGATAAAGAGCTTTCTTTTGAGAAAGTAAACTCTCAGAAAGAAGGACATGGTCTACAAACAGAGATCATAAAATATGAACAAAGAATAGAGGATTTGACAGATCTATCAAAACAAATTGTTGTCTATCAAAGGATAAAATATTGATGGAGAGATGTAGATGACAAAATTGTGTTAGAGGAAGGTGAATTCTTGCCTGAAGATGGAAATAAATAAGAGGAGGGAGAGCTTCTTTCTTCTTAGTCCAGGGAGATCCAGGTGTTATCTAAGGCTGATAATGACTTTCCTTTGGATGAGCTTCATCCTCTAAAAGTTTTGAAAGATAATGGAGAAAACTCAAAGCATAAAGTAAACCAAAGAAAAAGAGTTGAAAAAGAGATCAACACTAAGTGGGTAGAAACTAGAAGCAGCAAAATAGATCAACAAACTAAGGCAAAATCTCTTGCTTCTACTCCAAATAAATTTGGAAAAGGAATTGAACATCATTCTAAGGTGAAACTGGATGTTGGTTCCCCAAACAAACTTGGAATAAGATCCACTAAGAAAACCAGAGAGTTAGAAAGTATGCAGAATATTGTTGATGGTAAGCAGGCAACTATTTTTTATTTTACCCCTAAAAAATAGATATGAAAATCATAAGTTGGAATATTAGGGGGATAAATAGTATTCATAAAATGGATATTGTTAGGAATTTTGTTAGAGCACAAAAGACTAATTTTTGCTTGCTCCAAGAAACTAAGATGAATAAAGAGAAAGCAAAACAGATTAAAGATTTTAAAAATTATTCTATAAATGCCAGTAGTTCAGAAGGTGCATCAGGGGAAAATCTAATGTTATGGAAGAAGAATTACTATTCTAGAACTATTATGATTTCTAGTAAATATCTCATGATAGCCAAAATTACTAGTGTTGACCAGAAGCAGGGTTGGTATATTGTAAATATTTATGCTCCTAACATTAAGAACCTAAGGAAAAAAGTCTAGGAGTTTGTTTCCAATTTTAAAAGTAAGAACTATTTTAGACAATGGATCATAATGGGAGACTTCAATGTGCCTCTCTATGATCATGAGAAAATGGGAGGTAATGCTACCCGGATGGAAGGGAGATTGGATTTACTGGAGTTTATAAATAAAGAGGGTTTAATGGATATGGAACTCCATGGAATTTAGTTTACTTGGAGTAACAAGAGAGTTGGTAATGAATGTATTTAGGCTAGGCTTGATCGTGATCTTATTTCTCTTGATTGGACAAAAGAATTCATCTACAAGTCAGAAGCCTGCCATAAAATTGGATCGGATCATTTTCCCCTCATTTTCACTGCTACTAAAATTAATCTTAAGAAGAATTTTCCTTTTATATTTGAGAAGATGTGGATTCAACACCCACAGTTTGAAAGTAAATTGGAAGAATGGTGGAATATTGATATTGAAGGCACGGCCCTCTTTAGAGTTGCTTCTAAGCTCAAAAATGTTAAAAGGGAAGTTAAAAAATGCAATAAGAATAGCTTTGGAAATATTTTTGAGAATAAAATTTCTATTGAGGAGGATATTCTAAAAACACAAGAAAAAATTTAGAAGGATATACTCCTAACTTCCTCATTGAAGAAAATGAAAAGTTGGTTCAATATCATGACATCATCACTAAAAAAGAAATCTACTGGAGACAAAGATCAAGTTTGTTATGGTTGAGTGAAGGAGATAAAAACACAAAAAATTTCCATCTATCCACTCTAAAGCATAGATTTAAAATTCACATATCACACCTATAAAAGGGAGACTTGAAGATTATAGAGGATAAGGACATCAAGGAGGAAATGGAGACTTTTTTCTCTTCCCTAATGAAGGCTGATCCTAATATCAATTTGGATAGTTAGTCTAAAATATTTAGAGTGATTCTCCTCTAGTTTTGAAGGAATAGAATAAAATTTTATCTCAATTCCTAAGGATGATGAAATTTTCAAAGCTGTTTGTTCTCTGGGAGGAGATAAAGCTCCTAGTCCTGATGGCTTCCCCATGTTTTTCTTCCAAAAACTTTGGAAATTAGTTGGTAAAGATGTAAGTGATGTTGTGAATGAATTATATGGAGCTAAACAAATGCCTAAGGAAGTAAACTCCACCTTTATGTGCTTGATTCCTAATAAAATTGGTGCTGATTCTCCTGATCAGTTTAGACCAATCAGCCTTTGTAATTCTTTCTATAAAATTATTTCCAAAGTTCTTACTTCTAGACTTATTCAATTGATTCCTTTGATTATTGTTGATCAACAAAATGGCTTCATCCTAGGTAGACAAATTCTCAACTCTATCATCACTGCTCATGAGAATATTCACTCCATGTCATGTTCTAACAATCAGGGGTTCATTATGAAAGTTGACATTGATAAAGCCTATGATAGAGTTGATTGGTCATTCCTTTCAAATAGTCTATGATCTTTTGGCTTTGACCAAAAGGTGGTTGGTATTATTTATCAGTTGATTTCTACTTCCTTCATTGTTGTTCTAGTTAATGGAAGTTCATCTCATTTCTTTTATCCCTCTCGGGGATTGAGACAAGGTGATCCTTTATCCCCCATCCTTTTTGTAATTATGGCTAATTGCTTGGGGAGATATATTGGGGATTTGGTCCATAAAGGTTTATTTAAGGGTTTACAACCTTCTTCTCATCCTCTAATTTGTTCTCATGGACAATTTGTTGATGACACCATCTTTATGGGTAAGGCTGAAGTCAAGGAAGCTAAAAATTTAAAGCAAGATATTAACTTATACTCTTCTACCTCTGGTCAATTAGTTAACTGGAATAAAAGTGCTATGTTCTTTATCAACACCCCTATCCAGAGGCAAAATAAAATTGCTAAAATCCTTGGATGTTCTATAGGATCTCTCCCCTCTTCTTACTTAGGTCTTCCTCTTGGCCTGAAGGTCCCTGATGCCTTCTGGGAAGATCTTATTAATAAATTTAGAAATAAACTTGTGGAATGGAAAGGAAATCTTTTAAGTCAGGGAGCTAAGTTAACTCTTCTTAAAGCTTGTCTTCAAAGCATACCTACTTATGCTTTAAGTCTTTTTAGAATTCCTATTAAATTTGTTGAGTCTATTGAAAAAATTCAAAGAAATTTTTTGTGGATTGGTACTGAGGAAAAAGTGAGAATGCCTTTAATTGCTTGGGATCATGTTTGCAAACCTCTCAGTGAAGGGGGATTGGGAATCAAGAAAATCAGAAGTATGAATAAAGCTCTTTTAGCCAAACAGGGCTAGAGAGTTTACCATGATAACAAAGAGTGGAGTACTATATGGAAACATAAGTACCTCTTCAATGCTAAATCCCTTCCTGATTTATTCTCTTATCCTGATGTAATTCATCCCTCTTCCATATGGGGGGCTGTTTAGGGGACCAAAAATACTTTAGAAAAAGGATGTTCCTAGAAAATTGGTAATGGGCTTAAGGTGAAATTTTTGGATGATGTTTGGTTAAAGGATTATCCTTTGATTGGAGATTTTCATGAAAAGGATTTAGTTGATCGATGTAAGTAGAGATATGGTATATTAGTTAGTCATTATCGGCAGAATGATTCCTAGGTGAATTTAACTGATGTTGATCAAGGCTTCAATAATATCCAATTATCTCTCAATGTTGTCTCTCTTTATCCTTATCTTGAGGATAAGCTTATTTGGCATGATGATCCTAGTGGTCAATTTAAAGTCTCTACTATCTTTGTTTCAAAGGAAAAGGGTAATCAACCTTTGTGGTCTCATGCATGTATTAAGGGGCTCACCCCAAAATTTAATTTTTTATTTTGGACTATGCTTCAAAATAAAATTTTGACCCTTGACAATTTGCAAAAAAGAGGAATAAATGTGGTTAACAGGTGTATTTTATGCAAAAATGGATTTGAAGATAAAGACCATATGTTTTGAACTGCTCTTACACCCAGCATGTTTGGACTGAGATTCTTAATTTTTGGGGTATAACATGGGTCCATCAAAATAGTGTGGAACTCTCTTTTAAAAGCTAGTGCTGCCCCTCTAAGAATCCTGATGTTCATTTTCTATGGAAACTAACTCTCCCTCATATATGGTGGGGTATATGGAAATAAAGAAACACTAGAATATTTAGAAGTAAAGAACTTCTAGGGTGGGTGCTTGGTCAGAATATCATTAGAGCCATCAAGGAGAATTTTAAATCACAGAGGAATCCTGATCAAACCTTCCAATTTGATAACCGTTTATGATCTAAAAGGCCTAATTTGAAAATTGATAATCCAAGATCAATCATAAAATGGAATATACCTCCTAATGGATGGATCAAAGGGAACTTTGATGGAGCAGCTAAATGAAATCCAGGAAGAGTGGGATGTGGAGGGGTATTGAGAGATCATGTGGGAAATGTAATTAATGCTATTATTGTCCCAATTGGTAAGTCAAATAGTCATATTGTTGAAGCTACTACAGCCCTCTATACCATTAAATTAGCTATTGATTTGGGATTTTCCAAATTATGGTTGGAAGGTGATTCTTTGAATATTATAAACATCCTAAATAATAAAAATTCAATTTCATGATCTATTGAGGCTACAGTTATGGAAATCAAAGCCTTAATTCAAAAATTTGAAAAAGTGGCCATATCCCATACATATCAAGAGGCCAATGGGGTCGCTGACTGGATAGCTATCATGATATTCAAATGAGGCATAAGGTGTTGTGGCTTAATGCATTAAATAAGCACGTTGATCTCAAAGTGCTTATTAATTATGATGCCATTCATTCTAAAGTGGGAAAGATTTGTTTGGATTAGCAGTTTAATGATTTGGTGGAGTGGCCTTATAGCAGATAGATTACCTTCCCTGAGCAGGTACATTCATGAGAATGTAATGTGGTTACTGCATGTGTCATCATATAATCAAATTCCATTTCAAGTAACAAATAATTGGTTCCATTTCAACCCTTCTGCCTTCAGTGTTTGGGTGCTTCTGGTCTTTTGTTTGCTTTGCAATATGAAGGGTGAACCACAGAAGCAAGAGACCAAAAAATGTGAAGACTGGAAGGCTAGATAGGATGTATGGAAGATTATTCAAAAAGGAAAGGTGGTCAGTTATCTAGAGTGTTTGCATGGATTTAAACCCCACATCACCACTACCTTCTTTAAAAATTGGGTTGATGATAGAGTAACTCTCCACGGAGTCACTGTGAAGCTTACTAAGGATTTCATTGTTGAGGTCACGGGGCTTATTATGGGTGGTATTAAGTTCTCAAAATAGACTAGTATATCCAATGTGGCCTACAAATTTTTTTTGAAGATGGATGCAAAGGAGAAGCAACTGGAAAAGAATGGAGACTTCTTTGATTTGGAACAGATAAAAGGAATTTGGAGAGATGTGTTATGTTGCATTTGTGAGTACTTTATCCTCGATGGTAGGAATAAAAGAGTTCAAAAATTTCATTTTGTTTTTCTTAACCATTTCAGGCACAAGGATAGAATTTATTTCCCTTTCTATTTGCATTTTTCATTGCTTCAAAGCTTATTTGCCCATAGGAAGGAGTCTCATCCCATTTTACATGAAGGCCTGATACTTATCATAGAGGGTTTTTGTAAAAGTAATTCTATAGCTTTGACTCCTTATTTTGACAAAAATAAGGATTCTCAGTCCAAAAAGTGTAAAAAGGATGAAAAAGTTAAAGGGATAGAAAAGGCAAAACCAAAACCCTCTAGTTCTAAAAAACAAATTGTTTAAGAGGATTTTGAGTTGAAAAGTACTAAAAGTTCTGAGAAGGATGTCCTAGAGGAAGAGGAAGGGATGGATGTTGGGGAGTTTAGTTCTAATTTGGAAGGATATCTGGAAGTTAAAGGAAAATTTGAGAAAGGGAATGAAGGGGATACAACTGAGGGAAACTCAGAACAGAGCAATTCTAATAATGAGGATAATGAGAATGTGTTGGGGGGAGGTGTTAAAGATAAAAATATTTTAATTGATGATCCAGTTTCTATGAGAGAGGAGGAACATATGGTTTTGGTTTCTACTCCTGCTATGGAGATTGGGGAATAAGAAAAGGAGGACCTGTTCAGCATGAAGACCCTGTTGAGACTAAAGAGAAGGAACCGATGGAAAGGGAGGAATAAATTGAAAAGGTTGATTCCCCTCCACATGAGAATGTAGAAGACATTTGTGACTCTCAATAGAGGGACACTAAGCTTTCCTTCCTACATTCTACCAAATTCAAAGTTGATTCTATTCTCCAAGTTGATTCATGGATCTATAATGAAATAATAGGGGTGAAGAATAAAGTGGAAATAATGCAACACAATCAAGATGTTGATCAGACCAAAATCAACGTTTTCGAGATGTAAATGAGAGATATCCCAAATAAACCTAAAGATTATCATAACAATCTTAGAATGCTCATCAAGGAAAGTAGAACTAAGATGGAGCAGGTAACATCAAGCATCTGTGTTGTTGTAGCTAGCCTTGGAAAAAGAGCAAATGAAGAAATAATATCCTTAGAGGCTCTAAGTAAGAGGACTAGGTAGAGTTCAAGGAAGAAATCCTTGCAAGATGCTACTACTTCGGTTGTGATCTCCATATAGGATACTGCTAAGATTGGAAAGGAGGTTGTTAAGATGATCCTGGAATTGCAATAGAAGACTAGGGTCTTCTTTGTTGACTTTATTCCTATTCAGGTCCTTATTGCTAGATGTTATATTTGGTTCTTATTTTTGATCCTGTTACTTGGTTCTTAGTCTTAAACTTATTTTGAGTTTCTAGGTCTCTATCAAACTTGGGTACTTTTATTGGTTTATGTGTGGTTTCAGGTCCCTGTAAAACCTGATTTTGATGCTGATCTTCAGTAGGATTTAGGAATGCTCTTCCTAGTGGATGTAAATGTTTTATCTTTTTATTTTCTATTAAAGGGTTTCAAGGTCCCTTCAAAACTTGCTTTTACCTTAATCTAAAACACATAAGATAAGAAACTAAACAAACACACACTTGTGCTTCATGAACACTCAAGGAACACACACACACACAAATAAAACTAACTAACTCAAACACAAACTAACTTTAGAAAAACACTTCCACTTGGACCAAAGGGGAAGTTTGAAAACCCTATTGATTCATATAATGAAGGATTTAATGAGGCATATATCCTTTTGACCCTTGTCATTTATGCCTCCATCTTCTTCATGGTGTTTTCTAACTTTATTGGCATGAGGTTTAATGAAAATAAAATAGCTCCAACTAGGTTAGATATGGAAATGAATTACTTTTACATCTAAATAACCTCAAATTTATCATATGGATCCTCAACTATAACATCTAATGGTGGTTCAATAATACATCCCTTCTTAATTTTTATGGTGCTCTTAATAAGACTAGGTTTCTTTTCAGCTATAAGTTCTTCAAGCTCATCAAGGAGGTTTTCATAGTCCACCCAATATTGGTCATTATCCTCTATGGAAAAATATTTATCCACCTTCTCAAATACTTTACCTTCAACTTGGAAAAACTCTTCAATCTATTGAAAGAGTTGCATTTTCTACTATCAATCATCCTTATCTTCCTTGTTATCTAAGACCACCATTTCAACTTTTTCTTCATGATATATGAGGTCATCAAGCTGATGTTCTTAATGATCCAATGCATCTAAGAGTGGTTCAAAGTCAAGCTGAGGTATTGAGTCATATTAAATAAGAATAACTTCCACCTTATTCTAAAGATATTCTTCTAGGATTGCAACCTCTTGAGGAATGACTTAAACTTACTAGCTATTCTTGATAACACACTCAACTTCATGATTGGAATGATCATAAAAAAACTCATGATAAAATATGGAGTCTTCTTTAAACACCTCTCTCTTTAATTTTTGGCCACGTTCATCATGGACAACTTAAAAATAATCTTCAATATGTTCACCAAGGGGAGTCCCTATGGTTATTTCTTCCTCATAGTCACTCATGACATCTTATTGATTAGCTATGACTTGAGATCTTTCCTCTTCATTTTATTCCATAAAAATAGGCTAATTTTCAAGAAGATGTGGGGTGAAATGTTGATGAATAGGCTCATGAGTTTGAGGTGAATAATGAGGTGTGATGGGGGGATGATGAGTTATATATGGAGTGTGAGGTGAATTTGAGGACTTGTGAATAGATTTAGGAAAGATAACTTCATTAGTAAGCTCATGGGGGAGTGGTAATTTGGGTTGGTTAGAAGGAAAATTAACTACTTCAATAGAAACTTCACCTTGCCAATAGCCTCCTTTAGGTTATTTAATAGAAACATATCCATTTATAAGCTCTTTATCTTCCCACATACTTAGCCTATCTATGGATCATTGAAGGCACTTCTTTGTCATGTTTAGATTTCCTTTGATACCCCATTGATTTCCTTATTTTCTTTAAATTACCTATAGCACACAAATATAAATTTGGTAAATTCCTCTTAACCTTTCCATGTGATGTCTATGAAGCACATAAAATTTATTATCCCATGTCCCTATATTTTCTTCACTAACTAGTAACTCCGGTATGAGTGTCAATAAGTTTTTGATATGAGGTGAGATTGATGGAGGAAGAGGAGGGTAATGATTGAGATTGAGGATAGATCTATGTTTTTAAGATCTAAGAATTCATACCTTGTCTTATATTACATTTGTGTAAAATCAATGGTATTATATGATTACTCATGATAAGACTCATAGGAATCCTCTTGAGGTTGATAGGCATCATGGTATGATTGGTAGGACTCATATTTGGGATGATGAGAAGGCATTTATTGATAGGTTTCTTGATAACCTTCCTTATAGGGTTGTCTAATAACATGATGTTTCTATGGAGAGGGAAATGTAAAACCATAGGTATGCCATGGTATATAGGATGTATATCCATTTTGAAAGGACTATTTATGAAAATAATGTCGTTTATAAAAGGGTTGATAGGGAGGATCATGATAGGGGTATTCACTATAGTTGTTCATATCAACCTCATATGTCAAATGAGATGAAAAAATTGATCAAAATCTTTGAAGATAGATACTAGAGTTTCTTAAAAACATAATATATAAATTAGAGTCAGTATTGGTGTTATCCTTCTTGCTTCCAAAACCTAATTAGAGGAAAGACACAACAACAATCTTTCCACTCTCTTGGACCTTGGTCCCACTGAGTGTGCTAGAACTATTATCACCAAATATTTAAACCTAGGAGAGGGTGTTAAATCCTATTCTATATTTTTGAAACATT
Source organism: Torreya grandis (assembly GCA_037957365.1). Lineage (NCBI taxonomy): Eukaryota > Viridiplantae > Streptophyta > Pinopsida > Cupressales > Taxaceae > Torreya > Torreya grandis. The sequence continues at coordinate 85,546 of JARHVA010002230.1, forward strand.
GGAATACCTCTAGGTATGTGGGTGTACCTATAGTGGAATTAGACTTGTAGGTTTAAGTGTTAGCTCACTGAATATGCCATGAAGTGCTTATCACCTAAACTAGTGGATTGTTTATGAGAAAAGGGATATAAATTTTAATGAAATGAAACTAATCTAATGGGGTGATACTCTAGAAGGTATTCTATAATATTATCATACTTATTTCACAAAGAGAGAAGGCTTACAACATTAGTCTAAGAGTCCCATAATGCACTAGCATTAGTGTTTCAATATGAAGGTGACATGTATGAAGACTATCCAAAGTAAGTGAACAATAGATTATTTTTAGATAAAAAGGCTCATTTTAAACTTAAAAACAAATACATAAACTTAAAAACACTTCACATGACCTATTAGATTGAAATCACTTGCATCAAACATGGAAGGATTGAGGGAAAGCAAGGATAGATAAATATCCCTTTACTATTCACTATATATCTCTTCACACACTTTGACAAGTTAATACATGAACTCAAACTAGATTTTATTTATTTTTCTAAGGTAATGTACCATGTCAAAACTAGTAGTTATTTACCATACATGGTGTGGTATTGGCTTACAAGAGCCAAAATGGCTATTACTTATATAATTTGAGAGAGAGGAGAAGATAATGAAGTCTAAGAGTCCTTAGGACATGTGTCATGTTGAGAAAATGAGTTAAAAATGTATTAGAATTATGTGTGAGATATACCATGTAAGGTTTGATAGGACAAATGGCTCTCAAATGCATGAAATCCCTGAAATGTGGCATAGTACTCCTCATCATTTGCTCAAAAAACTACCTTCATCATTTGGAATTTTTTGAACATCCCACAACTAACTAGGGATAAAATTGATGATTTAATTGAGGGTTAGGGGTTTTATACATTATCTATCATGCATTTGATACATCCTTAATCATTATTATTCTTTTGGAGATGAGCTATCACTGCCTATAGTCCAAATAACTCCTTTTTCACTCACCCCTCATACCTAACCTGAAATTTGGATTTATTTCTCCATGAAAATACATAAAAATTATTTAATGACACATGAAAATAGCTCATATAGCCTTAGATTAATCATTTATACCTTAAAATTTCTCCCGCTTTAAGTTCTCAACCTTCTCACTATCTTTATCACTATGTTAATTTTGACTTGCTGAGATGGAGGTACTTACAGAAGCACTTTGGAGTATTTTAAAATCATAAAATGATCATTTTGATTTATTTTAAGTCCCAAACCTTATCTCAAAATTTATTTCATCTCTTAAAACCTTATCATACTACATAATACCCAAAATAGTAAATAAAACCTCATTTCCTCACTATTTGTATAAGTAGAGAATACTTCAATAGGATGAGGAGGAGATATGGAGAGTTATCTATAACCTCCAACCACTTGCAAAGCCATTATGTACCATTTCGATATCTCTCTTTCTTAATTTTCTCCATTGGGTCATGAATTAGGGTTCTGGAGGATTTTAGGATCTTTTCATCCTTAGCCTTTATTCATAAAGTTATTATTTTGAAAAGATGAACCAATTTAATAAGATACTTGATCAAGACACTCTTCAACTTGTCCAAAATCCTTGATATCCCATGCAAAGTATCAAAAAAGATGTGAATACTTGAAAATGACTTATCAAGATTTGTTCTTCATTTTTCATAGGCCTAATATGGTTTTAATCCCAAAAAACCTTTATTTTGTTTTATCTACAAGGTATAATATTGAACACACCTTAAAGCTCCTTGAAAACATGTTCCAATTCATCTTAGTGCCTACTTAAGTTTAGAAATTAAATTGACACTCTAGTTGGGCTTTATGATTAGTTGAGACCTAATATATCTACCTACATTCTTAGAGGTCTAGGGCACCCTATTGAATTTATCACCTTTATTCATGGTTTATCATGCTTTTTCATGTCTTATTCAACTTTCCACAACCTCCTGTAATGTCTTGTCCACCCTCAACTCCCTTTATTATCTCTTTCCTTCAAATTTTATAGGTTAGCATCATATGAAAGTACCCTCTATTTGAGACAAAATAGAGGGTAATTCCCATAATAACCTAGGAAAAATGGATATTGGAGAGGTTTTTATAGGTGATGTAGACCTTCTGTGATGAGTTTAAAATCTTTGTTTTATCTTTAGCACCTCTAACTCTTTAAACACCTAATACAAACATGTATAAATTGTTGACTATGTGAAGGGTCCTATATATTGACTATAGGTTGTCTTATTAGAGTCTATTCTTCCCTTTTTTTCATAATATAGTGAGCATGATAAGTCCCAATCATTTTTTAGGATCTTAAACCATGAATATCATTCATGTTCCATTACCAACCTAAGGTGCCTTCACCTTTTCTTAACTAGGAAGACTGATTGTGCAAGTTTGTAAACATGGACTATAATGTGATTGAAACCCATCCTATGATCTATGTAATTTATTTAACATATAATTATGATCCCATTATCATATTTAATTTATTCATAATGTTTCCAAACTTTCCACCATCCATATTGGCTCTTCATTGCATTCCCTACTCAACTCAAACTTGACTGTGTTTTACCTCAGAATAAGGACCTAACTATAGGTGAAACATTGTGCTTATAATTTTATCTATGTTATAATACCTAAGTTGGATATTTTATCTCAATTCATATTTTTTGAACTCAAACCAATGCATTTGTAGGTCTACCAATGTTTAACTCACTTGTTTTCACCTATTATCACACTACAGTCAAGCTGTAGGTGACTTTTTTGTGACCAAATAGATCCTATAGGTGATGGTATACACCTAATATTGAATTTGGACCTCCTTTTTTTTAATTTTAAGTATCATGGTGTTTTTTATATTTATAAGGATCCCCTTATCCAATAAGTAGGCTTTCATTACATCTTAATACATTGAATAATTATTTGAACATGAAATACTATAAAGACTACTTCACATTCTACAATGTAAAAATGTATGAAATGGGAAAATTATATCATCATTATCTTCTAACCAAATCACCCTCTATCAATCCAAAACTCTATATTTACACTTGGTCTATAAAATGGAAACCACAGACTAGTTAGCACTTCAAAATACCTCATCATGAAAATGTTACAATAATGGATAGGTATCTATTCAAATAGATTAAGGTAATTTGTTTATAAAATCTATTTCATATGTTGAAATGACTCTCCAATTCTATCTATAACTCAAAATTTTCATCATGGAATACTAGGACATTCTTCAACCCTTACAAACCTTGAGGATGATTCACAGAGTAGGTCTTCTCTCTTGGATGCTAGTAATGTTCATATTGCCACTCATAAAATGAACTATGGGACCCCTATTAATAAATATTCACAATGTATCCCTCTTTTCTCATTATAAGATCAACCTGAAGTAGAGTATACCCCTGAAATGCTCTTCTTTATCTCTAAATTTCCTCAACATTGAGGAAAATATCCTTATATTATTTACAATCTTATGATTAGTGGTCAAGTTTGAGATCCTTATTTACCTACTCCTACATTCTAAACTAGTATTATGGGTCCCACTTTATTTTATTCTTATCATATTCCTTTGATTTTGACCCCTTCTCATACCATGATCTCTTTTTCTCTAACTTTTTCCACCTCCATGTCTAGTATATCCACTAACATGGTTCTAAATCTAGTGGGCCTCTCATAAGATCCACTATCCTTAATCCTTCCACTAGTGCATAATTTGATACCAAAGGTAATCATGCTAATATTTCTTCTTCTTTTCAACCATTCACTAATCCATCTTTTATTACATTATCAAATTTTGTCACTATTTCCTCACATTCTCATAATTCGTCTCAAACTCTTATCAACACCAATAGTGGTACCCAAGCCACTAATACCACCTCTAATTCTTAGAAAAATGATAATCAAACACATCAACTATCATTACAAATACTCAATCAAATGAATACCTTTCAATCTGATAACATAGATCAAATGTTGAGAATGCAAAACCACCTTCTTCATCTTTAATCTCATCCTCAACCAATGGCTTGGGAAACAAATAACCAATATATTTCCCCTTCTCCTCTTTGATATTCTCAAGGTAATATTGTTCCTCAACATCCTTTAATCAAAAAAACCATTAATCATCTCCAAAATGAGCCTCTCACTACTCAAATTTCTAACATTGATATAGGAGGTATCACACCTATAATTTCTTGTAATGAATCAACCAATCCCACCCTTCATCTTAAAACACTTGGAAATCTTTATAAATATTGGGTCAAATCAAACACCATTGTTACTACTAAACTCTTATCCAAAAATCTCAAAGGTTATGCCTTGGATTGGTAAAACAAACTTAGAACTCATTCCATTACTAGATTGGAGGATTTAGTGAATGCTTTAGTTTAAGAATTCCAAACTAGTGATGTTCTTGAAAATACTTTGGCCCACTTCATAAATTATAAACAACTTGAAAATGAAACTTCTCAAGACTTTGTTAAAAGGTGGAAAAATTTGCCAAAAAAATGTGAACATAACATGTATGATGATAATATTTTCCATCTCTTTACCAATGCCCTTTTTATTAAACTACAATATTGCACTCTCTCTCCATGTACATTGGAGGAGGCTATTGACCAAGATAAATGAAAATATTTCCTTATGCATCAATTCAAGCCACCCCAACCTTCTACAAGTCCTTGTCTCTTACTTAATAAAAAAAATTATAATGTTACTAATGATGGTGTTATAGATTCTTATGACACCATTAACAATGTTCAAGATTTCATTCCCAACCAATCTTTGGAACCAGCTCTCCCTTTTCAATAATACACCAATCCTCATTTATCTTCACCAAACAACATAAATATTCATAAACCTTTATCCTTAGCTTAATTACTTAAGCATATGCCTCAGCCTCTTCCATGATATCTTGACCCTACCCATCCTATGAAATCATGGTATGATCCTAACAAGTTTTATTGGTTTCACACTAGTTGGGTTCATTCTCATGAGACCTATAGACAACTTCATAATCTAGCTATGGAATTTCTTCTTGGTCCTAATTTTGATCAAAATATATCATTCAAATACATAAAAAATCTTATGGAATTGATTTTAATTATTATAAATCACATGATAAATATCAATCCTTGAACCAAGCCAATGCTCATTTGGTTAGCTATAAAAACCCTCTTCCTGATAATCAACCTATCTAAGATAATCAAGACAAAGCCACCCCTTCTACTAATAATTTAGAATGTCTTGTTGAACCCACTTCCAAAGATAATGTGGTTAACATGACTAATATGTGAAGGGTGGTTGCCTTTATTGATTCTTAGCCTATCTACACTCCTCTATCTAGAACATATTATGTTATATAGGATTATTCTCCAACTCATTTAAAGGAGTTGGGGCAAGACGACCTTATCACTTTTGATGACTCAATTTTTGATTCTCCCTTGGATAACACTTCATTTTCTATTTCTACCACTCTTCCATGATCTTCTAAAATTAATGATACTCAAATTTATAATAACACTTCTTCTACCATTTCTCAAAATCAACTTGAACCAGATACATCATCATTATAGCATAACCTGTAACTTTGTTCTCAACCTTCTTATTATTATCAACATAAATTCCAATGTACTTTAGCTCCTCCTTCTAAGGACCTCCTTAATCATTATTTACCAATATCTAACAAACTTATTATGGGATAGACACTTATATTTATTTAAAATTTTACATAGGTTCTATGAATCTTGATGAGATTCTGCTTCCTACAAATGATTTTTCTTTATTCATTAGTGTTTAAATAGGTGATATCCAAGTTAAGCATGCATTCATTAATGAGATTTCTATCACCAAAATTTCATCTCTTGACTTCATTAAGACCCTTGGATATTCATAATTCAATCTTAAGTCTACATACATCACCTTCTAAGGATATGATAGAAGGAAAATGCCTCCTCTAAGTTATGTGTGGATTCCCATTACTATCCCACCTATCACTATTTATGTGAAAGTGATGATATTTAACTTTCCCCTTTCTTAAAACATCTTTCTTGGTAGGTTGGAGACTCATTGTATGAGATCCATTGCTTCTTCTATCTACCAATGTATTAATTTTCCTCATAATGGAGCCATTTATAGGATATAGGGTGATACTAACCCTTATAATTTTAAACAATTATAAGACCATGGTATCTTCAAGATTAGTACTCTTGAACCTTTTCCTAATGTTCCATTACATGAGTTTCATCATATTAATTTTATCATTAATTCAACCCATGGTTATAATGAGCATCCCAAACTCATTGGGAACATTCATCCTAACCTCTTAGATTTTAATGATAATGAGCCTGATGAGATTAACCTAAATATTAAAAAATTTAATATCTCACTTCACCTCATCTTGTAGCTTCCTTATTCCTTTTAGCCTTAATCTTTCAAGCCTTTTTGTGATGATATTCCTATAGTATTGACCAAGACTTGGAATTCTATTCACCACACTTCATCAGATGACAAGGTCATCCCTACTTATGTCATTAATCTTCACAACTTAGATTACAATGATGGTTATTCCTTAGGTGATCCCTTCTTAGGTGGTCTTATATAGGCCTGTGATGTTGATATTGTTCATTACCATTGTTCTTTACTTAAGCCTTTTCATTTATCTTCCTTAATTTATAGTTCATAATTTTAGTATTTTTCCTCTTTATTATAGGGTAGAAATGGCACCAACACCTCGAGTTTTTTAGGAGCCTCATAGGAGTATGCTCACGGAAATGTATATGATTGGGCCTTATCATTTTTCTAGGTACCCTAATCATTATAGTTGGTTTACTCCTAGTATTAGTGTGACTCTTATTAGACCTTATATAGATCCCACTCCTCCCTCAATATATCCCTTATCAAATCCAATTCCCTCTCATATTATAGTTTATCCCATTATTTCTCTTGTTATAGTTGATATTTTTCCCACTCCTACTATTGTTGATCCTACCCTTACTTCTCATCTCATTACTCCTTCCAATGAGCCTAGTTCCATTCCTCCTCCATCACCACCTTCCTTTGGTGATGGTTTGATTCCCTTACCTAAGATGGCTCTGTTGCCTACCAAATGGGTCAATGTGTCTTCTTCAACTTCTTCCACTCCTATTATACCTTCTTCTATGAGCGATTCTCCTAAGACCACTCACAATCATATATGTTGCTTCTATAGGATAGATAGTCATTATTATACCCATTATCACAAGTTGTGAGTCTATTTATACTTTTCATCCTTATTATCCTACCTCAGACAAAGCTATACCTTCCCTAAAGGTTCTAACTCAATATATAACTAATTATGGTGAGGTGTATTATCTATGACACTAATGTGGCACCCATCACACCGATCATTGCCACAACCTTCAATAACACCTTAAGGAATACCTTATATCTATTCCTAAACCTTCTTCCATTCCTCCCATAGGTCATTCCCATAAGAAGTCTCCTCATTATTCTCCCATGGATCCAACTCCAATGATTCTATCCCCTCTTATTTCCCTTCATCACCATCTATGCTTCCACCCATGACTCCTCCACCTGTGGACCTTCCCTCACTTATGGATCTTTCTCCACTCATGAGTCCATCACCTATGGATCCTTCTCTACTAGTGATTCCTACATCTCCCATATAACCTTCTCCCACACATTCTTATAAGCATCCCTTTCCTAATTTTCCTCATCATGATCCATTGAGTATTCCTACTTTTTCAATTGAGGATATTAGAAGAGAAGTCTTTTCCTAGTTTTCATTGAAGATTGATGAGACATTAACATCAGTTCATATCCAACTTCATAAAGATTTATTTGATGTTTTGGATAATGTGTGTGGGTATATTTATCAGTATCTATGAGCACATACATGTTGCCTTTACATTTACATTCTGATTAGATGTGTACTCCAATGTGATTTTTATCTATCTATTATACCATTTGATGCTATGCCAAATTTAAATTTTTATTATATAGTGACCTTACCTTTTATATTATATATTTCTTATATTGTCATTTATATTTGTATATAATTGTTTTTATTTATCATTGCTTTCTCTTTATTTCTCATGTTTTTCTCAAAACTCTCTTCTTGTGTCTTCATAATTGTTTGCATTAGTATCTCTACTTTTCATAGATAATTGTCATTGTGACTCGGTTATACAAACCATGTTCCCTTTGGTTCTAGTCTCCTTTTACCATGTGATTAGTTAGTAAACAATGAATCTCAGTATACTTTCCATTTATTTCTCCACTTTAGATCTCATTTTTTCCTTCTTTTTTCACAAACTAAACATATACATGGTTGAGACTTAAGATCACATGCTAGTTCATTGTTAAGCCTAAGTATCCTAGTCAGTATTTGTCTTTGGCTACTTAGCTTCATTTAGCCTTAGCCTAAATCTCATTCATTTATATCACTACATCTCTCATGATTGGTCATTCCAAATCCATATGGAGGAGGAATCTTAAAAATCCATAAAATTTTAAAAGCCAAATCATTTTACAAAAGGTAATGATATAAAAGGCAAAAATATTCTTAAAATTCAAATCACACTACAAGACATGATTCAAAGACATCTCCTTCTAGTCAAAGCTAAAACTCCACAATTGGCCTCATAGTAGATTCAATGTCCTTTGGGGTGTGGTAGGCCAGTAGATTAGAAGAGGAGAATAAAAAATATTTTAGTGATACCTACTTTCTCATATAATTACCCAATCTTCACAGTACACTAACTACTCTGTAATGGGTCCTAAATAATGGGGAACATGCCATGGGAATATATCTCCATTTTACCTTTTATTTTACTAATATAACTTCATTATTTTATCTTAGTAGAAACTTATATGCCTAAAAATATTTATGTCTATAGCAAATAGGTTTCCTTTGTACATTGATGGTCACTAGTCACTTAGTGTCTTCTTAAGTCCTTAGTATGCCTTTCACCTCCTAAGGTCTTCTCATAAAATACATACATTATGTTATTTGAATTACCTTTTATATTCCCTATATCCCTCATATTTCCTCTTGATAAATATTATCTTGTTTATTGATCACTCCCCTTGGGATTTCATTTGTGAGTTGTATTGTAAGACCACAGATAGAACTTGACATTCCTCACAAACTACCACCTTTTTCCTTCCTATTCATCACATCCTTAGTTACTTTATTATTATATTTATCCCACCCCAATGGTTTTCTATTTGTGAGTTACATTGTAAGACAATGGATAGGACCCAACATTCCTCACAAAATTTTCAAATAATACAAGTCACAAAAAAAATTAAATGTGTTAAATAAGAGATAAGATGTGATTGATTATGAAGTTACACACCATTGACATGCTTCAAAACTTGAATTATTATGTTTTATGCTTAATTCATTTTTATTTCCCTTTTATATTCTTATTTTTTGAGTGCATGTAATAATACAACCATTTCTTTAAATTTTCGTACTTCTCAGCTTGAATTAGTGTGATAAATCTAATACCAATATTTTTCCAATTTTTTTTTATATTATACTTCCCAATGTAATTTAGGATAATTAATTGACTTAATTTATTTTTTATACCATTTGTGCCTTTTTAATACCTTCCATTTTATTACATTGTTTTTATACTTCCCAACATGATTTTACTTGTTTTAATTTGGTGTAAAAATATTTCACTTTGGTTTAAGAACAAATTATTTTTAACCATATTATTTTACCATTCCTTAGTTCTTTATACTTAGTCATTTTCTTGTTATTACACATTTCCCAACTTGAAATAGTGTGTAGTACATTTTTTTTATTAATTATAATTTACCAATTACTTTTTGCCTATTTATTTTTAACCATGCATGTGTTATACATAATGGTATAAAAGAAACCACATCTCATATATTTCTTATAACATATACAATAAATAACTAAATAAATGTGCTAGATAGAAATATATCCAAAACATCCATACCCATAACCATAATGACAACAACATACATAATAAACATAAATATTCCAAAATGATACATCATATATGTATCTCATGAGTTTTTATACAAAAAATATAACCATATATATAATGCTCCAACTCTATGGCTGGGCCCCATCCTATCTATCTCGTGGCCTAGCCACTAAGGCCTCAATCTGACTCCTCTAAATATTATGTTATAAGGAGTCCATTAAATATCTAAATACATATAAATTTCCATCTATATGTGCCACTTGTGCCTATACCTACAATAATTAGGCTAAGGTCATCATGTGTGTCTCCTTCTCCTACTCCTACACGTGTCATATAGGTCAAAGTCATTGTATTTGTCTACATCATCTATGTCACTATATCTAGATGTGTATCTATCTCCTCTACTAGGGCCTACCATGCTTGTATCTTACCTATACCCATCTTTGCTAGTGGTTACATCAACTCATTATACTTATATCTACCTTTTTGCCTCCCCTGATAATCTAAACCAACTCGCTTGAGTTAGGGTAGATGGTACACTAAATTTCTCTAATGTAGTAGAGTCATATGGCTATAGAGTCTTATCCAAGATGTCATGGGTTGATCCCCTCATAAGGTACCCCCATCTCTTCTCTTGATCTTTAGCTACACCTATAAAAACACACCTAAAAATATATTATATCACTATTATATCTCATGATATCTATCTACCTCTAGCCTCTATTTCAAAATAAAAAATTAAGAAATAATTTAATCATCTTTATTACCTATCTATATCTCAGCCATTATGGTCTCACCATCCATATGACCACCTATCATAGTATATAAATCTGCATAGCATCCTAGTACCTCGTTTATAGGTTACCTCTTTATCTCAAATCTAGTTGTCAGGGCTCACGTTCACCTCGGCTTATACTTGAGTGGCCTCTCTATCATCAAACTCTCCTCTAGCTTACCTAATGGGTCATCAAGGATAGTGATATTTTACACTCTTTCTTTCTCCTCCTACCTCTATTGATACTATGTCCTTGACAATCATTACTCATCTTACTATAGAGCTAGTGGTGGTATCATTAATATAACTAATTCTACACCCCTCTTCTCCTACTCTAATATGTATCATTATCACCTAGTCCATGGTCACTCATGATGTGGTTTGAGTGTTTGACTCATCATTGGTGGCCCTAGTCCCATCCTCCCCTATATCTCTATCACATTCTAAGCCCACTATTTATAGATTAATATCAGTGCTACTGGATGAGGTAATCCCATATATCTTGGTACCCATTCCACTAGATGTGGCTCTCTCCACCAAGTATAGTGTCCAACCACCTCTATCCTCATTATATTTTTTGAAACTATGTCCCATATTGGTCACGTAGTCATTATGTTCCCATATGGATACCACACTATGTCTTTACATATCATCATCTACAACACTATAATGTGGGGCATGGCCTGCACTACCTAGTCCTCTCTCCATATCTACACATGAGGTGACCTATTATCAATCAGATGGGTTAACCTAGTTGGTTAATGCATAGAAAACCTCTCATATATCCAAGCCATCAATAATATGATAGGTCCTATTAAATTCTTCCCTTTAACCAACACTTTATATAGATCATATATACACTGGACCTATATTATATATCCAAAATCATATAGTACTCCCTCTTTTAAGATCATCCCACTCAAGGTTATCATGAATAGTGGTACCTTGACATCTGACTTGTGACATATCACTCATTATGCCATAAGTCCTATCACAACTTTTCAATATCTAAAAGCTATGATGTATATAAATTTAACATACTAACTCTCTTACCTACCAATATCATATCTAAGTTTGTATCCCATATGGCTAAGGATCTCCTTTCTTCTAGGTTGTTTGGTATGTCTATAGTCACTAGTTCTCTTTCTACCTATAGTTATAAGATGGCATACACATTCTCAAGAGTGATATCTACCTCTACCACATCCCCATCCACCTCCCATTTTAAGGTGTTACTCAATCATTCTTATTATCCAAGGAACATGACTAACAAATCTATGCTCAAGGGAATCTTGCACATGTCAATTATCCCTCTTAGGCCTATAGATACTAGCCTAGCTCCATCACCTATAGTTGGATGCTCTAGTAGATCTGGTAACCATGATGCATCTTTTAATCTCTAAAACTTGGGTCATCCCTACAACCATGAAATGAAAAAAGATGTATTAGATCCTCTATGTCATGTGTAATCACGATACATCATTTTTAATCAAAAAAGCCTAAATTGCTTTACTTTATTCATTTTTACCTAATTTTAGCTTACTTGGTCCTTTTTTCCCTTGGTCATTTTAGGCCATTCTAGCCTTCTTTCAGCCTTTTGCATACTTTTCCATACTATTTTAGTTTTCTGGTCAACCTAGTTTAAATAAAATTTCCCTATTTTTGACATGGTTTACTTAAAAATTTAAGTCAATGCTCTTCTTTTCCCTTCCCTAGTACTACATTGTCATTCTATAATTTTTAAATCAATTGGAAAACTATACAAGGTTGACAGTCTACAAAATATATAGGGTTAACATATACCTATCGGGTCGATAGTGTGGATTTTGCTCCTTTTCACCCTACTAGGTCAAATAGGTTGACCTAGTTGTTTTTAACTACTGACCCCTTGCATTTTCCTAAAAAAAGCCTTTTTTTAATTTTATACCTAATTCCTTCAAACCCATTTTCCTAATTGGTTTTTCCTACCTATAGAATCTAATATTTATTCATTTCAACACCTAAAAATGTTAGAAGTTAATTTTTTCTAAAAATACACTTAATTCATTAAAATACTCCAAAATTGGCTTAAGATTCATAGTTCCATACCAATAGCACACTCGTTTCTGCTCCTAGATCTCCTCCTCATCTAGAATATCATCTCTTCACCATCCTAGCTTGTTTGGTCTCTAGAGATCTTTTTCTCTCCTTCAAAAGTCAAAATAATAAACTAATTTCTCTTTCCCCTATTTAAAAACACTTTTCAAAATTCATAATCTTTAATTATTTTTCTACAAATTCCTTCTTTTGTCTATATCTTTGTTTATATTCATCCATTTTTCAAATCATAAAATGTGTTAGATTCATGATGACGTAGAGAATATTTTCCATTTTTTTGGCTATTTTTTCATGAACTTCTATAGGTGTGCGTAGTTTTCTTCACATTGGATGCCTTCACTTTCTCTTTCAATCTACTTATTTATCTATAACACTAAGGTAAGTAAAGGTATGTTTTTTTCAATTTTGTCCTTTCATTTATCTTATTTATTACTTACTACACTTTAATTAGCACTAGAATTATGTTTTATCATTTTCTATTTACCAAAGTACCATCTCATGTGACATGTGATGATATTTTAGTGGGTCATATATATACACACAAATAATTTTATCAATTACTGACACTTTGTATCTTACAATAACCCATCAAGTCTCAATCTCTTTGAGTGCATGCCATAAGGGGTATACTAGGAAAGGGGTGGGTAGACCATTGGTGCTTCATAAGATTATTGTCCCTCTTTCCACTTGCCATCTACACACTTAACTCCTAAAACCATTTACCCTAAGCTTATTCTTCTCTATTATACCCATTCTAGTCATTTTTCATGCCTTATCCTCCCTATTTTTTCCTTGAATCCCTTTCAAATTGATTATACAAGGTTGACTGGGTTGACCCTATACAATTTTCAACCTTTGATTACAATATAGGGTCAATTGGGTCAACCCTATATTATTTAGGGTATTTTTTACTTTGAGTTTTGTCAACCCTTCAACCAACCTAACTTGGGACCTAATGATTTATCTCCTAAAAATATATAGGGTCAACTAGGTTAACCCTTTAAGATAACATATTCAAAACAATTTAGGGAAAGATCCACACACACACACACACAGATATATATGAGTTTCCATTTGTAAGAAGAGAAATGAAGAATAATAAGTGATAAAAAACATCTGCTTATTAACCATTTTACTTGAGGAATAAATCTTAGGGTTCCATACTTTCTTTAGAGATATGGATCTTGTCTTGTGGATAAGAATTTTAGATGCATATATAGGTTGTGTATCCTAGATATAATTTGTATTGTTTATCTTTACATACCACAATAATCTCTTTCGAATCACCTTGTCTAAAGAAGAGATTGAGGCTCAGTGGCTTCATCTTCAAGGTAAGTATTCTTAACTTTATTTCTCCTTTGTAAGAGTAGATAGATAATGTAATTATGCTTCTCTCCCATGTGTTAATATTATTTATAAATTTATGTGAGTATATTTCTTCTATTCATGTTTAGTTTAGTTTTTTTGTTTCTAACCCCCACTTTATACTACAATATTTTGTGAGAACTAGATTAGATTTACATTATTTTTTATTAGAATAGAGTAAACATTAAACCTAGGACTATTATAGGGTTGTTACATGATTATGTTAGACTATAGGATATATAACCCTTCGTATCATGGTGTATTGTGACAAGTGATCCCCTAATTGGGTCTAGTAGATCCCCATATTGGTCATGCCCCCACTTAACAAATGTATTCCCAATCAGAAGTGTAGGTATGCTCTATCTTCTCTCAGCCAAGATTGATTTATAAACATGATTAAATACTTATTCCATACAAAATAAGTATTAGCAAAACTCATAAACATGAATAAAATTATATTTGAGTCCCCTTTATTTTGTCATAACGCTATTAGCCCTCATTTCACTTTTAGGTCTTATGGATACTTACTTGCATTAGGTTTATATTATTAGTGTCAAATATTGACCCTATTGGGCCTAGATGGATTTATCCAAAAAATTAAAACCATTAAATAACTTATAATAATACCTCTACTAACCTCATCCATGATTGGTTAGACATGTATCTTTTGTTTATACCATGAAACCTCTTTCAAGACAAACTATCCTATTAAGTCTGTGTACACCAAAAAGTTTGCCTTTCAATACTAAACTCAAACACACTTAATCCACTAAAAAATGATCAAAAAATTATATATAAATAGTATACATTAAATCAATTTCATTATGAAATACATTAGACACTTTCACTAAGATATTAAGGCTTCAATAATAAATCTACAACTCACTCACTTAGAACTACTAGTTTGCCTCAAAGACTAATCATGGTAAATCAGACCTACAACACCAATATAGACACTTTAAAAGAATCATGATGCATTAAAAATATTATATGACATATTTATAACATCCTAAAACACAAAACTCATATGTTCTAATAGCAAAATATTGGTCTTTTAGACCAATCTCATTACCTTATATCACACTATCTTATTTGAACTAGACTAGTCATTTTTTGAGTACCTTTTTCACCACACACATGACCTCCAAAAATTATTACAAGGATTAAAATGTATTAAAAGTCCTAAAAAAACATCTCCATAAACTTTTTTCATCGTTCTATCATGAAAATACACTCCAATTCATCTTCTTAGTGTTGCTTGGGTTTTACACTATTTACACCATTAGGTCTATCTATTACTAGCTAATTTAGAAGATTGGTTTAGAATATTTAAAGGTTATAAAAATATATATAAAACTTAATGGGTGTGTATTATTATTATTTATATCCTTCTTAAATCCATTTGATTTTCTTTACCAATGTAACTTCTGACTAGTACAATAAATCCTTCATAAATAAGCCTATATTTTTGTATTTTCTCTCTCATCTAACTAACTGCCACCACTTGGATGTACCTATAAGAGTTTAATATAATATACAATAGTTTTTATAATAATTTTAGACCATTATAATCTATTTTAAATAGTATCTTTTACATCAGGTCTTTATTAGGATTTTAGGTAGGTTTAACATAGGTTTTAGTGTTAACAATTATTCATAAAGGACTGGGCATTAAATCCAAAACCAATGCCTATATATATTATATAGGATCATTAACCATGTATTATTAATATTTAAAGTTCTAATACAAATGTTTCACATGCCAATTAAAACATGAAAGTCCATCTTGGGTTTGCATACCTTCATTTTATTCACTCAAGAGACCTCAAAACCACTTTTCATGGCTTTTCCTAAAAATCATAACCTCATACTTTATGAAAATTCCTAAAAAAACTTGGCATACCTATACACATGATCTCCTTCACACATTCACATTGAAATCTGATCCTCATGCCTCATTAGGCTAGGTATGATTTAAGAATGGTCTAGGCGTAGACCAAGACTAAAGGACCTATACTCAAAGACTCACTTTGAGACACTTCTGAGTGCATCCATACCCTATTATCATACTTATAAAAACTTAAAAACCTATCACATGCATGATTTCACTACCTCATCATGCCAATAGCTCATACCTTCACCATGGTATGACTAAGCTTCAAGCTTTCAATGAACTTAACACCTTAACATGTTCCTTCCATGTCATGACCTCAATAAAACATCAACCAAGTAAACATAAGCTATCAAAACATACTCATATCATTACACTAGCCTATTTCTTATGACAACAATATTACATATCCTCATATAGACCTAAAACCACACGACCAAGCTTCATATGACTTGACATCTCTATTCTATGCATCTGAACACCTTTGACATCATCCTTGACATCAATTTTGACTTTAATTTAACCATAATGCATTATTTGCTTTCAAATTCTCTCTCTCCTTCAAATTATCTCTTACCTTTAATGATAACGCTCTTCTCAATCAACCTTATCCAAATATACCTTTGATATTAATGACCATTATGCCTTTACATGATGCAACCTTTTGACATCAATGACAATAACATGCCAACAAAATCCCCCTTTGTCATTAATGGAAAACACATTAAAAAAATAAAATCACTTCAAAATGGTACATTTCCCATCTAGTCTTTCTTCCCCTTTTGACAATAATGAAAAAGGGTATTCCAAAAACTATCATCTAATCCTTGGACATAAAATTCAATGAACAACATAAATAAATTCCAATAAAAACTCACCTTAGGTTAATACAAGTTTTATATAACTTATGGAACATTTGAATTATACCTCAAAAAACCATGCTTCTTATCATTGTCTTGATACTTCACAACATATACCTAAAAATCTCCCCTATCTTCATGCATACCTTCTCAACACTACTCACCTAATTTTAAAACTAATGAACCACTTGATTAGATCCCCCTAAACACTTTCTTCCTTAATTACTATTAGGGGTAAGAATTACACCTAATTATTATCTTAGATGTTCAGAAGTTGCCTTTGGAAGTGGGTTGGTCATCATGTCTAAAATCTTATCCTTTGTAGAAACATATTCAAGTCTAACACTTTGTTCACTTGGTTTCTCTCTCAAAAAATGATACTGTATAGGAATGTGATTAGTCCTTGAGTACATAACATGGTTCTTTGAAACACTTATAACACTTTTATTATCATAATGTATATGGGTAGGACCATCATACTCCTCTTTATAGTCTCTTAAGGTTTGTCTCATTCATAGGACCTAAGTGCAACATAAAGGTGTTATAATGTATTAAATATCACAAGTAGATAATGACACATATGGTTACTTCTTTCTTATCCATGAAAATTGGCACTCACCTAAGAATAAATTTCTTCTAATATTACTCTTCCTATCATATAGACTCCTTGCCTAGTTTGCATTTGTATAGGTTATCATATTAAACTCCTTTATCTTTGGATACCATAACCTAAATTCCATAGTCCCTTTGAGATACCTGAGTATCCTTTTGACTACTTGTAGATTATTTTCCTATGGATCTACTTTAAACCTTCCCAAAAGACCTACTTATTGCATTATTTTAGGTCTAGATCTAGTGGTGTACCAAAAAATTCTAATCATTAACCTATATCAATCATGATTTACCTTTGGAGACTCATCTTCCTTTCTCAACTTACACTCTATGATCATAGGTTTGTTAACTACCTTGCAATATTCCATCTTAAAAATCTTCAACATCTCTCTTATGTACTTGGCTTGTGAAATTAATATACCTTTTTTAGAATGAGTGATTTTTAACCCAAGAAATAATGATAGTTATCCTAGCATACACATCTCAAACTCCTTATTCATCACCTTTGTAAATTTCTTGGTCATGTTCACATTGTTTTTGCCAAATATTATTCCATCCACATAGATAACTAGTATCAATTGATGGGCATCTTCTATCTTTATTTATAAATTACTATCTACAACTCCTATTTTGAATCCTTGATCCAACATATACATGTGCAACCTAGCATACCAAGATCTAGGAGATTTATTTAGACCATCAGAGCCTTTATCAATCTACAAACATAGTCCTTGTTACTTGATAGTGAGAACCCCTTAGGTTTATCTATGTACAGCTCTTCTTATAATTTTTCTTGTAAAAAGGCATATTTGGCATCCATATAATACACCTTGAATCCTTTGAATCCTACATATGCTAAAAATAATTTGATGGCCTCCAATATTGCCACTAGTGTGAAGGTCTCTTCAAAATCTACCCCTTTAGCTTATGTATATCCCTTTCAAACTAATTTATCCTTGTTCCTAGTGACTTCTCCATATTCATTCAACTTATTTCTAAACACCAATTTTGTGATAATGATATTCTTATCTTTAGGCCTAGGAACTAGTTCTTAAGTCTCATTCTTCTCTATTTGGTATAACTCCTCATTCATAGTACCTATCTAAAACTTGTCTTTGATTACTTATACAAGGTTATTAGGTTAAATATTGGAAAATATAGTAACATTATCTTGATTTAGGTTACTTATCAATATTTTCCTTGTTTGCATACCTACATCCTTGTTTCCAATTATTTATGATTTAAGATGATTTATTTGAATCTATCTTGAGGGGCATTTTGAGTCTTATCTTTCCTTAACTTCTTATTCCTCATTAACTTCTATTTTTTTCTATTCATTATTCAAGTCTAGATTATTTGATGTATCCTTTGACTATAATTGTGATTTCCTTATTTCATCAATCTTCACATTGGTGATTTTCACTATCATTTACAACCTCTTGTTATAAAATGTATATGTTGAGCTCACTGATGAGTATCCCAAATATACCTTCATCAGACCTAGAATCAAACTTAACTAAGTCTTCCTCATCTCTTTTGATGAAAAATTTTCTCCCAAACACTCTAAAGTGTTCCACATTGATAGGTCTTCCTTTCCATAGTTCATAATGGGTATTGTCTCCATTAGTCCTTATCTTTCCTCTATTTAGCATTTAGACTACAATGCTCACTACCTCTCTCCAATATCCATCAAATAATCTAAAGTCATTTAGCATAGCTCTTAACATCTCTTGAATTGTCTTAGTCTTTCTTTCCAATACCCCATTTTTTTGAGGTGTCCTAGATATTAAGAACTATCTCCTTATCCCATGAACCTCAAAAAAGTAATGAAAATCATTAGACAAAAACTCTCCCATCTATCAGATCTTAGGAACTTGAACTTCCCATTATTCTCATTCTCAATAAGAGCCTTAAATGCCTTGAACTTGTCAAGATCTTCTACCATTTATTTCAATAATTCTACCCAAGTCATTATTGTGTATTCATCTATCATTAACATGAAGTATGTATCTCTGTGAATGATTTGGATTCTTGTAGGCCCATAAATATAAGTGTGTATTAACTCTAAAGGTCTTGTATTAGAGTACTATTTTGACTTGAACCTTATTCTAGTTTACTTACTATGTTGACATGCCTTGTAAAGTGTGTTTATTGTCTTGGTGATCTTAGGCATGCTCTTCATAGACTTCTTGGTGATTTTATTAACCAAATTGTCAAATTTTAGGTGATCAAATCTTCTATTCTATAGATAAAATTCATCTAACTTACTCATAAATCATCTCTCCTTTTTTATCTTATTCAAAACATATAGATTATTCTCAAATTTATTAACATTAGCAATTATCCTTCCTAATTTTGGTTTCCTTATATCACACCCTCTGTCATGAAAGGTTAGGGTGTGTCCTTGATTGTAAATTTGACTTACACTAAGAAGGTTATGTTTTAAACCTTCCACATACAACACATTCTCTCTCTTGGTCTTTCCATTATCCAAAATCAAGATACCCTTGCTAACTACATTGGGAGTTATGTTAGCTCCAAATATCACTATTCTTGTAACATTCTTCTTTGATGAGATTAAATTAATTTTGTCTCATGTCATGTGGCTTGAGAAACCACTATCTATATACCATTTCATGCCTTCATTTTGAATGTGAAATGTAGTCTAAGCTAGCATAGATTCTTCTTTAGTCTTATTATCCTCCTTAACAAATAATCCATATTGACTCTTGGGCTCAATATGATTAGTCCTAACTTTATTTGGATTTCACACTAATTTTTGACCCTTTTTATGCACTCTATAAGCACCATATACCATGTTAAGTCCTATTGATTTATCACTCCTTCTCCCATGGTCCCATGATAAACTCATCCCTTGAGATTTCTCTACAATAACTTGCTCTATGACCAAAGATATGACAAGTAAAAAAATAACCATTGAAATATTTGGAATACCTCATTGCATTAGGCTACCTAATTGGTCTCTCATGTTGGTAATCTTGACTTATTATAACTTATCGTGATATTTCTCATACTTTCTCATATTTTTTATGAGTTTCTCAAATTCAACCTTCAAGGAATCTATCTCTATTTTCAACTAATCATACTCAACTTATTTTGATATAAAACATTTAGTGACACCTTCTGACTAATTCTAAGATCCATGATCATAGATATCAAGTCATGATTCCTTTTCTTATGAAAATTCAAACCATATAGGGAACTTATGAAATTAGTTTCAAGGTCTAATTTATCTTCTCCTTTTCAACTATCATAGTAGACTTATTCATCATTCATGCCTTCTTCTTCTTGATCAATAGACATCTTGTGCTTCTTAGGATTACCTTCAAATTATTAGGCCTATTTCAAAGGACCAAGATGTGATATAAATTATTGGAATCATAATTACTAAGAGGGGGATAAATTAGTATTAAAAAAAATTCAATTAATTACATCCACTCATTTATAAACTATGAAAGAAACATAGTGATCTATAGATCCAATCATATGAGCATGAAATAAGATATAACACATCACATAAGTGGGAAATAATCATGGGGTAAAAAACCCATTGAAACAAATTTTGACAAAATATCATATAATATAATGTATCAAATTTAGTTGAGCATCAACCCAACATGGAACATGAACCCCGAATTTATAAAGCACCCACTTGATATGAGGCTACAACCCCCTATGACTAAGCACTAACTCAATTAAAGTATAATTATGAAAGAACAAAAATTAAAGGTATATCAAAGTCAATATTTAATAATATCCCACTCAAAAAAGACAAATTATTTAATCACCAAATTGCAAGGAAGCTTTAACTCCCTCTTTGACCAAGCACCAACTCAAACAATCAACCTTATTTCTTCCACTGAGATCTTTATCTACTCTATACACTATAATACATAAATGACACATATATAATTTAAATTTTATATCCTATTAATAGGAAATGATCACTCCATCTCTACTTTACTTGATCTCTCTTAAAACTACCTCTAGGTTTCTTCGCTCAGCCAACCCTCATCAAGACTGAATAGGTCATATGACCTTGATATTAAACTATATAACACCTATATGATCATCATGAAATGATTATATGATCTATATTTATGTTTTAAAACATGTTTCCCAAATTCCTTAAGCTTATTTATTTATAAATTCATTCACTTACTCTAAGCACACCAAATAAAACTAAAAATGCCTTGTATATATAATCATCTCTTATTCATATACCACTTGGTCAGACACACACCATTAAAATATTAGGTAAGATATATAATAGGTTTTAAGAAAATTAATAAATATTATTAAAATTAAATTTTATTCCCCTTTGGTTTATAATAACTCTATTAGGCCTCATTTAACTTTAAGGTGTTATGGAGACCTAATTACATTAGGTCTATCTTCTTAGCATCAAATATTGATCCTCTTGGGACTAGATATCTTTCTAAAGAAACTATAAACCATTAAATAACTTATAATAATACCTGAAATTACCTCATACATGATTTTTTAGACCTATATATTTTGTTTATACCATGAAACCTCTTTTAGGACAAATTATCTTATTAGGCCCATGTACACCAAAAAGTTTGCCTTTCAATACTAAAGCTAAAATACACTTAATCCGATCAAATATGATTAAAAAATTATATATATAGATAATAAATGAAATTATTTTAATTAAAAAAATTATTATACACTTTCACTCAATGCTTAAGGCTTAAAAAATACCTTTGCAAGTCATTCACTTAGAACTGCCAGTTTACCTCAAAGACCAATCATGGTGACTAAGACCTCCAACACCTATATATACACTTTAAAATAATATCTATACATTAAAAATATTAAATTAATACTTTATAACATCATAAAACAAAAACCTCATATGGTCTAATATAAAATTATTGGTCTTTCAGACCAATCTCATGACCTTACATCACATTATCTTATCTGGACTAGACTAGTCATTTTTTAGTAAATTTCTCACCCAACACATGAAATAAAAACCTTATTAAAAGAATTAAAATTTCTTAAAATTAATAAAAAAAAAAATTCATGAAGTTGGTTTCATCATTTTATCATGAAAAAACACTCTAATACATCTTCTCACTACTTCCTAGGTTTTACACTTTTTACACCATTAGGTATGTCTATGATTGGCTAAATTGAAAGGCTAGTTTAGAATATTTGAAGGGTGAAACCTATCCATAAACCTTTATTAAAATGTATTATGATTATCTATCTCCTTCTTCTATCCATTTAATTTTCTTGACCAATGCAAATTTTAACTTCTACAATAAATTCTTCATAAACAATCTTGTATCTATGCATTTTGTCTCCCATATGACTAAATACCACCACTTGGAGAAAATTGGGGGAGATAAACACATGATATAATAGTTTTTATAGTAATTTTAGATGATTATAGGCTATTTATAACAATATATTTTACATTGGGTCCTTATTAGAGTTTTTAAGAGGTTTAACACAAGTTTTAGTGTTAACGATTATTCACAAAGGATTGCCACTTAAATAAAAAAATGATTTTATATATTATATATGACTCATCCAAATATCTCATTAATATATAAGGTTCCAATTACGAGGTTACACATGCCAATTAACACCTAAAATTCTTCTCATGTTTACATAGCTTCATTTTATGCACTCAAGAGACCTCAAAACCACTTTTCATGCCTTTTCCTACAAACCATGACCTCATAATTAATGAACATTACTAAAAAAAATTGAAAAACCTCTATATATGATCTCATTCACACATTCACCTTGATATCTGATCCTCATGACTCATTAGGCTAGGTAGGGTTTAATAATCGTCTAGATGCAGACTAAGACTGAAGGACCTATCTTCAAAGATTCACTTTGAGACACTTATGAGTGAATCCACACATTATTATCATGATAACATAATCTTAAAAACCTCTCAAATTTTTTATTTCACTCACCTCATCATGATACTAACTCATACCTTCACCATACCATGACTAGGATTCAAGCTTTCAATATACTTGACACCTTGACTTGTTCCTTCCATGTCATAACCACAACAAAACATCAACAAAGTAGACATAAGATATCACAAAATACTCATATCACTACACCATCCTATTTTTGATGATAATAATATACCATAACCTCATATAGACCTAAAAATACATGACCAAGCCTCATATGATTTGACATCTCTCTTCCATGCATCTAAACACATTTGATATCATCCTTGAGATTAACCTTAACTTTCATGTAACCATAATACATTATTTTCCTTCAAATTTTATCTTTCCTTCAAATTCTCTCTTACCTTTAATGACAACACTCTTCTCAATGCACCTTTCCTAAATATACCTTTGACATTAATGACCATTATGGCTTTATATGATGCACCCTTTTAAATTCAATAAAATTAACATTCCAACATGTTATATAATTTCATAAATTTAATCTAGAAACCATATAGTTATCTAATAAAAACAAAAAATAGAAATAAAGGAAAACTAATTCTTAAAAATATCAATTATAATCTAGAAAGTAGGAAATCTAATCTAAAAATTATGAAAATTTATCTACTCCTAGTCTAAATCTCCACTTACATTTTACTTATATGTGTCTCTAGTTGGATTATCTATGAAGTACTACTTTAAAAACTATCTATTGACTATAAATATGAGGTCATTACCTTGGAGTTATTTCAATCCATAAAGGAGTGACCTTATCATATTTTAACTTATTCTATATGTTTGATACCATATAATAACCAATTTTGAGACCCTAAATGAATTAATATCTTAATTTTTATCAATGTTATATAGTGCTTCAGTTATTTCATCCTCCATCTAAACTATATCTAATAGTCTAGATTGTATTCTTTCATATTCTTCCATGTAATATTGCATGAAATAGTACATTGGTATCTTGAGATTAATATGGAATATTGGTTATTGTCCATACACCATTAAAAAAGGTGATGTCTTAAGGGCTTTCTTGTGCCTAGTTCTATATGCCCATACTGAATATTTCAATAATATTCATTATCTTGGTTTATTTTATACCAAATTCTTAATGGAATCCATCATATTTTTATTCATAGACTCAAATAATCCATTTCCTTATGGGTAGTAGTTTGAAGAGAACTTGATTATGATTTTATTCTCATAGGCCCACTCTATAAATTTAGAATATTGAAAAACTATACCATTATCACAAACTAAAGAAATGTAAGTGTCAAACTTGGTCAATATATTCTCTTCAAGGAACTTGATGAAATCAATTACTCTATAATTATTTATTATATTAGATTTTTTTCCACCAATCATAGTAGTTATTAGCTATTAAAAAAACCTTATTCCCTACTAAAGAGTTTAGGTTTATCACCCCAATAAAATCAATGCACCATTGGGAAAAGGAGGATCCCTCAATGACTAGCTGCAAGGGCATGGTAGCATTTATTTATCTATTCTTTAATACATGGTAGTCATGTCAGGTCTTGATGTGATTATGGGAATACTTTAATATTTTAGGCTAGTAGTATCCCATCCTTTGAATCTTATGAATTGTTAAGTTTCTTAAGGGATGCTCACTACCTATCTCATGATGCAGGTTGTTTATAATATATATAACTTCTTCCTTTCAAATGCATATTAAATATATGCCCTTATACTTATTCCTATATAATAATCCTTTCTTGAACATGAAATGAGCTGATTTGATCTTTAGTACTTTCCTTCATTCTTTAATTTATTTTAGAGGACAAGTGATTATGAGTAGATAATGGATTATTTGAGTGCACCGCCCACAACCATTTACCTAAGTCTCATTAATATGTTAAATAATAATTCATGGATAAGTATTGGTCATCAATTGAATGATCCCCTAGCGTCTTACCATCTTATCTATCTTAATTTCAAGTTTAAACTCTTAGAATTTATCCACTCATTTACCTCTTATTTCACCTATTTCATTCTATCCAAGGGTGATATTGAAAATATGATCAATAACAATGGCATACCTTTTATTTCACAAAATATATTACCTAAAATGTTTTAAAATTTTAATCAAGGAATAATTCTACTTATCTATCATATAATACTTTAACTCAACATACTTTAAACTGGTACTCATGAAGGTAATGGGATATTCGTTATCTTCTACCTTTTGGGTAAGCATAACAACCATAACATGTTCTATAGAAAAGGAATAAAGATAAAAATCCTTACTAAAATATAGACTAATTAGAATTGGAGCTTTAGTAATGGTATTTTTAATGTCTTGGAAAGCTCTCATGGCTTATATCATCCATTCTATCTTAGAATATTTATTTAGCATAGTATTTAATTACTTAATGGTCTCTACAAATCTAGAAATGAATTTTCACACAAAGTTTATCCTACCAAAGAAGGATTTCAATTATTTATTGATGTTGAGAGGTGTAAATATGGATATAGATTATACCCAGGTTAGATCAATGGAGATCCAATACTTACTAATCATATGGCATGATAATTTCCCTTTAGTAAATCCAAAAATATTTCTCTTTAGTTTAAGTGAAACTCTATACCTTTTTCATCTATTAAATAGATTTTAGAGATGGTCTATGTGATCATCTCTATTTTTTGAGAACACAATGAGGTCATCTATGTATATGATGATGCACTTACCAACCAACCCCAAGAAATCAAAGTCCATGGCTCTCTAAAAAATTCTTATACAATAATTAGGTTGAGTGACATCCTCTAATACAAAAAAATTACCCACTTTGTTGTGAATTTAGTATTCATTTGGTATTCTACCTTTACTAATATCTAATTTGAGATAGAGAATCCATCCAAGAAGTACATCATATCTAATACACTTACCATTTGAATTACCTCATCCAATGAGGGCAAGGGGTAATTGTCTTTCTTAGATTCTCTACTTAGGTTCCTAAAATTGACACAGAGTCTAATTTATATATTCTTTTTCCTAACTAGTAGTAAACTAGCTACCTAAGTAGATTTCCTAATTAGGATTTCAATTATATCCTCCAATATTTTATGTACTTTTATTTGAATTAGAGGTTCTAGAATTGGATTTACTAGCCTTTGACTCTACTTGAAAGGATTATAATCTAGCTTCAATGGTATAGTTTGATTAATGAATCTAGGGTAAAATACTTCTAGGTCTTCATATTTCTAGGCTATTACATATTTTTATTATTTCATTAGGTATTTCATATTTTTTTAATCAATTTTAGTGAAAATTATCTTACTTTCACCTACTGAGGATGTTGGTTAGTGCCCAAATTTTCTCTAGCAAAAGTTGATTCATTTTATCTTGGTGGTTTCTACTTTTGAGCTTAGGGATATAGATCAAAATATCATTCTAAAGAGACCATGCTCAAATGGATGTGATTTTCCTTAAATTTAAAAACACCATATTTTCCCAGGTTTTCACCGTGTATGGGTTTAATGTCTTTTTCATCTATTATCTAATATTTGAAAGCCCCAGATCTATTACTGAATTACACTATCTCTTAGTCATACTTAAACACCTAGAAGTTATCTATATTATATGGGATGGAGGGGCAAGGGACAAAATCCATTGAGAAATTATACATCTTTGACTCCTATAGTGGTGCCAAATTATTACAAGAAAATTAGTTATCTCTTTCTACTCTATATGAATGGATTTGATGTTTAATCCTTAAAATGACTCAATTAAGCCCCAAGTTCTATGTTTTTACTTATTTAGATAAGTGATTTTACATTGTTACTTATTATTGATTTTATTAACCAATATTTCAAATTCACCAAAGATCTATATCAGTTTAACATTATGTTTGAGTGCAAACTATAAGCTAATGATCAATCCTTCATATTTTTATCTATTATTTGTGTAGGGGAACTACAAATTGTAATTAAAAAGCTAATTATTTCCATTCATATACATTAGGGACATTCTCACACCATAAACATATTTTTTTTGATCTCTATTGAAATGAAAATTTCATAATCGAGATGGATCTTCAAATTCTTATTCATGTAATGCATGTTCTTGTCTAGTGCTAAATGTGTATATGCCTATATACAAAGATATAAAGTCCGAATTTTCATATGTGGCATGGAATTATAATTTATGATTAGTTGTCTCATATTGGGTTTATATTCCACTTAGATCTAGTTGGATACCCCCTTCTAGGGAAACCACATATGTGAGAAGTCAGTAGCCATATACCATTTAATGTGTTAGACAAATCATATCTCAGAAATAGAATGTAGGCTTATAGAATGCTAAGAAAAAATATGTTTTAGGTTTACTACACACATGGATCAAATTTTTAATGAATGGACATATTCATTAATTCTATAAGATATGGGACCAAATACTTATTCAATTGTAATACCACTCTCTTGGACTTATCAAGAGTCAAGCTTAACTTTTGGCATACAATTATTTGCATTAGATTGGAAGAGGCACCAAAGAACAAAGTAGTTATGCACAGTCATTTTGAACATTTGGATAGTTATGATAAATGAAAACACTTTAATTTTATCTTTAAATACCATCATATTAGTATGTGAAAATTTAGTTTTGTCTTATGTAGAGAATATTTTAGTTAGGGATTTAAGAAATAACTCTATTTGTTTGGTGATCTGAGTCAGTTTCTATAAGGTGATATTAGATTTAATGTTATTCATGTCTTCAATAATTTTTTACCTAGCACTACTTTGAGGTTGTATGCTATGTAATTTTTCATATCTCCTAAGGAGAGGTGAGTTGTTGGCCTGAGAATCTAGAGTAGTAGAATTATTTTTTCATAAGTGTTGAAGTGGTAACTAGTTTCTTCATCCTCATATTGTATTTATTCCTATGAAACCACTATAATGCATGAATCTCATCTATAATTTCATATATTTCATTATCATCTTCCTTTATAAATGGGATATCATAGGTATCAAATAACATTTTTGTACTAGAGTACCCAATATTAGTAGAGGAAGAAGGTTATGTTTGATGTACAGAGCCATCTTACCTATTCATATGATTTTGAAATATCTTAAAGGCTATGTATAATTTGATGCAATAAATATCACCATTTTTCACAATGTTATGGACCATGTACCAATTAGTCATAGGCCATATCTTTTAATGTGAAAGGAAATAGTCTACATGCCACATATTAACTTGTTACATTCAATATTACCAAGGTATTTTTGAAGACCTTGATATGTTATTATATAGTCCTTCCTCCTAAGGGAGAAAAGGAAGGAAATGATTTCTTTAGTTTCTTAGATAGGTCATGGACAACTCTTACAACATTGATAGTGGAACCACTCAAGTAGGCTGGAGCTTAAACAAGAGCTATGGGTTGAGCCATCGAGAGTAATGAAAGATGGGGTTATCTATTAAATCCTTTATTATACCTAAATTTTATATGGATTTACAAAGGTGGGAATAAAAATTTAGTGTTTTAGGTTGACCTTGTAAGTATTTTGAGTTCTTCCAATGTAACATGATCCTTTTTAAATAAAAAATAGAGTTAGAGGTTCAAGACCTCTTTCTAACACAATATTTTTTTATCTATTAATGTGTTTTTTTATGAACACCGCATAATATTTTATGAGGTAGCCTCTAAAATTTTAGGATCAATGAAAATGTATTCCCATCAAGGCATAAGTTATGGGGTATTGGGTTTTATAAACAACCTATTGGTGTAATAGTGGTGAGCAAGGCAAATTGTTTACCATGGGTGAATTGGATAATGGTGAACCTAGATATAATTGAGATGAGTGCATTTATTATGGTTCTAACTATGGTGAGTAAGGATTTAAAATAAAATAAAAAATGAGGGAAATGTAGGGCAAGAAAGGAGGCTTGTGGACCACACTATATGAAAATTTTCAAGACCAGTACTTGAGCTTAAGTTAGACAAGAAATCAAAAGACAAATGTTTATTACAAGCTGATACAACACATTAACAATAAAACATGGTTAGGAGTCAAATGGAACTAAAATACAACATAATTAAGAACATGAAGTCAAATGTTATTGTATTTGTTAGATTGTAATAAAACATCTATAAGGGAGATTATTATTTATATGTAAAAGATGTTCAACTCAACTATATATTAATAAAAATGACTATAAATAAAAGTTGAATTGTACACAGCTAGATAATAATAAACTATAATTATATCACTTATTACATATTATAAAAGTTGGATAAGAATCTATATTTGCAAATCATGACTAAAATTATAGAAATTCTTCATATTTCCTATTAATCTCAACAACCAAAATTATCTTTCATGTGAAATAGGAGGATACAAGTATAAATATGCTTTGTATGGGGAAGGTCTCATCTCTTCAAGTGAATTTACAATTACAAAAATAGAACAATATGATAATATTGTGAAAAACATACATGTACAACATTTTTTACTTAGTATATAATTATTCATCTAAAAATGCAATATATACATGTTAAATAAATTTAAAACTAATAGTTATAACTCAACTAGACCATGTAGGTATATATATAGAATTATATGGTGTTGATGTGGAACTTATAAAAAAATTTGTAAATGTTGTCACTTGGATTTTCACCCTTTGAGGAGATGTCTCAGCTCTCCTCATTTGAGTGGCACAATTGAAACACCTCTAGGTTTTGGGTAGCCTAAGAATGAGGTGCATCTCTAGATAGGGATAGCTCCCTTGATGTACCACTTATAGATCACTACTAAACCTATGATTGTGATGGAAAAGGGAGAGAAAATTAAAATTAAAATATCTTAAATGAGGTGATACACTAAATTAGCTAATGACTACCAACTAGCTATATATTACACATGAGAAAAAGGGACTAACCAAGCATACACTTCTCGAATATGCATCTTCTTGTATCAATATTTCATTATGAGGTTGTGATGAATGTTTAGGCTAGAAAGACTAGAAAAAAATCCTTAAATGGAACTATTTGATTAGACTAACTCACTCAACTTTTACACATCATAAAACACTTCAAATGACGTACAAGAAGAAGCTTTTAAGATACAAATAGGTGAGAGAATGAGACAACATACTATGAAAACAAGAGTCATCACTAAACAAGATCAATCATCTAATTAAAACACACTATGAATAGTCATGAAAGAGGTAAAAATTAGTAGTCTTTATTGATCCATGGTATGAAAATGATTAGGGCTTCACCATACTCAAGTGGAGCATTGTTTATAAATGACAAAATGACTAGTTATTATATAACTTGAGAGAGAGAGGAGAAGAGAGAAGTCCAAAATTCACAATGACACTTATCAAGATAAGTAAATGAGTTACATGTTCATGAAGAGGGAGTATGAAAATGATCATGTAAATTTACGAAGTACAAGTGTCACCGCAAGTCATGAAACTCTTGAAATGTGGTGTAAGAGTTCTCCTCTTACATAAATAAACTACCTTCATGATATAACCCTATTTGAAAATCCTAAAAAAAAAAATGGATAGGCCTAATGATTTGAATAAGATGGAAGGGTTTTAGACATGCCTCACTAGGGATAGTCCTAATAATCTAGAAAATTCTAAAATTAAACCATCACTACCTATACTCAAAGAAAACTTCTCTTTCAGTCAACCCTCACACTTGGCTTCCAAAAAGTAATAATTTTTACATTAAAATCCATAAAAGGGGGCGAATTACATCTATTAAGACCATTCATGGATTTATAAGCATTAGGCACACCTTAAAAGAAACCCACTTAAAGCTTTTCACCCTTCTCACTACCATGCTCACTATGCCAATTTTGATTGGCTAAGATGAAGCTATTTATTGAGGGAAATATTAGTTTTTTAATAAATAAATTATCATGGGTAGTTATCTTAAGTCTCAATATTCTTCTCCATGGGATTGGAATCTTTAAACTCCTTATAAAACCTATAAAAGACATAAAACTATAAAAAATACCCTATTTTTTAATTCATTCATATAATTATATATAGTAAAAAAGAATTGTAAGGATCCTAAAAGAGTATTATATAAGGTTCAAGGAGTTTCATGATCACATTGGCCCATCTGGATATCCCTCTAGCCTCATCTTCCCAACCAAGTCCTTTCAAGGTTTTAGGCCTATTTTACCCACTTAGCCATTATTCATAGAGATTTCACATTTAAATTATAATTAAATTCCTCAAAAAGGTTTATTATGACCCTATATAACACCTCCAAATTTATTGTATCTCCATGCAAAGTATTAAAAGAGATATGAGCTTCCAAACCTCTCCTATCAAGTTTATTTTCTCCACTTTGCACAGACCTAAGTTGGTTTTGAAATGAAAAATGGATTATTTGTGACTTATCTACAATTTTGAGGCTTTTAAACATCTAAATTTACCCTATAAACATGATACAATATATTTGGGTGATCATCTAAGGCTATAAATGATGTTGACCCCCATTTAGATACTAAGACAAAACCCTGCCTTTTAGGCCTACCTATAATTTTTAAAGCCTAAGGAACCTTATTGCGTTTATTTCCTTTGAGAATGGTTAATATTGTTTTTTTAGATGCCATATAACCTATCACACCTCTTATTAAATCCCAATCAGATTTTGGTTCATTTTTTTGCTTTGATTCTCAAAAATTGCCAGTTTGTACACCTAGGGAAGTAACCTCTATCTAAGACAAAATAGAGGGTACTTCCCCTATTTACTTTGATAAAGTGAATTATTTAATATCCCATATAGGTGATAAGAAAACTCTATACAATTTTTTATCTCTTGGTCTAGTCATTTTTACCTTCAAATCTTTAAAAGTCCAAGACCAGCTATTAAAAGGCAAACTATGCAGAAGGATTTTACCCTGTGGACTAAGTGATGCATATTTAGGATCCTATATCTAATTTTTATCCATATTAAGAACATATATATACCATCATGTTCATCATTAATGTTTTATATGTCTAATCACCATTTCAAATTTCTATATAACCATCCATACACCCTATTGAGACAAGACTGAGTTCTATTGCTAACTATATTTTCTTGCTTAACAAGGGTCCACCTGTAGATGTCTATGAATGGATTAGACTTGTAAATAGTGAATAGGAAATATTAAGATCTTCCAAGATAATTTTATAAGTTTTTGGAATATTTTATTCATTTATATGCTAGATCTCATAAAAAACATAGTCCCTTTGCTTTCTACCTCTCACAATCAGCTATAGTTGACTATGTGGGGTCCTATAGGTGAGCTATATGATATAGGCCTTGAAGATAATGAATAAAAAAATATTTTAATTTATATAAACCATGTTATAATTTAATTTATTCCTTATATGTTTGGAATGAGATCTATTATCAAGGCTATGTAGCCTACTCTCCATGGTGACCCTATAGCTAACATATAGGTACACATTTTGGGATGTAAAGAGACCTATAAGTAGACATGTGGGGGTATGTATTGTGTCTTACATTATATGTATATCCATTGAAAATTATTAGGTTTATTTTAACTAATGGATACCATCTACTATGAACACATTATTATACACTATCACCTTGGGAAGCAATGACACTCAATCATTCAAATTCTATAAATAATAGTGAAGAAATTCAGTGTTCAAATGGTAACTTTGGGGTGCTAAGCTACTATCCTAAATCAATAATCTAACCTAAAAACTTTGCACAATCCATCTCCTATATAGATACTACTAGGTTTAGTCATCAAGATGCCTCAAATCCTTTAGTACCCCTATTACAAAATATCAATAAAACATCAAAGAACTATATTTTGTAATTTTGGGAATTTGATCCTTAAATTCCACAGTCATTACTTATGGAAGATTCCCACTTCTATTTTCCAACCTATATTTTCAAGTAGGTATATAATTAATTTTAATTCACACTAGGACCTCAAATATTTCTATCACCTGCTCCATCCTTATTCATATAAACATTCTTAGTCCTCTGCTAAGCCACCTCTAGGTGGACAATGTCATGCATATAGGTAGTGAGTGGTAATACAGTTAATATGTAATAAATGAATTATTTTG
This sequence comes from Torreya grandis, assembly GCA_037957365.1. Classification (NCBI taxonomy): domain Eukaryota; kingdom Viridiplantae; phylum Streptophyta; class Pinopsida; order Cupressales; family Taxaceae; genus Torreya; species Torreya grandis. The sequence goes on from JARHVA010002230.1 coordinate 119,203, forward strand.
GCTGAATTTAATCCCTCTCAAAGTTTTCCAATTCAATCATACCATTAATAAATATTATAAATAACCACCAATACTCCTATTCTAACATGATGCCATCTTCCAAGACTCTTGTAGCTGCACATTGAGTTGCATATAGGAAATGAGTAGAATTGGGGAAATGCACTTAGGGAATATGATTTTATAATATATTATTTATTCCCATGATGTTGAAATGAAACATCAAGATATTCCAAAACTTAAAACAAGCTATCACACCTAATTTTCAATGTGATTTTCCCTTTCAATCACCTATAGGTGCACATTTCAATGGTAGATTACATGAAAGTGTTATACATGATCATAACAAACCTTTAATACCATTTCAATCCTCAATTAATTGATTAATTTTGATCTAAGATACAAAAATTATTTTTAACCTTCATAAAACCTCTATGAACAAGGTTCCATACACATGATTTACCATGATTAGTTATTTATGACAATCATAGGTTAAACTAGCTGCATGATCCTTTTGACTACACCCTCATGGAGTATTATTTGGAAGATGAAATTGGAATGTAAGGAGATAAAAATAAAATTATAAATATGATAATTAAATTATTATAATCCCTTGGAATCACGACCAAAGCATGAACATCTAAAAATAGTGAAAATGTGCCTGTCATCCCAAATAAGACTAGTCTACAAATCTAAGATGATTTTCCCATGAAAAAACCTTGGAACATGAAACCAAGAATGGAAAAAATTATATTAGGTATTAAACATCCTATTTAATAAAACTAAAAAAATAGATTGTATAAAATCATCCAAATAAGAGCAAAACATGTAGGCTGCATAGATTAACAAGAAAAATAGATAGACCAACTTCTTAAGTTCATGAAGCATAGTCACCATTATTATACAACCAAACATCAAATTTAATCATAATAATTTTAATTTCACCTCCAAAATGTGTTTGACCTATAATTTATATAACTGTTTGTACTAAGCATAAACCTGTTGACTAGTTCTATGTGTTTAGAAGGGAAAAAAGGAGAAAATGGTTTTAACTTAAATTTAGCACTTATAAATAATTTAAAGCATGTAAATGAGTTTTATGAAGATTAATACTCATTCCATGACATTATCTCATGTGTCACCTTCCCTCATAGGCCATATAAGTGCCAAAGTCTCCCTTTTTTAGTTAATTACTTGATCTTCAGTTAGATAACCTACAAGATTCAGATGGGAATAACAATCCTAATGGGGAATATGATCTCTTGGAAATATTAAATTATATTAAGACACTTATACACCTTGAAAACCATGCCAATTGCATTTATGATCCCTAAAAACTTTATAAATGACTCAAAGCGATATATTGACTAATTAGACTAATACTAAGACTAAGATGACATTAAAGTAGATCAAATAGATTATAATACACCCTATAACATAATATTATACCAATAAGAACACCTAAAAATTAATTTTTTAACTATAAGGGTCCTAATTTGACCTTTAAGGTCAAATTAGGTCAACTAATTAGTGACTTATAGGGGTAGTGTGCCTGCTATACTAGAGATGAATAGCCTTATCATTCCATTAGGCTAAGGGAGCCATCTAAATTTTAAAGCACAAAAAGATAACTTTGAAAATTTATAAGAAGATTTGATCGAGACAAGACCACTTGACTACCTCAAGCACATAAAATAAAAGGCACACATAAAACCAAGCAAACAAACTATCAAGACACATACACATGTGCTCAAGGAACTTAGGTAAATCAGAAGAAAAAAAACCACTATGCACAAAAATGTATAAGAACCTCCCTCCTAGGTCAAAGGTGATGTTTGAAACATTCTTTTCTTCATGATATGAAGGATTTAGTGAGACATTTAGCCTTTTGACCTTTAGCATTGATGCCTCCATCTTCTTCATGTTTTTTCCAAATTCATTAGCATGATATTCAATGAAAACCAAATAGATCCATATAGGTTGGATGTGGAAATTAACTCTTCTTGCATCCAAATAGTCTCAACCTTTTCATGTACTTGGCCCTCGATGTGCAAGTTTTATAATATGATAATCCTCTCAACCTTGCTTTCCTCCTTAACATAATGTGCTTGATGTTTGGAAGAACCAAGCTTTCCTTCATGTTCCCACATACCTTAATTTGGTTTTACCTCAAATGGAACTCTTGAATATCTTTTAGGTACAAAAAAATCTAATTTGACATCATTAACCATATCTACAACTTCTTGTACACTAGCATCATCAAATGTCTTCATAACAATAGGTTCTTGACTAGTAGAATGACAATATTTATGTTTGATTAAACACTCAAGATCATGTTTATTAGACTCATCAACAAACTTGTCATCAGATATATAATATTTTAGAGAAGAAAAATATTTATCCAACTTATCAAATTCCTTGCATATGGAAATAAACTTTTACCATAAATATTCTTCCTCATGAATGTCATATTCAAGAGTTATTTCCTCTACCTTTGTCTCATGAGACTCTCTTAGGATTATAACTTATTGAGGAGTGAATTAACCTTCATTATTGATAGTACAATCCACTTCATGCTTGATATGGTCATCCACAACTTCATGATCAGACATAGAGTTTTCTTCAAATAACTCTCTTCAATTCTTGGCCACATTCCTCATGGATAGCTACAAAAGAGTTTTAAATATGTTTCTCCTCATTAAAAAATGTGGGATTACCCTTTTTTCACAAAGGGGAGTCCCTATGGTTATTTATTCCTCATAGTCACTCATGATATCTTCCTTATCATCCATGAATTGAGTTTTCTTTTCTTCACTTACTTCTCTCAAGATGGGCTCTTTATCAAGAAGGGTTGAGGTGGATGATTGATGGATGGGCTCATGTGAAAGACATAGAATATGAGGTGTAGTGTAAGGTTTATGAATTGGATATGGAGTGTGAGGTGAAGGATAAGGTTTATGAATGTATTTAAGAAAGAGAAAATCACTAGTAAGATCATAGGGAAGTGAATTCTTAGACTAATTAGATGGACTAACATCTACATAAGTAGGAGTTGTATCTTGACAATAATATCTTTGTATATAATTCATGGAATCATCTAATTCCATATGAAAAGACTCATAAGAGTACTCTTGAGGATGATAGGCATCATGGTATGAAAAATAGGGCTCATATAAGGACTGATAGAGAGGTATTTCTTGATAATTTTATTCATAGCCTTCATCATAGGGTTGTCTAAGAATATGGTGTCCATATGGAGAGGGAAATTAAGGGATATAGGGATATCATGGTTCATAATATTGATAGAGATTTTTATAGGACTATTAAATATTAAAATGTGGTTCATATCAAGGTTAATAGGGAGGTTCATGATAGGGGTATTGACCATAGCTATTCATATGAACTTTATATGTTAGATGACAGAAAAAATTGATCAAAAACACAATGATAAATACCTAGGCTACTTAAAACCATAAGTTATCATTTAGAGTTACCATTGGTTGTAACTTACTTGCTTCCAAAATATTATTATAGGAAAGACACACCAATAATATTCCCAGTGCCTTTGACCTCTATCGCATTGGGCATGCCAAAAACTATTGTCACTTAGATTTGTACCCTTTGAGGAGATGTCTCATTTATAATCATCTAAGTGTCATAATTGAAACACCTCTAGGCTATGGGTAGCCTAATAATTAGGTGAATCTATATATAGGACTAGCTCCCTTGATATACCACTTGTAGATCACTACTACACCTATGATTGTGAAGGAAAGGGAGAGAAAAGTAAAAGTAAACTATCCTAAAGGAGGTGATACACAAAATTAGTTTATGACTACCAACCAATTTCATGTAACACATGAGAACAAGGGCTAACTAAACATACACTTCTCTAATATACATCTTCTTACATTAATATTTCATTATGAGGTTGTGATGAATGTTTAGGATAGGAGTACTAGACAAGAGGCCTTGAATGGAACTATTTGAATAGACTAACTCACTCAACTTTGATACATTATAAAACACTTCACATGACCTATAAAATAAGCTTCCAATCTATAAATAGGTGAGAGAATGAGACAACATGCTAAGGAAACAAGAGTCATCGCTAAGCAAGATCAATCATCCAAGAAAAAACACACTATTAATAGTCATGGAAGAGGTAAACATCAGTAGTATTTATTGATCCATGGTATGAAAATGAGTAGGGATTTTCCATACGTAAGTGGATAATTGTTTACAAACACCAAAATGGCTAGTTCTTATAGAACTTGAGAGAGAGAGAGAGAGAGAGAGAGAGAGAGGAGAGAGAGAGAGAGAGAGAGAGAGAGAGAGAGAGAGAGAGAGAGAGAGAGAGAGAGAGAGAGAGAGAGAGAGGGAGAGGGAGGAGAAGAGAGAAGTCCAAAGGTCATAAGGACACTTTTCAATCTAAGAAAATGAGTTACATGTGCATGATGAAGGAATATGAAATTGATCATGCAAATTCAAGAAGCACAAGTGTCACCCCAAGTCATGAAACTTTTGAAATTTGGTGTAGGAGTTATCATCTTATATAAATAAATTACCTTCATGATTTATCCATATTTTAACATCCAAAAATTGACTAAGGATAAGTTTAATGATTTTATTTAGAGTTAAGGGTTTCATTCATGCCTCTCCATGAATTGGTTATAGTCCTAATCATTTAGAGACTTCTTAAATTAGGTGATCACTACCTACACTCAAAGAATACTTCTCTTTCAGTCACCCCTCACACTTGGCTTCCAAAAAGGCATAATTTTTCCATGTAAATCCTTAAATAGGGTTAATGACATGTTTCAATACCATCCATGGATGTAGAGGCATCAGGCACACCTTAAAAACAACCCACTTGAATATTTTCACCCTTCTCATTACTATGCTCACTATGTCAATTTTGACTAGCTAAGATAAATTTGTTAGTTGAGGGACCTAGGAGTTTTAATGAAGAAATAAATTGTCATGGGCATTTATCTTAAGTTTCAAGCTTCCATTCCATGTGATTTGCATCATTAGAATTCTTATATAACCTATAAAATACACAAAATACCCTTTTTTGTAATTCATGCATACATTTACGTATAGTAAAAAAGGATGGGGGTAGGCTGAGAGAGTCTTCTATAATGTTAAATCAATTTCATGATCACTCTATCCCATCTGTATAGTCCTCTAACCTCATCTTCCCAATCAGGTCCTTTCAAGGGTTTAGGCCTATTTTACCCTCTTAGCCAATGTTAATAGATATTTCACATTCAACTTCCAATTCAATGCCATAAAAAGGTTTTTGAGGATGATATATAACACCTTAAAATGTCTTAGATATCCATGCAAATCATAAAAGGAGATATGAGCTTCCAAACCTCTCCTATTGAGTTTGTTTTCTCCACTTTGCATAAGCCTGAGATGGTTTTGAGCTCAAAAATGGATTATTTATTCTTTATATACATATTTTAGGATTTTACATGTCTAAATTGAACCTATAAACATTATATAATTTATTTGAGTGATCATCTAAGGATATAAATGAAGTTTACCCCCCATTTGGATATTAGGACAAATCCCTACCTTTTAGGCCTACTTGCAAGTTTAAAAGCCTAAGGTACCTTATTGAGTTTATTTCCTCTATACATGGTTGATCTTATTATTTTATATTCCATATAAACTCTAACATATCTTATCAAGGCAAAATTATCTTCTGATTCATCTCTTTACCTCCATTATCCAAAAATACTAGTTTGTGTATTTAGGGAAGTACCCTCTATCTAAGATAAAATAGATGGTACTTTCCCTATTTACTCAGATAAAATGAATGTTTTATGAGACTATATTAGTTACAAGGACATTATATACAAGCTTTTATATCTTGGTCTAGTCATTTGACCCTTCAACTCTTTAAAAGTATAAGACTGACTATTAGAAAGTAGACTATGCAAAAGGATTTTACCCTATGGACTGATTGATGAATCTTTAGGGTCTAATATCTTCTTGTTTTCCATATCAAGACCTTATATAGATCCTAATTTTAATCATGAAGGTTTTATATGTTTTATCTCCATTTAAAATTTAAAAATACCCCTCCATACACCATATTGAGACAAGACTGAGTTCCATTGTTGAATGTATTTTCTTGCTTAATGGGGGTCCACATGTAGATGTCTATGCATGGATTAGACTTGGAAAGAGTGAATAGTAAATATTGAGATATTAAAATATAATTTGATAATTTTTTGGATCTATTTTATTCATCTCTATCCTATATCTCATAAAAAACATAGTTGCTTTGCTTTCTACCTCTCACAGTCATCTATAGTTGACTATGTAGGGTCTTATAAGTGAACTATATGATTTAGGCCTTGAAGACAATGAATAAAAACCTCATAGAATTTATAAAAACCATGATATAAGTTTAATTATTCCTTATATTCTTGGAATGAGGTCTATTATCAAGGCTATCTATCCTACTCTCCATGGTGACCCTATAACAAGCCTGTAGGTGTGCATTTTATGATGCAAAGAGACCTGTAGGTAGAGATGTGGGGGTATATATTATGTCTTAAATTATATGGATATCACTTAAACATTATTAGTTTTATTATCACCATTTGATACCATATACCATAAAAACATTCTTATACACTATCACCTTGGGAAGCAATGACACTCAATCATTCAAATTCTATAGATAATAGTGAGGAAATTTAGTGTTCAAATGGCAACTTTGGGGTGCTCAAATACCATCCTCCATCAATTAACTACATTGAAAAATTTTAATAGTCCCTTTAATATATAGATACTACTAGGTTTATTCATCAAGATACCTTAAATACTTTTGTAACCCTATTACAAAATATCTATAAAACATTAAGGAACTCTATTTCGCACTTTTGGGGATTTGATCCTTAAATTCCACAGTCATTACTTATGGAGGATTCCCACTTATATTTGCCAAAATAACTTTTAAAGTAGGTATAAATTGAATTTTTATTCACAATATGACCTCAAAGAGTTATATCACTTGATACAACATTCTCAATCCTTTGCTAATCCACTTGTAGGTGGATAATGTCATGCATAGAGGCAATGAGTGGTAATGTAGGTATTATGCAAGATATACAGGATTTTGCTTGACTTTAGACCCTCTAAAAGTTTCAAAATACACTCCTAAAATTAATAATTATTTTAAATAACCACCAATACTCTTGTTCCAACATGATGTCATCCTCCAAGTCTCCTATAGGTGCACATTGAGTTGCATATATGAAGTGAGTAGAATTGGGGCAATGCACTTATGGAATATGATTTGATAACCTATTTATTTATTCCAATTATGTTTAAATTAAACATTAAGATATTAAAAAATTTAAAACAAGAAATCAAAACTTATTTCAAATTTGATTTTACCTTTCAAGCACGTGAAGGTGCACATTCCAATGGTAGACTATATGAAAGTGTTATACATGATTGTAATTACCCTCTCTTACCATTTCAATGCTCAATTAATGGCTTCATTTTTATCAAATATAAACCAAGGATTTGGAACCTTAATCAAACCTATGTGAACATGCCATATAGGTTTAATACATGTGATTTACAATGACTAACTATGTATGATAGTGATAGGGTAAATTGGTTACATGATCCTTATGACTGCACCCTCATAGAGTATGATTTAGGAGATGAACTTGGAATGAGAGGAGATCAAAATAAAATTTTAAATTTGGTAATGAACTTATTACAATCCCATGTAATCAATAACAAAACATGAAGATCTAAAAATGGTGAAAATAGGCATGTCATCCCAAATAAGACCAGTATCCAAACCTAAGATGATTTTTCCATCATAACACCTTGGAACATAAAACAAAAAATTAAAAAAACTAGTTAATGGATTCCAAATACTATGGTATAAAACTTAGAAACTATATTTTTTGGAATCATCCAAACAAGAATAAAATTTATAGGATGCATAGATTAGCAAGAAAAATAGATAAGCCAACTTATTAATAATGGTTCATGAAGAAAATGTCATAATTATTATGGAAAAAAACATGAAATAAAATATTAATAAGTTTAATTTTACCTCCCAGATGTGTTTTAACTAGAATTTATCCAACTATCCATACCAAGAATAAACCTACTGACTAGTTCTATGTGTCTATAAGGGTAAAGAAGGAGCATAATGGTTTTATCTCGAATTTTTCACTTCTAGATCATTTCAAGCATATAAATTAGTCTTATGAAGATGAATATTCATTCCATGACCTTATTTCACATGTCACCTTCCCTCATAGGCCATACAAGTGCCAAACTCTCCCTTTTTTAGTTGATTACTTGATCTTCAATTAGATAACCTATAAGATTTAAATGGGAATAAAATTATTCATAGGTAATCTGATATCTTATACATTTTAAAGGATATTAGGACACTTTAACACCTTGAAAACCATGTCATTTGCATTTATGACCCTTAAAATCCTTCTAAATGACTCAAAGTGACATATTGACTAATTAAACTAAGATTAAGGCAAAGATGAAATTAAAGTAGATAAAATAGATTATAATACATCCTATGAAATAATATTATACCACTAAAAACACCTAGAAATCAATTTTTTACCTATAGGGGTCCCAATTTGACCTGTAGGGTCAAATTTGGTCAATAATAAAATTAATTGATGTAGAAGTTGACGTGGATGAAATTGAAGTTACAACTAGAGATACAACTGAGATAGGTACTATAAATGATGATAATACCAAACTATTTTGTGAAATAAAGACATAAGTTGGCCTAGTTTGAGTGTGCACTATTGTATAGTTGGGAAGTTGAGCACTTTGAGATGGGTTTGTAATAAACCTTGTTGCCATAATTACTTACTTGGCTACTTCCATCTAAATTTAAAATGCATGAATCAACTAAATTTTATCTCTATGGTCTTGGAGTCAATTAAGGAAGCTTGTTCATCAGTTTCTTATGTATATCTAGTGTAGCTCTAACCCAAGTGTGTAGTGACTCAGTCCCAATAATCTCATCTCTTTAAAAAATGACCTATTATATTAACTCAACAGTCATTCTATAAATAGTGACTTCATCCTATTTGAATTTATGCAATGCTTCTTGTATAATATTCTTAAAAATGGACCTCAACACTAGTTACCCCTATGGAGTGATTATTTGAATGACTCTTAAGTCAATTAGGATAGAGATAGATCCTCTCTCATAGTTTTTAGATTACTGAACTAAAGCCCACATCTCTTAATGCCATTAAAATATACCTTCCCTTTTTTTAGTAATGTAATTTTGTGCCTAGGTAACTTTAGATTTCATTATTAAATTGAGGTGGGAATAAGCCTTATTTCTTATTTCTTTGCTTATAAAAATATAATATTCCATTAATATATATATATATATATTATTAATAATTGAATAATTTATCCCCATTTAGGTTGAGACGTGGCATTTTTGGACTTTATTGAACCAATGGTGTCAAAAATATTCCTCACTATCCCTTGTAAAATTTCCAATTTCCACTATCTCTTTAGGGGCCTAGATGGTGCTTACCTCTAATTTCTTCTTCATAACTTGTTCAAAAAAATTTAAAATTTCCTTGAACACACCTCCTATTTCATACACAAAATTTCAAGGATATTATCTAATCCTAACAAGGTTTAAAGGATTCAACTTCCTTTTCTTAGAGAGAAAATATCTTCTCTTTGCTCTAGTTCTATTTTTTGGCCCTTAGTAACCATAGTTTTCCTCTTAAATTTTATCAAAGTGTTTATTTGTCTATAAAAATATAAATTAATTGAGGTTTATTTATTTAATACCAAATATTGTCTCCATGTTTCTTTTTCCTAATATAATTTCTATATCCATGAAGGAAAATTTAGGGTAACCTATTGCTCAATTTATTCATGCTAAACTTGTGCTTCTTGAGCTTTCTAAGCTTGATGGTATCATTGATTAATTAAAATAAATTAGCCTATAAGTATCATATTCTTAATAGAGGATGTACCTATAATAGGAAATGAGGAAAATATTTCCTCTAACCAATAATCTACTTCTAGACTAGTGTGTCTATGATGTACTTAGCCTTCCCTTCAGCCTTGTGCACTAAAATTGTAGGTATTTCCATCTATGTAGCTTATAAAATGGATATTTATTTTATGTATACAACTTGGGTGGAGTGATTTATGCCAAAAAATAGAGGTAGATACTACATGTTCAAAATGTACCCCTTTGCTTGGACTAGGGAATTGAGGACTATTTACACTAAAGAAGGAATATGTCATTGGGGTGATTGAAAGGTATCGTAAATAGTCAACAACATAAATATATACAACCCTAAAATTCATAATATTAGTGCCCATAGGGATCCAAAATAGTATGTTTTAATGTGGTGATCAAAATTGGTAGTGCAACATATTAGTTGAAAAAAGTGTAAAACACTTAAGTGTGCACATTATAGTTAATAGTATTACAGGATGAATTCCATCTTCTATTTGTAGGTGAAGCTACCTTTATTCAAACAAAAATAAAATCAAAAACCTAACATATACAAAAACTTACATACTAAAATAATTTGGGGGTTTCATGTAGGATAAAGGACATATGAATAGTAAAGTGAGTTTTAGAAAATAGGAAGAATTAACTATTAAAAAAGAGGGGGGAAATGTAAATAAGTGAGAAAACACAAATTTCACTTATATATCACATCTATTAACTTAAAATAAAATTACCATCAATTGATTTTTATAATAAATGAACATAATATCATTAATTTAGAACTAAATACAAGTTAAAAGTCCTAAAACATTTAGCTTTATTGATTCTCTTGAAAAAGACACAAATTTATTTCCTTCACTTTCTTCACAAAATTTATATTCTTGCAAAACTTATAAAATTTATATAGATATTTTAGAGGCATGAAAGAATTATAATTAAAGTAAATATTATCCTTATATTTTATGAAACAAATTCTAAAAATAGAGTTCAATCACACATTTTCAAGGTACATGTTGACTTGGTCAAATTGCACACAAAACTACAAAAAAATTACACCAAAAGATAGTTCAAAGCATGTATGGAATTATACATTTAATCATAGGCCCAAAATATAAGTTATGGGATATTATCTAGAAATTTTTACCCATCTCACTCTTCATCATCAATTTTAAAACCTCTTATTGCATAGCTCATTAACATTTCTCTTCATATGCCTTCAATTTTAGCAACATGTTTTCTAACTTCTCCTAGTCTAAGCCTTTAGAGTGATAGTATTGAATCATGGACTCTACCTAAAAATTTATCATTTGCATATGAATTTTATTTAAAATCTTAAAATATTGATTCAACTTATCAAATGTGTTCTAAAAATTCACAAATCTCTAAATTGATTCATATTCAAATGAAGTAGTAAGACTTGTTTTCTTCTCAAATACTTATTTGAATGGGTTTTTCATATCTTCCATAAGAATGATTTTTAATTAATATCCATAAAATGGTAAATTAAGATTATCAATTTATTCATAGATATCACAATTGGGATAAACTACTAAGATTATTGATTCCTTGAACTTGTGCAAAGATTCTTCTATAATCTTGATCTTGAATTTTATTAAACACAACAACTCAACCTATTCTCCTGAGTCATATTCTATAAGAATTATTTCACTAACAAAAACATATTCAAATATTATATCAAGGCTTGAATCCATGGTATCCAAATCTTTAATTTTCTTCAATTTTATCTATAATTAACCTCTTTCTTATAAACATATTGTCTCTCTTCTTTTATTGAGGAGTAGACTTCAATAACTAAGGTTATAGTTTTGGTTCTTTGTTAGAGAAAATTATTGGAACATTACTTTGTAGTTATACCCATATCACCTATTATCTTAGTTATTTAGATGGTCTTAGTGTCAAGAGTATAATAGGTAATCATGGCTGAGTTAGACTGACTAATATTTGTATCATAAAGGTGAGTTGGTCCACCTTATCCTTTAATTGATCTTTTGTGGCTTTGTCTTAATCAAACCTATTGATTAATGAACTAATGTTTGTATACACACTCTTTCATTACTTCATGAGTAGTCTTCCCCTAGTCAACACATGAAACTTGATAGTCTATTGATGTAATTTCTTCTCTTGATTTCTATAGAGTGGGAATGGAAATTTTAACATATCTCTCACCTTGATCATCTACCTTATTAGGTTTATTGGGATTTTGAGGACATGGAGGAATTAGAGTGATGAAGTTTATATCCAAAGGGGGAATATTCTCTTTCTCATTCAATATATTTCTCAACTATTGAGACGTTCTAGTATCTACCTCCTTATGTTGTGATGATGATACTATCTAAACCTATTATAGCAAAACAAGAGTTTGTTTTGCTAATATTTCCATTTTGTCTTTAGATTGATGAAGACTAAATGTTTCCACTTCTGTATTATTTGAGTGATAGGTTCTTTTTCTAGGGTAACAATAAAATGTCCTACCTCATTGAAATACTTTTTTTCTAATTCTAAAAAATAAGTGATTTCTTCAAGAATTGATTTGAGGGCCTTTTGGGAAATGGTCTGAGGAGAATCCTATTAAAGATTATCATAAGTTAGATAAATTATTAATTATGTATAAATTTAGCTAGGATCCAAGAAAGGAGGATTCAATATCATGAACAATAAATTAGTTTTTTTATCATGTTTTGTGTATGAACAACCTTATCAGGTATTTGACTTAGCACTGTTACTATCCCTAGAATCCCCATTCCAACGGTTTACTTTTTGAGCTTGAAATTAAAGGTTTTATTTTAAAATTGAGGTGAAGGATATTTTGTCTCCTCAATCACCAAAATAGTGTCTCCTACAAGACTTAAAGGTGCCACTTGATCTCCTACATCTTTCTATTATGTTTTCTCAAGGGGAGGGATATCCAAAGATTTCAAATTCAGAGGAAGTTGTGCATTTTTGCATCAATTTCATTAATAAATATCCACACCAAAGTCCTCCTAAAAACCCCTTGAGTTAGAGTATCTAAATATGTATTATTTATCCACTATAATCAATTCTAGAAATAAGTGAATTCTTAATACCTTGTGAGAAGTACTTTGATCCACTACTTCACCAATTTATTTAGTATTCACATCATCAGGAATATCTACAATTGTGAACCTAATTACTTGATATAATGTGAAATGGGTATAGTCAATAAGTATATCTTACCTTTAATCATCACCTTCTAGAAGTATTCATATTAGGGGACACATTTTAATGATCCACTCAAATAATGATCCATTATTAGACTTAAAATGAAAAAAAAACTATAAAATGATTATAAGGTAATTCCTACCATCTCTACTTCCATTGATTTATTTATATTTAGTGGTACACAAGTATATCTACCAATAGTCATTATAAAATGAATGCTAATAGATTTATGCATAGAAACAAAGAGATTTTATGTCACAATAAAATACCATACTAGATCCATGAGAGCCCATTTATCATATACAAATATTGAAAGCATAAAAAGATCAAAATCACATCCACATACCCTAATATATGAAAATTTAGGAAACTCAGTGTAGAAACTATTATCACTCTAGAGTATACCCTGATTGAAGATGTGTAAGTACACCCTCACTCCAATTGATACAATGGGAACTTATTAGAGTGTGGGTGACTCTATGATGAGAAGAACCTCTAGAAAGGGTTGGTTCCCTTAAGATTTACCTATTAGATTTGACTACTATGATTTCTCAGATGAAAAGGGGGAAGGGAAATCCTATTTAAATGGGTGATGCACCTAAATTGATTATATCTTCTAGAAGATATTAAAATTAATACACACATATAAACTAATAAAATTCCTATTTTTCCCTTAACCATACATATTTTAGATGAAGGGTTAAAAGGATTTTGGATTACAAAATTTATTTTACCTCTTCTAATGACCTACGAAAGGTGAGATAGAAAGCAATAGGTGAGGAAGGGACCTAGAAAAAGGAGATATAATCTCAATTATATGATGATTCATAATCAAATACACTCTATTCTCTATCAAAACTCTTATGAAAAAAAAAATCTTCTTTATAGATGTATGGTCCAGATTACAATTTCTATTTTTGCTCCAAGAATAATGAAAAAATGACTTGATTAAGCCAATATATATGTCTCAAACCATAATTACAGCCAATTTGGTGTTTATAAAAAGGAAGGGTTATTCTTGTTTGACTAACTCATTTTAACATGCTTAAAATAATCATTAAAATCTTTAACTCCATAAAATTTGCATGCTTTACTTCAAACTTTGGCATAGAAGAGATGGTGGGCCGATTTGAAAATTCAAAATTATTTGCATGTAATGATATTCCAATCCTTGGAATGAAAAAATTATTTGATTCAAACTTGAAGCTAAGTTGGAAAATTGAATGCATGAGATGACAAGGAAAAAAGCATGACTTGTTAACTAGTCAACCAAAGAGTAAGACCAATCAACTCCAAATAGCCTTATTATGCATGGAAATGACCTTAAAGGATTAAAAATTCATAATTATACTCTTTAAACGACATCAAAGTGGTTTGGAACTCCAAATTGAACTCCTTGATGACCAATTTCAATGTTAAACTCAAAACTGACAAGTTGATCAACAAAGCCATTTTAACCAAATAGGTTCAAAGGCTAATTTATGTACGTAGACACCATTAAACCTAAAAAATAATCCATTAAACCTGAAAAAAAAATTAGACTTCAAAAACAATTCCTCATCACCAAAAATGTGATTTTGACGAGAAAACCTTTGCCATTTAGTGAATAAAGTTGACTAGGCCTATTTTGTGCCATTTTCTAGCAATCTAGCCATTTTAATTGAGATGATATGGAAAATTATATGATTATTTTTGAAAAAATAATTATTTTAGGATGAATAAAAAGTCCTAATATTAGAGATCAATTAATTAAATTCTGTTGAATTGCCCTCTACTTCATTTTACACATGTTTTTCCACAAAAAATAAGATTTCACCCCTCATTTGCATAGATTCATGGTTTAAAATAATTTTTTTGAATCATATAGGAGTTTAATTTATGTTTTAAAAATGTTTTAGGTTTATCCATGGTGATTTTATGGCAATAAAATCTACTTTTCTCAAAACTAGTTTTAAGGGGTTTAGGAGGGTTTTAAAGCTAAATCTTCAAACTAATGATTCATGAGGTAAAAAACTTTAAATAATAAACCAATTAAATTTATGTATATAAAATTTAACCCTCTAACATCCTGAAAATATTGGGATCCCATGCAAAATATATGAAAATTTACAACATAAATAAAATTTGCCTTTAGTGAATTGACTACATTTTGGGCAACCTACACTCTTAGTGATTGTTCATAAAGAACATACCCTCAAATAATATAAATTTTAAATTAATTATAATTAAATATAGGTTATAAAAAAATATATATATTGTTTGGCCAAACTCCACATGTGGTGAACAAAATGAGCATTTGAAGAGGTGGCTTGTAAGGGTACCTAAAACTGCAAAAGTGAAAAACTTCACTATGATGAAAATAATTCATTCCAAGCTTAAAAATTCCTAAAAAAATAATTATTATACCTTTATCATGATATAAAAACACTTTTAAATTCTTTTTTGTTTGAAAAGTCCAAAAATGCCTTTTTGGCCTAAGTGCATATTTGCCTACAAAACACTATGTGAGCATGGTTTGCATAAATTTTGGAGCTTTTACACTCTATATAGGTCTTATTATTATTTATAAACATCATCCCATTCCTTTAAATACTTTAATTAGCTTTATAAGCTTCTGAGGCACTCTAGGATAAAGCATGCTCCAATGATGACTTCAAATAAATAGGATGAGGTCTAAGACAAAATAGAGAATATTTTCACTTATCTAGTGGAAAATAAAAAATTTCAGATGTTTTTACAAATAAATACAACCTTGTGTAAAAAAATTTAAGTCTTAACTTCACGTGTAGCTCCCATAATCTTCAATTTTCTCTCAAAAATGACCTTTGTGCATGGACTGTCTGCATTTTTGACTAAATTTTGTTTATTTAAGGGTTTAATTCATGTATTTTATAGGTTTTGATCTAAAAATGATATTAATTTACCTCAATATCCTCTTTATTATTTTTTAAAATAGCCTCTACCCCTATTTTCAAGCATGATTAGACCTTTAACAAGGCATTTAGGCTTTAAATGACTGGCATATTCCATACACCTATTGTACTAATATCTTAATTAATATTTATTTATGTCCTTGTGTCCTTGAAAAATTATATTTCCACCTAAAAACTTCATAAGTTATTTCATTAGCTCACTTTGACTTAAAAGATGATCTTTAGCTCTTTGATCTTATGGCTTAGGATTATGTTTTAGGCATAGTTGAAGATATACTATCAAGGTACCACTTGTAGTTTGAGATGTTTGATATGTAAGCCATAAAATATGAATTTACATCATTTGGAAACTTTATATTGATCTCAGTTGACCCTTGAAACACAATTGGATCATAAGACCTCATATGACTATTAGGCTTGTGCATTGCTCACATAAGGTTGTAGGGTTTCATCATTAATGTCCCTTTATGATGAAATGATGGAAAAAGTATTCATAAATCTTAAAAATATCCATGAATTATGACTATCCTTCAAACTCACAACCCCTACCTTCATTTCAAACCCCTTGATGACTAGTTCAAAGTATCAATTCCCTCCTTCACTATAGGTTATCATTGGGATTGGTTGTAAGTGCCTATTATAGGCATATGGCGTGGAATTTTCCTCTTAAGTCACTTATAATTTTTATTATATTAATTTATATTTTTTTCATTCTAATTAATAGTTATAAACACATTTTAAAACTTTAGAAGACTCATAACTACACATGGTCCTATGCACTTAGCAATGTTTGCCACCATTATGCCTATAGGATAGTGGATTAAGGCACTGTAGGCTAGCATTTGGAAATGAAACTCAATTTTGTTTCCTATTTACTTTATGAAATAATCATTTCCACTTTATCCTCTTCATTTGATATTGTCTCAAGTTGAAAACCTCTAAGAGGTCCCTTTGATGAACAAACACTTATCAACTATAGGTGCAATTTAGGCACTGAGGTCCTTTTAAGGTTGTAGTTGAGTTATTATTGGTATGGGTGAACTCAAAACATATTAAGACTCAATATTTTAATCTTTACCTTATATTACTTAATCTCATTTTTATCTCATCATCCCTATGTCTATTTGATTATTAAATAATCATCTCCCTTATGATGATAGACACCTTATTGAGTACTTGACTATGCTTCTTCAGTTGTACAGACAATAACTTATGTGTGACCATATTAAAATTATATTGTGTACACAAAAACCTTCCAAAAGGTATCTTGGTTCATAATTCCATATTAAATACCTTTCTCTTGAAGTTACCATGAATTTCATTATTATTAGGGTTTTCAATTACAAGGCCATCTACATGGTTATGGGTGCATTATGTGTGGGTTAGCTTTAGTCTCTTTAAGAGACTGTAAGTGCTCTCACCTAGGTTCCTTATATGCATGCATAATCATGAAACCTTTCATCAATATTTCACTCATATGCATTTATTTAGTTAAATAATAACCTCACCCTCACCATATCCTTTCACTTGAAAGGAGCTTCTTTTCCTAATATAGACTTGACTACCTTGAGTGGCATGGAAATGGGAAACCTCATTGACTATATATTGTGTTTAGAATACCCTCCATTGAATTTGATCACTCTACTTTTATATATTTTCAATCTCTTCACTCAATCCCTTTTGATGACCAAATTGACCCTCTTGCCCTCTAGATTCTATTCTATTAATAACTAGACACTTATGACCAAGCTACATGCCTGAAGGTTCATTTGTGTGGTTGTAAATGCTTATTTTATAACCTTGGCATAATATAGATGACCTCACTTTTGGTTATTTGATTAATTAGATTCTACATTGATGGCCTTCACAACCTTAGATGATGGCTACTTATATTCCTTGGAAAGCTTTTTTAATGACTAAACACCTACCACTATAGATAAGTTCTATACGATAATGTAGGACATTGCTTAGATAATGACACATATCCTTTAATACCATAGTTGCACTTAATCGAGGAAAGTATTCATAATTAATTCCAATTTTGACATACTTTAGGTTTTTAGTCCCTTGAAAAGTATGCTTGATTGTAAAATACAATACCCCACTTGTTTATAGGCTCTCTTTGGTTGTAGATTCACATTATCTAGGCCTTTGATATGAAAGAACAAGGTTTTATTTTAAAATTTCACATTATTTTGTCACCTATCATGTGTTATCTTTTAGTAAACCATATCCCCTTGATTCTCACACTATCATAGACCTTGAATAGGCTTGACTATGTTTCCACATGCTACTAGCCCTTGTAGATGTCTATAGGTGAGCTTTGAGGGTATTGTAGGCTACTATCACATACCTTAAGTCCTTGTCAATGTTATATTCCTTTGTACTCCATGAAAATATATTACACTCACAACCTTGAAGATTCCTTGGTCTTATCAAGTGGGCTTTCTCTTACTTGAATTCAGGCCTATAAATGCTTGGATAGGCTGTAAGGTGATATCTTGCATCTCTTAACCACATATCCTTGTTTTTTATCCCACTAAATACCTTTGAAGCTATCATTATTAATTTTATTAAAGTAAAATAGTAGGTTTAGGTTTTCATAGCCTTGAAGGGTCCATGATGTCCCAACCCTCACTGTAGATAATGATCCAAAGGGTAGCCTATAGAGCATCAATTGGCACTATAGGTTAGTTTATGTTGGTTGTAGGTTTCTTAGATCTCTCTCATAAACCTTCCATTAATACTATATTTAAACCATCATGTGATTGATGTATTCAATACCATTTATGCCTTTTGTTGATAAAAAAAACCCTTTGAGTCTTAAGAAAACTCTTCCTGCTACTAATTAGATCCTCTTTAGAATGGCAAAGGCCTATTGGGGAAGATAGTATATTGATAAGTGTAAAGGTTGGTTTTACATATTATGACAACATAAAAAATATAACCCAAACAAAAGATGACTTATGACAATCTATCCATGCTCCTATGAAGATCCATATGAGAAATATCACAATGTCTAAACCCTCTCCTAATTGTATATGATCATATAGGTCATATTTGTATGAACCAAAGCTTATTCATGACTTAAGGAAAGGTTCAAATATAAACCTAGTATTTATTCTTCTTAATGATCATGGCACTTATTCTTATGGACCTTGATGAAGGCCTAATTTAATTAACCTATCTTAGTACCATCATGATCATACCTAGACTATGCTATACTATTGTAGGTTACTATGTAGAACTGTAATTTGATGCTTGATTAGCCAACAACTTCCTTTTCAATGTTTTGATGGTCATTTGTCAATATTTTGACTCTCTTGATGATGGTGACATGGAATGGATATGGTGAGAGTTTGGAAGATGATGAAAGATGTTTGAAACATCATGAAAGGAGGGTGAAAAGGCACAAAACCCAGTGGAAAATACAAACATTTGACATTAGTATGGGATTGAGTGAAATGGAGATAGGAAATGAGAGTCTAGGAACATGATAATACTAGGATGAGGAGAGTATGCCAATATGAACACAAAAAAATTATTTCACATGGATTTGGAGGCCATTGGAGAAGGTGGAGAGATCAAAATTGACACCTAGTTTTCTAAAAAAAACCTTAAAATTTGGAAAAATTTCCTTAAAATATGGCAAACTAGCTCTTTGAAGACACCTTTAGAGCATGGAGATGATATTTATTTCCATGATTATTATATATATTCTTAAATGTATGAACTAAAAATTGATTTAAACCTTTTAAAACATAAATTATTGAAAATTTGAAGCTAACTTCCTCTCCTTGGAACATACAAATTATCTTTACAAGCTTGTCAACTACAGGTTTGGACTCGCTGAGTTTGTCACCTCTGCTGGACCTTGAAATGGATGAATAACAATTTAAGGAGACCATACAAGGTTAGATAAAGTTCTCAATATTCTGGAACAAGTTTATTTTTTTTGAAACTCTGCCCTGGTGAAGAGAAATGGAAGAAAAACAAGTACCTTTTTGGTAGCTAGGTAGCATAATTTGACTTGATTTCAACTAAATAGTTCATGAGCATGTAGATTATAATTAAGAAACCAACTATACCATCAATAATACCTCTAATTATATTTTATTCACCCTAAATTTGAGATATGTATTGTCCTCCAGTAGACCATACCATAAAAAATCTTATAAGGTCTCTCTGTGCCAACAAGCAAGAAACCAAAAGGAAGCTAGTTAAGGCCCTGTATGGCCCTAAATCTTCATTAAAAACCTATTAAATCTTGGATATGGTTTGAAATTGACCTCCCCTACCCTAGATGTATAGATTATATATGGATGTCATACTTTTGCTTGTGAAATGGGTAAAATAAGCTCTTTTTTCCCTTTAAAGATGAAAACAAAGCTTCCCACCACTTGGAAATACATATTTGAGAATAATTTTTTGGATACCATGAAAATTTTCATATTTTTAACCTTTTAATTAGCAAATTTGGCATGTGGGATTCAATTTGGGGGATTTTTGGCTACTTAACACATCAAATGACCTTTTTATGATTTGAAACCTAGGACCTAGGCTATTTCACCTTTTGAAACATGACTAAGTATATTATAGAATAAAATATACAATTTTTAACCATTTTTGACACTTTTACCCCTTTTTGACAATTTTTGGCAAAATTTTGCATTTTTAGGCCATAATTGACCATTTTGACAAGCTACAAAGGGAAATTGACCATTTTTGGGAAATAATCAAATAATAGGGGTAGTAATTTGGCCTTTATAGGATAAATTACTAAAAAAATTGGTAACTTTTGTGGGTTGACCAGCCTTTTGGTCAAAAGAACTCATAAATTTGGTAAGGATAGACCAAGATAAATATTAAAAATGGAAAAACTTGTAGACCAATACACAATATGAAAAATTGACTCAACAACAACATGTGCACATATGAAATTAGAGGAAAGGAAAATAAAAACACTAAAAAGGAAAAATGACTACTAAAATCATGTGCAAAAAAGAACTTAGTAGAATAAAACTATGACTATGTACAAAAGAGTGACTCTCCTAATAGTAGTATTTAATTAAAATCCCATTCATAAGAATGAGAAGCTCTTTTCCACTCAATATAGATTTTTAAAAATAATTTTTCTTCTTAAAATCAATTATAATATAAGGTCCACTCCAAAGGCTATCAAATTTAGAGTGCTTACCTAGATTTGCATGCTCTTCATCCTATTTGAGTACTATGTCTCCTTCCTAAAATATTTTTTATAAAGTTATTCCATCAAATGTATTATTCAATTTATACTAATTTTACCACATGTTATGCATAACATAATCTCTCACATCCTCCAATTCTCTTAGTTCATTCATTCTAACTTCTATTGCATCACTTTTTGGAAGCTCTAACTGGTATTCAAGCTCCAAAGCTAGAAGCTCAAATGAGATAGGTATCGTTTCTTCTCTTCCATAAACTAGGAGATAAGGTGAATGACAAATTCAATTATTATGGTAAATCCTATAATTCCATAAATAAGTCTTCAACTTTGTATGCTAAGACATCTAATTATCTTCCATTATTCTTTTGATGATCTGAATCAGGGTCTTGTTAGTGGACTCAGCTAGTCCATTACCCTATGGATAGTAATTGGATGAAGATTTAAAATAAATACTAAGAATTTAAAAGAGCCCGTTCACATAATTTTTTACTATATAATTCCAAAATATTATCTGATATGATAGTATAAGGTGCTCTAAAATGAGTGATTAGGCTCTCATAGAATTCAAACATGGAGTTCTCATTTGCCTCTTTCAAAGGCACTACTTCCACCCACTTGGTAAAATATTATGTAGCTATCAAAACCCATTTATGAATATAAATAAATGGAATATTGATTATGCTAATGAAGTCTAAACCCCATTGAATGAAAGGTTGTTCAACCTAAATTGGCTTTAATGGCATAACAACTAGTCTTTGTTTCCCTACAAACATTATACACTTTGTACATTTATTAACCCATGCATGTGTATCTTTGAATAAATTAGGCTAAAAATATCTATCTCTAATAATTTTTTTAGCTATGGTCTTGGCTTCAAAATAACCTCCAGAAGGACTATCATGAAATTGCTCAAAAATCTTATCAAATTGACTAGTTTCAACATACCTTAAAAGTATACCTCCAATATCTTTTTTTTAAATAACTCCATAAATTATAATGTATGGTAATAATTTCATCCTAAATTTTCTTATTTTTTATCCATTAAAACCTCTTTGACACTCCTCAATTTGAAGAAATCTAGCAATGTTCTATGTCTAGCTTGTAGGAGGTGTATTTTCAACTTCATGCTGAGTGTCTTGAATTATCAAAATTATTTATTTTTCTTATTTTACATCTTATTAAATATGTTCACATAATCCTTTTACTTGGACCAAATTTTTAAATTTGAATTATTTTCATATTTCATGCATTTAGTGACCCATCCAGCTCTCTTCGTACTCAAATCTTTGTTGAGAATGAAGTCCTTCACACTTGGATGAGCAACCATTAGTATAATCTTATTATTTGAAACTAGATGTATAATTTTTTTCAAAAATATTATAATATAAATAACAAGTTTGTATATAAATTAATATCTCTCTTTATAACCCTCTAAATCATGACTAAATAGATCAATGGGTTGTTCTAAACCCTTATAACTATGTTGCAAAAGCATGGCTGAAATAGTACTAGAAGTAGAGAAAGCATACAAGAAAAAATCCTTAATGAAATATAGATTGATAAAATTAGGAGCTTGGCTGATTTATTCTTTGATAGCTTCAAAACTTATTTTACATTCTTTACTCCAAGTAAATTCTTAGTGTTTCTTTAACATTTGATTAAGTGGTTTTACTAGTTCTGCAAAACTAAGAATGAATCTTTTGATAAAGTTTATCTTACATAGGAATCTCTAAAATATTTTCTTATGTTTATGTGATGATATAGAAAGTATTGCCTCTATTATTTTAGGATCAATGGAAAGACCAACTTTGGACACCACATGCCCAAGAATTCTCCACACGTGCACTAAAAAAATGCATTTCTTTGGATTATAAAGAGACTCCAAACTATCTACATCTACCAAAAACAATATTTAAATGTGTTAGATGATCATTAGGATTCTTTGAAAATATTATAATATCATCAAGATATACTAAAACCATTTCACTCAATAAACCATGAAAAGCAACATCCATTGCCTTTTATAAAGTGGCTCTAGTATCGGAGAGTCCAAAAGTCATCTTTTTATAAGAAAAAGTACCCAATTTGGTGGTGAAAGTTGTTTTATACTAATATTTCTCTTTCACCAGTATCTATTTATATCTTGAGTACCTATCCAATAAATAAAACCTCTGTGAACCTCATACTTTCTACAAAATTTGATCCATGGAAGTGGATAGTGATCTTTTAGTGACACTCTATTCAAATCTCTAAAATATACACATAACCTTATCTCTCCATTTTTATTTCTTATTGGAATAAGATTTGATACCCATGTTGAATGCTTAATATTAAAAATCATACCTTATTCAATCATCTTTGTAAGTTCTTTCCTCATGAGAATCTCAACCTTGGGGTTGATAGGCCTTTGCTTTTGTCTTACCAGTTTTGCATCATGTTCCAATTCAATAGTACATTGTGCTAATATGGGGTCAAAAAATTTCAAATCATTTTATTCCCAACTAAAAACATCCATGAAATCTTTATATAATGAAATTAAAGCTAATCTCAGAATCAGTATTCACTTTACCCAACTTGAGCTACATACCTTCAGCTATGATAATTGGCTCATATTGCTCTTTCTTGGAAGAAATGCTCACCTTGTATTTCCTTAACTGATCATCTCCATTTAAAATGATTTATAAATTCACCAAACCTTTAGGCATATTATTTGATTTCAATTTTAGAATCTGATTTTCATATTGATCCTATAATTTATCAGGATTTCTTTGATAAAAATCTGCCTCATTGTATAGAAAATATGCTATTTACTTATCAGAGTAAAAATCTTTCCAAATTACATCATTATTTGGGATTGAAGGACTAAATAAAACCTTGATTTGGGTCTAATTTTCATTTTCATTAATCTAATTTGTAATATCATATTATGTTACTATGGAAGCAAGTCTATCAACATGTTGATTTGTTCCTTTAAGAATGGAGTGAATGTCAAATTCAAGGAAATATTCCATGATATTACAAACTCTATGTTTGTAGGCCTTAGAAAGAGGATTATTTATTGTAATTAAAACTTTAAATTTATTTACTACTAACTCACTATCACCTTTCACCTGTAAGAGATTAATATCTCTCTTTGTAGCCCACTAGAAACCATAAATAAGAGCTTCATACTATGTAGTATTGGAAGTAAAACTAAATTGAAATATAAAAAAATAATAATATCTTTGATTTTGTGGTTAAACCAACATTACACCATCTTCGTGCATACAGTAGACTCCAAAACTAGTATCTTCAATACTTTTATAGGGGTCATGTCCATGATTATCATCATCCCACTCATCTAGAAGAATATTTGGTATAATCTCAAGAGTATTATAAGGCTCTTGATCAATGGTGTTATCATCTTCTTTTGAAATATTACAATTCACACTAGACATATTTGTCATATATGGCTCAAGGTGAAATCTAAAAATAAGCTTAGATCTAATTGTAACCTTGGTTCCATACCTAGTTATAAAAACCATGTATGTCTAATATAAATAAATATAACCTTTTATTTTTGTAGTGAAATCTCTAGATAGGCATAATGCAAAATATGGAGGTAGATCAACAACAACAACCTCCTATAAAATGGTGAAATTTAGACAAGCAGTAACTATGATTTTCAAATCTTTCAACACACCTACAGTCTTGGTAGGAGACCCATATAATTTAAAAACACCTTTATCATGGGGTTCATACTAAAATCCTAGCTTATTAGCTATTTATATGGGCATAACATAAGTATTAGCCCCACTATCAATCACACCGTTATGAACTAGACAATCTCCAATTATAATATAAAGGTAAAATGGAGGAGGTTTAGTCACCTTAAGAGATTGAGACTCAAAAGTTGGATTAGAATTAGTTAAGATATCACTTACTCTTTATTTTTTATGTGGTTTCTTATAGATATTAAAGTTTTAAAGTTCCTTTTATAAGTACCCATTTTATCCTAGGATTAACAAAGTATCCCATATTGAAATTGATACTGAAGTCTTCTTCATATGATCCACAATATTTAGTGGAGAAGTGGATACCATTGACTATAATTTAGGAGTATAAGGAACTCCCAAATGTTGTGTTAATTTAGGTATGTAAGGCCCTTTCACATTATTATATTTTAAAACATGAGCTTGCTAATTTGAACTTTTTTGAGGGAACTCATGTGTTGTTGTCTTTTATTGTGGCTAAGAAGAAGATGGGGCTGCCCTTTCAGGACCTAAACCTTCACCAATTTATCTTTTTTTGATCTAGTATGGGCTACAACTAAATTATCAACATTAGGTAAATCTTGACTTTGATTTACATCTAAGTGCTCAAAAGAATTCTCAACTTCCTGGAAGTTCACAAATGTAGTTTCAGTAGGTGCCTTACCACTACCTTCTCCTTATTGACTTGTCACTTCTAGTTTAGTGAATGAAGGAATGTCTCCATGAGAAAGAGAAGCTTCCTTATTGTGAGAAGGTGGTTGGTTTTCAAATGAAGGAAGAACTAAACTTTGTTTCATGAAATATTGATGAGAACTCTCACTAGTTGGAGCCATTGCCATGTTATTTTGTTGATCCCATTGATTGTTCCAATGTCTTTCTTGAGCATAATTGATCTGATTTGGCATAGTAGATCTGGAATTACTTATAGCATTAGAATTATATTGCCTTGATTTAGAATTATAACCTTATCCTTATTGAAGGGATTGATAATATGGCCTATTAGGCTAATAATTTTGATTAGTATTCTGATATGGCTTATATGGTAGAGCTTATTGCCTAACTCTATTACAACCAAATTGTTGGTTTGAGCCTTAAGAATAATCTCTATCCTCCCCAGTCTATCAGTTTGATCACCTTATATTTGATGAAACTTTGATAAATCTAGAATTGGAGCACTAACTAGAGTAGGAGGATGAATCTCTAGAAAAAAGAGTCATTGGTGGCCTTAGAGATAACTTTCCTACTTGTATAAGGCAATATTCAACCTTGATTGATACTTAAAAATATTTAGGTAAAGTATTAACTCTCATGTATTGGATCATGATAGCCACATCTAAATTAAGAACTTTCAGATAGTATATAAAAGTATAGTTGGGTGTAGGCTTGATCACTGCAAGAATTCTATCCCAAGTCTTATAGAATTTGTAGTTGAAATACACCATGAACTCATGCTTGAATCTCTTAATTATTTTAAGCTACTCCACAAGTGAAAGATGATCAATTTTATCTTCAAAATGTTTACATAGAAGCTCTCCAACTTCATCTTAGTTGTTGATTGATGCAAAAGTCAACCTCTATACATCTAAAGTGCCTTTCCTTTGAAAGAAGTTGCCAATAACCTCATTACTACATTTTCCTATCACATGATGCACTAAAAAATATTAGAAATATATACAATATGTTCTATAGGAATTTTTTTATTTTCTCTTGTAAAATAAGGAAGAGCCTTTAGAGAATAAATTGGAAGATCATCCCATTGATTGAGATTTAGAGGACTACCACCATTGAATGCAATAAAATCTTGTCTTATGGGAACAACCATCTAAGGAATATGATTTAAAACAATATTTTGCTAAATAATATTAGCTTGAATAGGTGGATTTTGTGTAATAAAAAGGTTAATAGAAGGTGTAAGATTTGGATTTGACTAAGAGGCTTTCTTCTTCTTTATTGATTAGAAAGATAACTTAGAGAAATCTATTTCTTTCCCTTTTTGTAGATGATCTTGTGAAAACTCTTGGTGGCATTAAAAGTATATAAATCTAAAAATTAAAATATAGAAATGAATAATATACTTAGATATATAGATAATAATTCAAAAATGAATAAGTTATCCCACTGGGCATGCCAAAAACTATTATCACTCTTGAGTGCACCTTGCTTGAATATGTGAAAGCATGCCCTCAATCTAGTTGATACAATGAGAAATTCTTAGAGTGTGGGTGATTTATAATCAAAAGAACCTCTAGAGAGGGTTGTTTCCCTTAAAATTTACTTATTAAATCTGACTACTATGATTTTTTAGATGAAAAGGGTGAGGGTTTTTTCCCTTAACATTTAATAATGTGTTGTTTCAAAAAATGGAAGGGTTAGTCTTGGTTGACTAACTCCTTTTAAAATGATTAAAATAATCATTAAAATCTTTAACTCCACAAAATTTAAATGCTTTACTTCAAACTTTGGCATAGAAGAGATGGTGGGCCCATTTGAAAAGTCAAAATTATTTACATGCAATGCTATGCCAATCCTTGGAATGATAACTTCATTTTATTCAAACTTGAAGCTGAGTTGGAACATTGAATGCATGAGATGACAAGGAGAAAACCATGACTTGTTAACTAGTCAACCAAAGGGTAAGACCAATCAATTCCAAATAGCCTTATTATACATGAAAAGGACCTTGAAGGATTAAAAACTCATAATTATCCTCTTAAAATAGTATCAAAGTGATCTATAACTCCAAATTGAACTCCTTGATGACCAATTTCAATGTTAAACTAAAAACTAACAAGTTAATCGACAAAGTCATTAAACCAAGTAGGTTCAAAGGCTAATTTATGTACTTAGACACCATGAAAACTATAAAATAAGAAATTAAACTTGAAAAAATAACAAATTAGACTTTAAAAACAATTCCTCATCGGCAGAAATGTTATTTTGATGAGAAAACCTTCACTATTTAGTCAACAAGGTTGACTAGGCCTATTTTGTGTCATTTTCTAGTAGACTAGCCATTTTGATTGAGCTGGTAGGACACTTATATGATTATTTTTTACAAGATAAAGATTAAATGATGAAAAAAAATTCCTAATATTTGATCTCCATTGATTAGATTCCATTGATTTGCTTTGTAATTTGTTTTACACACTTTTTTTAACAAAAAACTAGATTTCATCCCTCATTTACATAGCTCCATGCATAAAAAATACATTTATATAATCCTATTTGAGTATAATTGATGTTTTAAAGAAAATTTAGGTTGATCGATGGTGATTTTATGGAAATAAAATCCACTTTTTTCAAAACTAGTTTTTAAGGGGTTTAAGAGGGTTTTAAAGATAAATCTTAAAACTAATGATTCATGAGGTACAAACCTCAAAAACCTAAAATAATTCCATTTATGTGTATCAAATTAATCCCTCTGACATCTCTAAAAATATTGGGCTCCAATGTGAAATATATGAAAATTTACCATGTAAATGAAATTTGTTTATGTGGAATTGACTGCATTCTAGGTTACCTATGCTCTTAGTGACTGTTTGTAAATAAAAATTACTTAAAAAATATAATTTTTTCATGAATTATAATTAAATTTGGGTCCTCAAAACATACTAATATCTTTCAGCCAAACTCCACTCATGGTGAATAAAATGAGCATCTAAACATGTGGCTTGGAAGGGTGCCTAGAACTACAAAAGCAAAAAACTTCACTATGATGAAAATAATTCCTTAAAAGCTTAAAAAATCCTAGAAAAATAATTATGGGACCAGTAAAATAATATCAAAACAATATTAAAGTCATTTTTGTTTAAAAATTCCAAATATGCCTATTTGGCCTAAGCGCATATTTGCCTATAAAACATTATGTGAGCATGGTTTGCATAAAATTTGGAGTTTTTACACTCTCTATATGTCTTATTATTATTTAAAAACACCATACCATTATTTTAAATCCTTTAATTGGCTTTAGAATATTCTGAAGCGCTCTAGGATGAAGCATGCTCCAATGATGACTTCAAACATATAGGCTGAGGTCTGAGACAAAAAAAATATGTGCCCTTTTCCAATGGACATTAAAATTTTTTAGATTTATTTCCAACTCATGATGACCCTATGTACAAAAATTTAAGTCTTAGCTTGACCTATAGCTCCCAAAATCTTCAATTTTCTCTCAAAAATGACCTCTGTGTGTGGGTTGTCTATATTTTTGACTATGTTTTGGTGCTTTGAAGGTGAATTTCATGGATTTTATAGGTTTTTATCTCAAAATCATCTTCATTTATCTCAATATCCTCTTTATGATTTTGGTAAATAGCATCTACCCCTATTTTCAAGCATGATTAGACCTCCAACAAGGCATTTAGGCTTCAAATGACTGGCATATTCCATACACCTATCGTAATAATATATTAATAAATATTTCTTCATGTCCTTGTTACCTTTAAAAATTATTTTTAAATTCTATTTCCACCTAAAAATTTTTGAAGTCATTTATCACCTCACTTTAACTTAAAAGATGATCATTAGCTCCTTGATCTTATGGCTTAGGATTGTGTTTTAGGCATAGCTAAATATATACTATCAAGGTGACACATTTAGTCTGATATTATTGGTATTTAAGCCTTAATATATGAAATTACATCATTTTTAAACTTGACATTTATCTTGGTTGATCCTTACAACACAGTTGGATCACAAGACCTCGTATGACTATTAGGCCTATGCACTGCTCGCATAAGGTTGTAGGGTTTCATCCTTAATGTCCCTTGATGATGGAAAAAATATTAATATCTCTTAAAAATATTCATTAATTATGAATATTCTTCAAACTCATAACCCCTACATTTAGTTTAAAACCCTTGATAAGTAGTTCAAAGTATCAATTCCCTCTTTGGTTGTAGGTTATCATTGGGATTGGCTGTAAGTGCCTATTACAGGCCTATAGGGTGGAATTTGACACTTAAATCACTTATAGATTCTATTTTATTCATTTATAATTATTTCATGCCAATTAATAGTTATGAACACCTTTTAAAACTTTGGAAGACCCATGATTGCACATGGTCTTATGCACTTAGCAATGTTTGTCACCATTATGCCTATAGGATAGTGGCTTAGGGCACTGTAGGTTATCATTTGGAAATGAAACTCACTTTTGTTTCTTGTTTACTTCATGAAATAATAATTTCCACTTTATACTCTTGATTTTATAGTGTCTCAAGTTGAAAACCTCCAAGAGGTCCCTTTGATGAACAAACACTTATCAACTATAGGTACAATTTAGGCATTGAAGTCCCTTTAAGGATATAGGTGAGTTCTTATTGGTATGAGTGAAATAAAAACCTATTAAGACTCACTCTTTTCCTCTTTACCTTATATTACTTAAGATCATTCTGATCTCATCATCCCTATGTCTCTTTAATCCTTAAATAATCATCTGCCTTACGATGATAGACCCCTTATTGAGTACTTGACTGTGTCTCTTTATTTATATGAATAGTAGCTTATGTGTGACCATATTAAAATGATATTTTGTACACAAAGACCTTCCAAAAGGTATTTTGGTTCATAATTCCATAATAATGACCTTTCTCATAGAGTGACCATGAATTTCATTATTATTAGGGTTTTCAATTACAAGGTTATCTACTTGGTTGTGGGTGTATTCTATGTGGATTAGGTATAGGTCTCTTTAAAATAATATAAGTTCTATTACCTAGGTTAATTATATTCAAGGATAAGAGTGAAACCTTTCATAAATCTATCACTCATATTCATTTACTTAGTTAAATAATAACCTCACCCTCAACATATCCTTTCCCTTGAAAGGATCTTTTTTTCCTAATAAAAACTTGACTACCTTGAGTGGATTGCAAATGGAAAACCTAGTTGACTTTAGGTGGTGTTGAGAGTACTCTTCATTGACCTATATCTCTCTTATTTTATATATTTCTAATCTTTTCACTCAATCCCTTTTGATGACCAAATTGATCCTCTTGCCCTCAAGATTCCATTTTATCAACAACTAGGTCCTTATGGCCAAGCTACAGGCCTGAAGGTTCATTTGTATGACTATAAATGCTTTTTATATAACCTTGGAATACTTTATAATACCTCACTCTTGGTGATTTGATGCATTATATGCCACATTCATGGCCTTCACAACCCTAGATGAGGGATGCTTATATTCCTTGGAAATCTTTTTTAATGACCTAAGCCCTGCCACTATAGATAAGTTCCATACAATCCTATAGGGCATTGCTTAGATAATGACACCTATCCTTTAATACCATAGTTTCACTTAATTTAGGTAAGTCTTCATTATTTATTATAATTTTGACATCCTTTAGATTCTCAATCCCTTGAAAAGTATTCTTGATTGCAAAAGAGAAAACCCCACTTGGCTATAGGCTCTCCTTGGCTATAGATGAGCATTATCTAGGTCTTTGATATAAAATAGCAAGGTTTTATTTCAAAATTTCACAGTAGTATATCACCTATCATGTGTTTGATTTTATTAAACCATATCCCCTTTATTCTCACACTATCATAGACCTTGAATATGCTTGACTATGTTTCCACATACCACTAGCCCTTGTAGATGGTTGTAGGTGATCTTTAAGGGTATTGTAGGCTACTATCACATACCTTAAGTCCTTCTTTATGTTATATTCCTTTTTAGTCTAGCTCCCTTAAGTGAATGTGTATAACCTAGAAACCTTCAAGGCACTCCATGAAAATGAATTAGACTCACAACCTAGAAGAGTCCTTTGTCTTATCAAGTGGGCCTTCTCTTGCTTGAATATAGGCCTTTAGGTACTTAGATAGGCTGTAGGGTGATATATTTCATCTCTTAACCATGTATCCTTGTTTCCTATCCCATTGAACACCCTTGAAGCTATCATTATTCATTTGATTCAAGAAAACTAGTAGGTTTAGGTTTTCATAGCCTTGAAGGGTCCATGATGACCCAACCTTTAGTATAGAAAATGATACAAAGGGTATCTTGTAGAGCATCAATTGGCATTGTAGGTTAGTTTATGTTAGCTATAGGTCTTTTGGACCTCTCTCATAAACCTTTTATGAATACTATATTTAACCCATCATGTGATTGATGCCTTTAGTACTATTTACACCTTTTTTGGATTAAAACAACCCTTTGAGTCTTAAGAAAACTCTTCTTACTACCAATTAGATCCTCTTTGGAATGGCATAGGCTTATTGGGGAAGATAGTATCTTCATAAGTATAAAGGCTAGTTTTCTATATGATGACAACATAACAAATGTAACCAAACCAAAAGATGACTTATGATAGTCTATCCATGCTCCTATGAATCTCCATATGAGAAATCTCACAATTTCTGAACCCTCTCCTAATTGTATATGATCATATAGGTCATATTTATATGGACCAAAGCTTATTCATGACCTTAAGGAAAGGTTTAAAGGTAAACCTAGTCCTTATTCTTCTTTATTATCATAACACTTATTCTTATGGACCTTAATGAAGGCCTACTTAAATTGACCTATTTTAGCACCATCATGATCATACCTGGACTATCCTATACTACTCTAGGTCACTATTCATAACTATAATTTGATGCTTGATTGGCCAATAACTTCCTTTTCAATGCTTTGATGGTCCTTTATCAATAGTTTGTCTCTCTTGATGATGATGATGATGATAACATGGAATGGATATGGTGAGAGGTTGGAATATGATGAAAGATGTTTAAAACATAATAAAATGAGTGTGAAAAGGCACACAACCTAGTGTAAAATATAGACATTTAATAGTAGTATGGGAGTGAGTGAAGTGGAGATGGGAAAGGAGAGTTTAGGAGTATGAGAAGACTAATATGAAGAGAGAATTCCAAGATGAACACATGACCATTATTTCACATAGATTTGGAGGCCATTGGAGAAAGGGGAGAGAGAAAAATTTAAACTTAGTTTTCTCAAAAAGACCTTAAAATTTATAAAAACTCCTTAAAATATGCCAAACTGGCTCTTTGAAGACACATTTAAAGAATGAAGATGAGATTTATTTCCATGAATCTTGGAGATATTATAAAATTTATGCATGAAAACATGAAAATTTTATGTAAACCTTGGAAAACACAAGTTCTTGAAAATTTGAAGCTAATTTCCTCTCCTTGGACCGTAAAAATTCTCTTTGTAAGTTTTCCAACTACAGATTTCATTTGGATAAGTTTTTGACATTTTTTGGACCTTGAAATGGACGAAGAAAAGATTAAGGATACCATATAAGGGTATATAAATTCATAAATATTTTGGAACAATTTGAATTTTCTTGAAACTCTACCCAGGATAAGAGAATTGAAGAAAAAAATTACCTTTGTGGTTTCTAGGTAGAAGAATTTGACTTGACTTTAACTCAATGATTCATGAACATGGATAATATAATTGAAAAACCACTTAGACAATTAATAATCCCTCTGATTATATTTTATTCACCCCAAATTTTAGAGTTGTACCATCCTTTAGTAGACCATACCATCAAAAACACTACAGGTAGGTCTCTCTATGCAAACAAGTAAGAAATCAAAAAGAAGTTGGATAAGGGACTGTATGGCCATGAATATTCATGAAAATACTTTGGAATATTTTATATGGTCTGATATTTATCTCCCCTACCCTAGATATATGAATTTGATATGGATGCCATACTTTTGCTTCTGAAATGGGGAAAATAAGCTCTTTTTTCCTTGTAAAGAGGAAAACAAAGCTTCACACTACTTGTAAATGAATATTTAAGAATAATTTCGTGGTTACCATGCAAATTTACATACTTTTAACCTTTTAATTAGCAAGTTTGGCATGAGGGAGTCAATTTGAGGGCTTTTTGGCTACTTAACACATCAAATGACCTTTTTATGATTTGAGATTTAGGACCTAGGCTATTTCACCTTTTTAAACATGAATAAATCTCTTTTGGAATAAAATGCACACTTTTTGAAAAAAAATGATGCTTTTACCCCATTTTTTGACATGTTTTGGCCCAAATTTGCATTTTTAGGCCATAATTAACTGGTTTGATAAGATACAAAGGGAAATTGACCATTTTTGGGAAAGTTTGGATAATAGGGGTAGTAATTTAGCCTTGATAAGACAGGTTACTAACACTAACCATCCCATATTGAAATTTACATTGAATTCTAAATGGAGAAGCACATATTGTCAAACATTTGAATGATGTAAAATTGAAGTAAAACATCAATGACATGATGAAAATGTTTCACACTTTTAATTATAGTTAATTGGAGATAATATTCATATATGAAAGAAACAGACATCAAATCCATAATAGATAGTCCACTATAAAATTTTATTTGTGCAACAACATAGATAGGATACGACAACATATAAAACTTATGAGTGGTAATTACCCCACACATCTGATTGTGAATTGAATTATTTATCAGTTCTACCCAGTTGATATACTACTTATTCACATGAATGATCTAGATATATTGAAACATCCACTCATTATAATCTTTTATTTCTAGGTTATCCACCACCCTATTTAGTAGAGTAATGATGTCATTGATTTCAAGCTTAAAATCTTGTTTAGTGATCATCTTAAGGATTATAGAGATTGAAGGTTTGGATTTAACAAGCTAATGTTTATTTAGTGATCTAAGACAATCATCCTTATAAATATCATGAAATTGATAAGATGAATCAAAAGTTTTTTCTATGAAAAATTCATGATTATGAATCTTAATCATTTCTTCAATATATTTTAGACAAAGACTCTAGACCACTCCTTCTCATAGAGTACAAAATTATCTCATGTATTTACTATAGTGGCTTTCTAGGGTCATTAAGAGTTATAACCATTACATGGAAAATGGAAAGGTAGCAGCTTGTGGAAGTCCAATGTCATAAATACTATGCATCCAATCTATTTTGATTGAAGTGCTTATCCTTATATATAATTATTCCATATCGATGTCTCCTAGGTTTGTGTCAGTGACCTAATCAATGTTAGATTCTATATTATAATGGGGTATGACCCCGTATAAATGATATTACATCTTGAATACCTTCCCCTTTCCCTTTTTCTTCAAAGTTATAAACATATACCAACTCCAACAAATATTGGGGAATGATAGTAAAAGAAGAAGAAAATGGAGGGGAAAGAGGGAATGACATAAGAGTAGTGGAGGGAGGAGAAGTGTAAGTAGGATACTATAATGAATTTATGAATTCATGATGTAGGAGAAGTGGGAAATCCTAATGTCAGGATTTCAAGAGTGTAATGTATATTAGAAACCCTGATGTGGGGAGAGATAAACTCTTACATCAAAGGTTTATGACTACAGTGCAATTGTGAAACCCTAATGTAGGGGAGGGTTAAAATATTGATGTCATAAAAGTGAGACTGTAATACATGTGTCAAACCATGATGTGGGGGAAATGGAAATTCTTGATGTTAGGGATGCAAGTGTATAATGAAGATGAAGAACTTTGATGTAGAGGGGATTCAAAACATTGATGTTGAGGGTTTGGTGAATCACATTCGAATAAGGATTCCATCATAGATAAGTGAAAATGACAATAATCCCTAGTAATAAACTTAACCATAAAAGGAGATCTAAAGAAACCAACTTGAAATCTTGAGCACAAACACCACTAATAAAAATAGTGAAAATCCTAAAAAATACTCATGATTTCAAAGGAATGGTATGAATTAACTATAAAATGGAGAAAACATAATGGTATATATTGAAAATCAAATTCACAAGTGTTTTTATAACAATGTAATTATGTTATAAAATAATAGGGGTCAAAAATACCCCTGTATATGCAAGACTCAACCCTTATTAATGAGGGCCAAGTAAAAAAAATATGACTACATTGTAACCCTCAGGGTCTAATATTTTTATTATATTCATGGGGGCTTGATGTTTTCATTTTAGTCATCATGGCTTGAGGACTCTATTATGATCGTCAAGGTTGACATCTCCATTATGGCCTTGGTACCTGACCTAGAAAGAGCCAAAAATAAACTAAGTTTTATATAAAAAATAAAAACATTCTTTTTCCACATTTTCAAGGATTTTCAAGAAAATGTAATGGGGGGTCCAAAATTTCAAGGGTGAAATTTTGGGTGGACAATAGTTGGCTCTAACTAGGGACCTTTATTTGACAAATACAAGAATAAACTTTATAACTTCTAGGTTTATAGTCTTAACTTTCATAATCCATTGAGTTGGGATATGGAGTCATTCTAATTATAAAAATTTAAAAGAGAGAGAGAGTGAAATAAGGAAACTAAAATAAATAAAATTAAAAATTAAATGAAGAAAACATGAAAATAAACACAACCAAAATCATAAAAACTAAACCAGCTCTTAAGGGAACTAGTCCCTACTACTTAAAATTATTCATATGTTTTCCAAAATAGGGGAGTAAGAAATGAGTTTCATCCATGTAGTTCAGATAACATGTGTTTTATAAATATAAATGATGAATCTTAAATGGATCTTTCCATAAAGAATAAAACTTATCATGGTTACCCTTTGATTAATGTCTTTTATCCCATAAAAGAATAGAATTAGTGATTTTAAGAACTATTTATTTGGACTTACTATAAAAAAGTACCTTCAATTTATATTAATGTTATATTGCTTTTAACCACTATTATTATTTCCTATTACAACTTATTAAAGTAAAAAATCATTTTATCTAATGAATCCTTAAAGTTTTGATTCTCAATTGCCTTGGACAATTGAAGTGATGGAAATTCTAATGTGATAAGAAAAGAAACATTAGTGCCATACATCAAATCAAGTGGTGACATGAAAATATCTCTCTTTTTATTAATTCACTTATCCCAAAGCATTTCATGGAATTTATTATGCTAATTTTGTTGATTCTCATCCACTAGCTTGCAAATAATGGTGACTAGTTTCTTGTTACTTGATTTTTTTAACCATTACCCTAATGGTAGTAGTCTAATGAGTGGGATAATAAGTTCCCATATTAATAATATAAATCAATGATATTGGAAGAATAAAAATTTGACATATTATTAATCACTATTTTTTTAGCAAATCCATATCTAACCAAGATGTTCTTTTTAATGAAATTGCACACCACTTCAAAAATAGTTTGCTTGGCTGGGAAAGCCTCTATCCATTTGGTGAAATAATATATCATAGTGAAGATGTGAGTGTGACATTATATATAATGGGATTAATTAAACCTATAAAACCAAGGTCTCATTATTAAAATGATTCATTTATTACCATCATATTAAGAGGTAAAGTTGTGATCTTTGACTCCCCTATAAATTGCTAACAAGCCTCACATTTAGAAACCTAATAAGGAGCATATTTGAAGAGGGTGGGTAAATAATAGTTTTCCTTGATATATGTATTTTTATATGTGATAAAAAGTGTCTACCACATTCCTTGATATGAAATGCCTCCAATAACCTCTTTTGTTGTTTCTTATCAACACAATGTAAGAAAATACAATCAATCCCCCTTTTGAAAAGGGTATTATCTCATATATCATATATTGTAGCTCTAAGATTTATTTTTCTTTTTATTTGGTAATCAATCCCTTAGGACATTCTATATATGTAATAAAATAATCTATACTTGAGTACCATTCATATGTAGTTATAAAAAATAGAACCTTAGGTGTATCCTCTAATGAATATGACTCTTGAGTTACATCAATGGTAGCATCTAGTTTATTCTCAACAATTAGTTAACACAAACCACAAATTCAAACAAGTTTGTTAGGTTTTATGTCCAAATAAAAATATTTAACTTTATCTATCTTTACTCCCATTTTTAATCCATGATATTGTTTTGTTAAGATGGATTTGACTATTGGGTCTATAACTAGGATAATGGCATGTGAATTCAAAATGTAGTACCTATATTGTTTTACTAACTTGAAAAAAGCATAATAATTATTATTAATGGGGGAATATTTTAGTTCATTATTTTTCAATATAAAGCTCATAAAGTAATGGATGATTCAATGCCTTCATTATTTTTCTATACCAAAATTGCCAAGAGAGTATGTTCAAATGCATAGTAGTAGATGATAAAATCTTTGTTAAAATCAAGGCATATCATGGTTGGGGACCTAAAAAAGGAAGTCTTAATTTAATAAAATGATTATTTACCTTCATTTATCCATTTATAATTTAATTTCCCTATCATCATACTGGTCATATGCTTAGTGAGCTCAACAAATTTAGGTATAAACCTTCTCAAGAAACTAACCCTGCTAGAGAAGGACTAAACATCATGATTATAGGTAAAGGTAAATTTTGAATGGATTTAACTCTCTCAAGGTAAATTTTAGTTCTTTATTTTGAAACAATTTCACTAATAATTTTTTATTCTTTTACTCTGAACATGGATTTTTTAGGATTCAACAAAATACCATGGGCTCAACATTTATCAAAAACATTTACCAAATGATCATAATGATCTTCCCATTTTTAGATATGATTGTGAGATCATCTAAATAAAAAACTATGATATTATTAATAATATCATGGAAATCCAAATCTATATCCCTCTAAAATGTGGCCTTGATATTGATGAGATTGAAAGGCATCCCCCTATAAGTGAAGTTCCCCAAAGAATGGTAAAGGCTATTTTATGTTGATCTTCAACCAAAACCTCAACCTAATTATATGTTGAAAACCCATCAAACATAGAAATAATCTTTTATCCTTTAATAAATTGAATTATTTAATCCATAATTGGTAAGGTATAATTATACTTTAGTGATGGTTAGTTCAAATTCCTACAATCCACATAGATGAAAATCTCACTATTCTTCTTACAAACTGACATAATATTAGTCACCCATTAATAATTATGAATAGGGATATAATATGTTCATATATAATATTTTTAATCTCATAATAAATGGTTGAAGCAATATTTGGATTCTAGTGTCTTTATTTTTTATTATAAGGTGAAGTGTTTGGTTTCAAATGGATGTTATGCTTCATATCTTTGGGTCTAAAAGGTTTTGGGTCATCATAACTCCAAAAAAACACATCTTTGTATATATTAAAGTGATTAATGAATCTATCTCTTTATTATTTGGATTAGTATTTTCCAATTTTGATGTACATAGGCTCTTTGGGAGTGCCAATGTTGACTTTTTCATATTTATAAGAATATGATTTTTGAGGCTACACTTTCCCCTTTATGTATCTATCATATTTGTCAAACAAATATTCAAGGGAAACCAATTCTTTTATAATATTATTACCTTTAAGTTGGATGACCTCTTTATTTCCAACCATATCCAAATTTTCATATCCTCTTATAGTCTTAGGGGAAGATTAAACTCTGTCTTGAACCTCATCTTACTAAACATGTGATTCCCTGTAAGCTAGTACTTCATTCAAAATACAAATTCATAAAATTTGTCTACCTTTTCTAAGAAAGCAATTATTTGTTTAGCACAATTTAAAATTTTAAAATGATCATTATTACCAAGTACATTTTTCATAGACATGGTTTTAATAGTGTATTTATCATGTTTAACCTTGGAAGAGGAATCATAAGTGATGTTGAAATAGAAAGTGCATCAACATTGGACTTATCTTCTTTTAGGACTAACACAATCAAAAAATCATCAAAAGATTCAATATAATCCTAGATGTTATTCCTATAATGCCTCAAATTATTATTCTTCACTTGTTACTGATCTTTAACCTATCTTATAATGAGTTTGACATCTACTTGTACTTTCAAGTTATGGATTCCCATTTCTCTAGTTGTATGCAATTCATGAATCAAGGATTCATATTTTACCATGTTTTTAGTACATTCAAATTACAACATGAAATAAACAGGGAAAACTTATTTAATTATTGAAACAAGGATAACACCTCCAATAAAAAATGCTAATGAACAACTTACATAAAATTAAAGAATCCAAATGTCATTAGATTTATCAGAGTTGTTGCCAGAATTTGGATAATGCGAGTGCAATGGAGACATGATCACACAAGTTAAAGCAAGTGCACACCACATAGATGCTAAAGCAATTTAAAAATAACACAAAAAGATAAATTACATAAGACAAAATGGAGAAAACCAAAATTTGATTAACATGAGATGGCCAAAGTGAGGAATACATATAGGAGAGTACATAAGTAACTCCTCCACAAAAGGTGGACAAGGCACCCCAAGAATAGACTGTAACTCCTCCATGAAAGTGGTGACAAGGTGCTAAGAATAGAAAAGTAACTCCCATCAAGGGAGTTGCTTATGACATTCTTATGACACCTATGACACATCTATGACACACACCTCCACATAAGCTAGCCTATCCCACAAATGTAGGAAAACTCCATGTATGCACAAGAAATACAATTTCCCTAATTAAAAAATAGGGAAAAATAAAAACCTACACTAATACCCGCGATAAGCACAGCTTAGGTGGGCAGTGTGGAAATATAAAATGGGTCCCAAAAACTAGGCCTAATGAGGTACCCATTTACAAATGCAATCTCCCATCAGATAGAGAAAAGGAGAAAACCCATAGGAAAAAAACTCCCCCACAAAAGAGAGACAAAAAAGAAAGAAGAGGCTAGTGGCCCCCTAAAGATTATGCTATTATAGATGTAAACTGCACCCCAAGAAGAGATCGTATATGAATGAACTTGCTCTTAGTGAAAGGTTTGGTGAAGATGTCTATAACCTACTTTAAAGACTGGAAAAATATCAAGTCAATGCCCTGACTATGAATAAGCTCCTAAATGAAATGCATGTGAATCTCAATGTGCTTAGTCCACTAGTGCTAAACTAGATTCCTACAAATATGAATGGTACTCTAGTTGTCACAATAAATGATGGTGGGCTACCTGATAGGAATGCCAAACTTAGAAAGAATCCCCTAAAGCCAAATAGCCTCAGTAGCTACATTAATAGCTCCCCTATACTTTGCCTCTGTGGATGATATAGCAATAGCATTCTGCTTCTTGCTAGACCAACTAATAGGACCAAAACCTAGAGAGAAATTGTAACCAAAAGTGGACTTGTGAATCTATGAATCACCAACCTAGTCTGAATCTATATATCCAACCAAGTCAACCTCTATGCCAAATCTGTAATGAATCTCGTATCTATGTGAACCCTGTATGTAATGCAAGATCTTCTTAGCTACTTTCCAATGTAGCTCATGAGGTTTTTAAATGAATCTAGAGACAAGTCCCACTATATATGATATGTTAGGCCTGGTGTGAGTCAAGTAGATGAGACTACCAACAAGTTGTCGATACCTAGTGGCATCAACCAATGGTGAAGGAAAATCAGCCTCAAGCTTGACTCTTGATAGAAAGGGAGTCGAAGATGGCTTGAAATCAGCCATGTGAAATCGAGCCAATAAGTCAAGAGCATATTTAGGCTGTGTAAGAGAAATCCCTAAATCTGACTATGAGATCTTGATGCCAAGAAAGTAGTGCAACAAACCTAAGTCTGTCATGTCAAATATATCCTAGAGAGATGCCTTCACTGCTACAATAGCTGATGAAGAACTCTCGATGATCAAAAGGTCATCAACATATAGAACCAAAATCAAGAGAGAATCATCCTCCCATAAGAAGTAGAGATTAGGATCAGAATTGCACCTAGTAAAACCTGCTATGAGAAGGAATCCACTTTGGCATACCAAGCCTGAGGGGCATGTTTGAGGCCATAGATAGATTTCCTAAGTTTTCATACTAAGGAAGAATCCTAAACAAATCCTGGTGACTACTCCATGTAGATCTCCTCCTCTAGGTCTTTGTGAAGAAAGGCACTCTTCACATCCATTTGATGCACATCCTAACCATGTGCTATGGCAATATCCAAGGTGAGTTAGATAGAAGTCATCTTTGTAATGAGTGCAAAGGTCTCTGAGTAGTCAATGCCTACCACCTATGAGAAACCCTTGGTGACCAATCACACCTTGTACTTATCAACCAACCCATCTGTTGCAAACTTGGTCTGATATATCCACCTACATCGAACCATCTTTCTTCCCTTAGGAAGTGAAGTCAAATCCAAAGTGTGATTTTTGATTAAGGAAGAGTATTCTTACTCCATAGCACTATCTCACTTAGGTACCCTTGATGCCTCTCAAAAAGTCTATGGATCTAAAACTGTAGCAAAGAAGGCGTGTGGATCTCTCTAAAAATCCCCCTTGTATGCCTGTCATCTGTGGGATCTCTTGCCCAAGTGCCAGCACTCTCAAGTGTCTGTCTAGCCCAAAGTGGCCCAAAATTGGGTGAGTTAGGTGTTAAATCCTCATCCTCTAATTGACTAGAGGTGGATGACTCTGCATCACTATCCTCACTATCTGAACTTGAAGAAGAAGAAGATGTCTCTAGCTCAAGAACCTACTGTGGCTGATCTGAATTTAATGAGGAATCATCATGAAAAACTAGATCCGATGAGGGAGAAGAAGTGTCAAGTGTTGAGTCTCTAGGACTCTCCTAAAATGGACACTTATCTCAATGAACAACTCATGAGTGACTGGATCTAGAAGGAGATATCCCTTAATACCATTTGGATATCCTATAAAGATATAAGGCTTGGACTGACGTTCCATAGCTTTGCATTTTTTCTATAGAATACGGGCCATGGCTGGGGATCCAAAAACTCTAAGGTGCTCAACATCAAGTTTCCTTTTATGCCAAGATTCAAAGGGTGTTATCCCTTTCAAAGCTTTGTGAGGAACCTTGTTTTGAATGTAACAAGCATAATTGATGGCTTCAGCCCAGTACTATGGTGTTAAGGATTTGGAGTGAATCATACAGCTACCCATCTCTTTCAAGAACCTATTCTTGCATTCTAAAACCCCATTCTATGAAGGACTATAAGTGACTGTGCATTGAAAATCAATCCCCTCTATGGTGCAAAAATTTTCAAACCTAATACTGACATACTCCCCTCCATTATCAGTTCAAAGAACATTGATGGATTTCTCACTCTATTTCTCAATAAGAGCCTTGAAGTCTAGAAAATTTTCAAACAATTCAGACTTTTGTTTGACAAAATATATCCAAGTGTACCTAGAGAAATCATCAATGAAAGTGAGGATGTACTTGGCCCTTATGAAATATGGTTTGGGAAAGGGTCTCGATACATCACTGTGGACTAACTTTAAAGGTTGTGAAGCCCTCCAAGCTTTACCTTTGTCAAATTTTGCTTTGGGATGCTTCCCAAGGGAGCACCCCTCGCAAAGTCCTTTTGAGAATTGGACACGAGGCAAGCCAATGAACATGTCATTTTTGCAAAGTTGCTCAAAGTAGCAATAGTTAAGGTGGCCAAACCACTCATGCCATAATATGATAACTCCATCTTAATGAGCCAGCAATACTGTAGGAGAAGAATCTGTGCAACATGTGAGAAGGTGTATAACCTGGCTTGGTGATCTGCCCTACCCACTGCCATTGTAGTATCACTATTTAACTCCCTGATAGCCACTGAATCTGGTGAAAACTCAACTCTCATGCCCTGACTAATGTGAGTGATTTGATACACTGATAGGAGATTGCTTGAAAGATAAGGAACACTTAGAACATTATTTAATGTTCCTCCTTCCATTTCAACTAACCCTCTCCCTGCAATAGAAACTGATGTGTCATCACCCAAACTAATTAAAGTCATGCTACAAGGCTCTAAAGATGAAAACTCAACTAGTGAAGAGCCCATGTGGTGAGAAGCACCTGAGTCAATGACCCATGAAGATGTAGAAGCTACTATAGCTACAAGGGCCTTTTCCTTTTCTTTCTCCTTATCCTTGCCTTTTGCCTTGGTAGAATCTTGGGTAGATGAATTTTGCTTGATGGACTTAGGAACACCTATGTTGTTATTTTCTAAAAGAAGAGTTAGGTGATCTATTTATTTCATCATGCATTTGTGTTCATCATGCCCTATCTTTTTACAA
Source organism: Torreya grandis (assembly GCA_037957365.1). Taxonomy (NCBI): domain Eukaryota; kingdom Viridiplantae; phylum Streptophyta; class Pinopsida; order Cupressales; family Taxaceae; genus Torreya; species Torreya grandis. The sequence goes on from JARHVA010002230.1 coordinate 163,271, forward strand.
TAGGCACACTTAACCTTCTCCTTCTTAGGTTTAGCATTGGAAGAGGAAGTCTCAGTGTTGTTTTTGATAGGATTGTTGTTTTCTTTCTTCTTCTCCTAGTCCATGTTCTTTTTCTTCTTCTCCTTTGTTGAAGTCTTATCCTTACCATTTCCAGATATCAAGGCTTGGGTTTGAGTAGACTTCATTGTGCCCATTTGAATTAGCTTATCTTGCTCCCTAGTCAAGTCGGAAATGAATGAATCCAAAGAAGGTATTTTCCATGTAGTGCCAAGGGCACTTTTTGTGGCATGGAAAGTGGAGACAAAGACTGAATAGCTTAGACCTAACTTTGCGAGAATATAAAGTATGAGTTGATCATCTTTATTCTCTATCCCACATTATTTCAATTGCAATCTAAGGGCTTTAAACTTAGTGAAGAAGTCCTGTAGGGTGTCAAAGTTGCTAGGAGTTAGACTTATGAGTTCATTTTTGAGCTCATGACCTCTCATCTCATCAAGCTTCCCAAATAACTTTTCTAAGGTGTCCCATATGTCATTAGGAGTCTGGGAGGATTCTAAATGGAAGAGAAGTTCTGGAGATAAACAAACTTAGTAATCCATAGGCTTCATCACTATGGTTGTACCACTTGACCTTTTCAACATTAGTGTTGGTTCTACTTCAGTACCCATGGTGATCCTATACAACCCTTTACTTCAAATAATGATTGACATTTTAACCTTACATTCATGATATTTTAAGGGTGTTAGGGGTTTAAGTTGAAAATAATCCATTTTTAGCTAAATTTAGGTGAAGTTGTGTTGATTGCAAGTTGTGAAATTATGCAGAAAGGAGAATGAAAATAAAGATTTGCAAGTTGTGAAAATCAATCACACCCCCTTAAAATATTGAGACCTCCAAAAATATGCAAGTTCATGCTCAAAAGATGTTAGATTCAGCTGAGAATGTGTCTTAGAGTAATCAGTGCAAGACTAAAGCAAATAGGACGTCAGACTCAGCCAAAAATGCGACTTGAGAGACCCAAATTTTTGGCACTTTATAAACTAGTGAATTTTTGACAAATAACAATCCTACACTGTGGATAATTGAATTAAAAACACTTTTGCAAAAAAAGGAACCTAAATTTGAGCTATCATGTGCAAGATATTAAAGGTTCAATTTTCTCGTAAACTAGTGTTTTTGCCAAAAAAGCACTAAAACATTGAAAAATGCCTATTTTGAGAGAGAAAGTGGCCTTCCAACCACTCTTTGGATTAGACACAGAATGAGGAACCCAAATGAGGTTTGTGTGAGGGGGAATTGGCCTCTCACCGACCTGGGGCTCACCCTTCATCTTCGACAGGCGAAGATACAAGTTTTAAATGGAAAAACCCCCAAATTACAAAACTGTGTAAAAAATTAAATATTTAGTCAAATTGACTAATTTTTTTTTACAAGTCAATTTTTAATTTAAAATAATGAAACATAGACATAATTAAGGATGCCACTTATCTAAAGGGTGCCACATGGGATGCCAAGTAAGGAAGGGGCGCTAAAAACAAACAGTCCAGAATTTAACTTGCAAAAAAGACAAAACAAATGCAAACCTATTGGAAACCATATGGACTACTTGGCACCTTGAAAATAGAGAAAATAAGTTGGAATCTGCTAATTTTAATGCATAGTAGGTCTGGGCAGAGTAAGACAAGGAAAATGTGCCATGTTTAGAAAAAAATAGACCTATTTTGGACACCATACAGTTGATGGCATGGTAGAAGTGAAGGCTTTGCTAAATTTGGTTTAGACTAGAAGTGCTTGCAACAAAATGAACCTACAAACTTACACACCGTACAACCTAGTCATCTATTAGAGAGCGTGGCTAGAAGGAAGGACTTTTGCTACTGGAACTGAAGGTGCCTTGCTGGAAGGAGTGTGGCACAAAATTGCAGAAGCTAGGCATAGACTTGTAGAAGCTTAGTGTGGACTAAATGTTGCTCCTCCCTCTATTTATCCACACAATAATGGCACCCAGGCTAACTGCTGAACCAAACCCTGAAGTGAAGACAACCAAGACACCTAATGGCCAAGGATTCCAAGGAAATAATACCAAAAAAGATTTTGAAAGTTTTTTTAATTTTAGATCAGATCTAAAAATAAAAAAACAAAGAGAACTCCACTTCTCTTGATTTAAAAATAAACTAAAAGCATAACTAGACACATGATTACCATTCTTTCTCTAATACCATATCAAAGTTATTGCCAAAATTTGGATAATGCGAGTGCAATGGAGACGTGATCACACGAGTTGAAGCAAGTGCACACCACATAGATGCTAAAGCAATTTGAAAATAACACAAGAAGATAAATTGCACAAGACAAAATGGAGAAAACCAAAATATGATTAACATGAGATGGCCAAAGTGAGGAATACATATAGGAGAGTATGTAACTCCTCCACAAAAGGTGGACAAGGCACCCCAAGAATAGACTGTAACTCCTCCATGAAAGGTGGTGACAAGGTGCTAAGAATATAGAAGTAACTCCCATCAAGGGAGTTACTTATGACATTCTTATGACACCTATGACACATCTATGACACACACCTCCACATAAGCTAGCCTATCCCACAAATGTAGGAAAACTCCATGTATACACAAGAAATGCAATTTCCCTAATTAAAAAGTAGGGGAAAATAAAAACCTACACTAATAAGATTTTCCTTAAACTAGTTATTTCATACCTATCTCTACCTCAAACATCATCATATAATTCCCCAAATTTTCATCTTCATAAATAATATCAACACTTATATCCTCACACTTGTATATGAGAAGCTTAGATTTTAGATTAGGTTAAAACTTATAATTAGTGATATTGAATATAAAAGTGGAATATGATAGGTCCTTATGAATCTCTCCACAATTTTTTTTTATAAAAATTAATTCCCAAAAACATGCCATACATAGCAAGAATATTTGCCACAAATATTTTCATTTTAATTATCTTTCATGGAAAGGAAGATAGAGATACTTGTGCATCTTTGATCTAGCTTACTAATAGGAATTATTCTATGTCTATGGAAAAAAACATTGACCAAAAGTCTAAATACAAGTCATACCTAAGCATGAGCAACCTTAGTAGGCATAACATTGTTAGAAGCTCATGTATTGATAATGTAGTTACTCAACTTGAAACCTTTTATGAAAAGATATATGTAGAATGGTTCTTGTTTACCACTAGGATTAGTCCCATTATTAACAAAGGTTTAAATTTTGACATTTGGAGGTGTATCTAGGATTGATTTAAAGTTAGACTTATTCATATTATGTATACCCCCTTTGATGAAATGATACAAATAATTTAATTGATTTGGATTATATCTTAGATACTTTACCTATGACACCTAAATATTGGACTTGTTAGCATGATACAATATGTCAAATGAAGGAAATTGAGATGAATATGTGGAATCAAATATTTAAATCATTGAATCCACTTTATTTTTTAAATTTGTGCTTGTCTTAATTTTTTCTAGATTCAGAGTGCGAGGTGGAAAAATAACCTTAGCTTCAAATAATGTTTCCTTTGCTTGGAATGGTATAATAGAACCTATATGGATTATGGTAGGAGTATATGTCACTTTAGAGTTATAATTACTCAAAATATTCTCAATTTAGTTCACCTTCTTATATTCTTTATTTTTATAACTTCTTCATTCTAAGACCTTGTAAACATAACATAGGATTGACCATTCATATCTTTAACTATGTCATCATAGTCATTCTCCTCACACTCATATTATAGAAAAAAATTTATTTAAGTCATCACCAAGCTCATCAATTTAATATTTTTTAAAACCTATATATTCTATTTCAAGATCATCTTCATCATAAACATACATATCATCACTATCCAAGACCACTTTAATTGGGGGAGCCTCAATGGATAACCTATGATCAGGAGTAGGTTGCTTTAGACAACTATTGTTTGGTACATAATTTATCTTATGGATTTCTTATTGTGGAGATGTTAGGTGTCTTTGAGGTAAATGCTTATTCAATGCCATAATATCATTTTCCAATTTTTGAATTAACTATTTGGTGGAATCATAACTTGAATTTTATCCTATAGATTTTGAAGAATCCATTCACAACTTACTAGGCATAACCATATCATATTCAACTTAGGTATAAAATGTTTGTGTCTACTCTAGGCTATGGAGTATATTTATCCTCAAGAGAAAACCAACTTCTGGTAACTGAGCATTAATGAAGAAATATTTTTGATTTTCCATTGTTATTTTGGCTTCTTGTAGGATTTTATTCAATAACCTATCGAATTTAGCTATGAAGTCACACATGGGTTCATGAGCCTCATTTTTAATCTAATTCAAATAAGTAATTAATTTATGAGAATATTCATCTAGTTTAAAACATTATTCAAATTTAGTTTTCATAGTATTCTATTTGTTAACAAAACCTTCTTCTAAATTGTAGAACTAAGAAATAACTCCATCTATAAGAGTTTCCATGAATATTATTATAGATATACATTCATGGTTGACCCAAAAAATCACACACATGGTAAAGAATTCAATAATTTATTCATCCATATTTTTGTTTCCCATCACAAAAAAATAGGGAAATTCTTATAGAACCCCTTTGTATCTCATATAATTGCCCAAAATCTAATAAGTTGATGGCATTTCCTCATGGTATAATAATTATCTCAAAATAATAATATTTGAGGTATAAAATTTGTGAGAAGTATATGAGATTGAATAACTAATGTAACTTATTTTTTTGGCCTTGAATCCTTTGGTATTGTAAGAAAACTTATAGACTCCATAACTCTAATTTTCTCTTCGAGGTCAAACTAAAAACTAAGATATTGTAAATTTTAGAAAAAGTCAAAGATTACTTTAGATTTGTTATCCATATTGAAATTTATTTATAATATAATGGTAGAATAATTTTACTTCCAATAGATACTTGTGTGTTATATGGGTTATCACATAATGTTCCCCATGGTGGGTACTAAAAAATATTGTCTAGAAAAAGTGTAAAACACTTCAGTTCCCAAACTGTAGTCAATATTATTACGAGGTGAATTCGATCTTCTATTTGAAATCAAATATACCTTTATTCAAAATAAAGTAAAATCACATACCTAAAATATTCAAAAATGTATATACTAATTTCATGCGGGGGTTTTCATGTATGATAAATGACATACAAATAGGAAAGTGAGTTATAGAAAATAGGAAGTATTAACTATAAAAAAATAGGGAAATAATGTAAATAAGTGAGAAAATGTAGATTTCACTTATATAAAACATCCATCAACTTAAAATAAGATTATCATCAATTGAGATTTCTGTATAAATAATGAATATAATAATACTATGAATAAATGAACATAAGAGCATTCATTCACATCTAAATACAAGTTCAAAGTTCTACAACATTTAACTTTATTGATTCTCTTAGAAAAATTCAAAAATATTTCCTTATATTTCTTCACAAAATTTAGCTTATTAAAAAATTTGCAAAGGTTTGATAAATATTTTAGAGGCTTGAAATCCTTCTATTTATAGGAAATCTTATCTCTAGATTCTAGGAAACAAATTTTTAAAATATAATATAATTGTACATTTTAGGGTACATGTTGACTTGGTCAAATCACACAAAAGACTGTAAAAAACTTCAATCCAAAGCACAAATCATAATTATGGGGAAGATTACAGTCAATAAAATCCCCAAAATAAAAGTTAGAGGGTCTTCTATGGGACTCATTCCTCATATCTCTCTTCATCATCAATATTAACAACCTCTTCTTGCATATCTTGTTGACATTTATCTTCATATTCCTTAGTTTTTTGAAACATGTTTTCTATCTTCTCCTGATATGAGCCTTCAGAGTGATGATATGAAATGTCAACCTCTACCTAAAAATTTATCATTTATGGAGGAATTCTCTTGAAAATATTCAAATATTTATTCAACTTATAAAAGTTGTTCTAAAATTTCATAAATATCTAAATTGATTCATATTAAAATAAAGCAATGAGACTTGTTTCCTACTCAAGTAATTATTTGAATGAGTTTTTAATATATTCCCTAGGATTTATTTTTCCTTCATATCCATATAATTAGAAAGGAAGATTCTTAATTTCTTCACTGATATCTAAAGTAAGATCAACTTATAAGATTCTTCATTCCTCAAACTAATGCAAGGATTCCTCTATAATCCTAATCATAAATTTTATTAACCTAAACAACTCAACCTATTCTCCCAATTCATCATCTATAAGAATTTCTTCAATAACCAAAACATATTCATATGCTTTGGTTTAGTATTGAATCCATGGTAGATAATTCTTCAATTTACTCAATTTTTCTCTATACTCAGCCTCTTTCTTGTAAACATATTATCTCTCTTCTTCCATTGAGGAATATACTTAAATAATTGAGGATATAGTTTTGTTTCATTATTTGATTAAATTTTCAAAACATTCCTTCAGAGTTATTCCCATATTACTAATTATCTTAGCTAATTGAATGGCCTTAGTGTTAGGTTTATAATCAGGCAATCATGGCGAAGTCAGACTGTCTAATCTTTATATCAAAAAGGTGAGTTAGTCCACCTTCTCCTTTAATTGATATTTTTTGGCTTTGTCCTAATCAAACCTAATAATCAATGAATCAATGGTAGTATACACATCCTTTTTCAATTATTTATGAGTAGCCTTCCCTAGGTGAACATGCAAAAGCTAGTACCCTATCGATGTGATTTCTTCTCTTGATTTATTTTTAAAGGGAATGGAAATTTCAACACATCTTTTGCCTTGATAATATAACACAATATGAAAAACCCTTTTAGGTTTCTTATCAGCTTAAGGATATGGAGGAATTAGAGTGATAAAGTCAATCTCCAAAGGGGAACCATCTTATTCTTCTTCTTCACTATATTGCTCAACTATTGATATGTTCTAACATCTACATCCTTCTATTATGATTATAATACTATTTAAACCTATTCTTGGACAACAAGATTCTATTATACCACCCCATCTTGAAAAATATATTGAAAAAACAATGGAAAAGTGCATATTTTAAGGTTCTCCTTCAAAAATTTGAATGAAAAATTGAAGGAAATCATCATTTACATGATGAAAATGTTTTGCACTTTCACTCAAGGTTAACTAGGGATAATATTCATATATTCAAGAAGCAAATATCAAACCCTCTATAGACAAGAAATTATAAAAAATTCATGTAACAACATATGTAAGATATGACACCATATAAAACTTATGAGTGGTGATTACCTCAAACATCTACTTATGAATTGAATCATTGATCAATTCTAACTAGTTGATATACTTTTATTATCATGAATTATCTAGATATATTAAAACAAACACTCATTATAATATTTTACCATTAGGTTACCCACCACCCTATTTATGATAATAACATCATTGATTTTAGGATTAAAATCTTATCTAATGATCACCTTAGGGTCTCTAGAGATTGAAGGTTTGGGTTTATCAAGATAGTGTTTATTTAGTGATTTAAGACAATCATCCTTATGACTATCATGAAATTTTTGAGATGATTATGGAGTGATTTCCATGAAAAAATAATTATTAAGAATCTTAAGTATTTATTTAATATATTATGGACTAAAAATTAAGACCACTTCTTTCTATGGAGTATGGACTTATCTCTAGTCTTTAGCATAGTGATATTCTAGGGTCATTATGATTAAATAGAAACTACAAAGGTAATAGTTTGTGGAAGGTCATTATCATAAATACATTATATAAAATAATTTTGATGTAATCATTTATCCTTCTCCAAAATTATTCCATATTGATGTGTCTTAGGTCTATTTCAGTGACCTAATTAATGTCAGAGTCTATATTGGAAGTGGCATGACACATTAGAACTAATACTTCATCTTGACTACCTTTTCCTTTCCTTTATTCTTTAGTTTTCTATACATCTTCCAACTACACCAAATATTGGGGAAGGAGAAGTAGAGAAGAAGAGTTTGGAGGGGAAAGAGAGAATGATAGAAGAGTGGTGTAGGGAGGGGAGGTGAAAGTAGAAGAATGAAATGCATCTATGAAGTCATGATGTAGAAGAAGTTGGAAAGTCTAATATTAGGATTTTACGAGTGTAATATAGATTATAAACCCTAATGCATAGAGAATAATAAACTCGTATGTCAAAGGTTTATAATTATGGTGTAGTCATGAAACTCCAATGTGTAGAAGGGTGAAAATCATGACATCAGAGAAGTGAGACTGTGGTGCAATTTTGAAACCTTGATGTGGGTGAATGGAAAATCTTAATGTTGAGGATGTGAGTGTATAATATAGATGAAGAACTTTGATGAATATGACATTAAAAATGTTGACATTGAGGGTTTGGTGAAGCATGTTATGATAATGATTTTGTCATGAATAAATGAAAATGCTAATAATCTCCAATGAGAAACATAAACACAAAATTAACTTTGAATAAACTAACTTAAAATCATGAGTAAAAACACCATGGATAAAAATAGTGAAAACCCTAAAAAATACTCCTGATTACCAAAGAATGGTATAATTAACCTATAAAATGGAGAAAACATGATGATAAAGCTTGAAAATAAAATTCTAAAGTGTTTTTATAACAATGAAATGATTTTATTACATAGTGGTGGTTGAAAATACCCCACACATGTAGGACTTGGCCCTCATTGATGAGGGATGAGTCAATGAAATATGAATACATTGTATCCATTATGGCTCGATGGATGTATTATATTTGTCAGGTCATGATGGTTTCATTACAATCATATGGGCCCAATGACTATAATACAACCTCTAAATCTTGACCTAGAAGAAGACAAAAATAAACTAAGTCTTCTATGAAAATTCAAAACACACTTTTAAAAATTTTCAAGGATTTATAGGAAAATTTAAGGGGTGTCCAAAATTTCATAAGTGAAATTTTGGTGGGACAACATAACAATAGTGTAGGGATGGGTTATTTGAATTTAATAATGCAAATAATGTAAATAATCTATTAAAACAATAGCTATTGTAGAAATAAAATAAGTAACTATAGAATGAGAACTAGTTACTACTTGTATAAAATTGAAAAAACTTATTAATATATATATATATATATATATATATATATATATATATATATATATATATATATATATATATATATATATAAAGAAAAAAAAAACCTAGATCACAAATTAAGAGTTATAATTATTTTGATAGCCAACTAGGTTTTTAAAAAACTAAAGAAAAGAAAATAGTCATGAATTTTATGATATATCCTAAAATAAAATTCATTTTTGCATGAAATTTTAATATGATAGTGTTAGTTTAAAATTTGAAAAAATTAATTTCTTAGAAAACCCTAGATCATAAATTAAAATTTATATCTATTTTAATAGACATGTATTTAAAAAAAATAGATGGGCTTAAAAAAATTAATAATAAACAAAAAGAAACTTAGATCTATATTAGCCTAAAAACTTCATAACAAACAAAAAAATTTAAATAAACATTTAAAACAAACAAGATTTTTTTTATAAAAAAGTTTAGGAATGGGTCCCACTAGGAATGCAATAATGTGATAGATATAATCAGAACATATGCAAGATAGGAAATAAAATGAATAATTAAATTCATATTCTAAGAATAAAATAAAACATCAATTAAATTTATTCAATCAAAATAAAATAAAATAAAAATACTTACCAATTTACCATATTAGCAAAGTAAAATCACCTCTTGCATTGTTGAACTTTTATTTGATAGCATATGGACTCATATGGACTCAATTTATTTTCTTATGGATGCACAAGATGGTTTTTATAGCTTGATGGTGGATGTTGAAAATGAAGGGTGACACTTAAATTTATAAGATTTCAAGTGATAATTTGGATGGTTTGGATAAATCTAGGTTATTGGATAATGTTAATAATGGAAAATCAGATTTGAGTCCTTATCTAAGTGGAGGAAAATTCCTCATGTGTGTAAGAAAAAAATGATAAATGTGGTAGTTTAAAATGTCTTAATAATGATGCAAGGTAATTGGATGAATCACCAAGGTATTTGAAATGTTCAATGACGACTAAAAAATTAGTTGAGGAAGTTAAGGAGTTGGTTGGGTGACTCAACACTTGGTTGAGAAAAGTATGGAATATGTTTAGTGACTTATAAATTATGTATTTTAATTATCTTTGTGGAATATGTTTGTATGGATAATTAATTAATATGTATCAATTAATTATTCAAAAATATATGGAATGATGTTAAAATGAAATTAAAATTTTATAATGACGGTTGAGTTAGTGTGAAAGAGTGGAATTTATGTTGATATTTAGATAAGTTAATTACAACACTAAATGTGGTATATTTTATCATTTATAATAACACACACACACACACACACACACACACACACACACACACACACACACACACACACACACACACACACACACACACACACTTTTACTTAAGTAATTCCATCCACACACTTATATAACTATATGGAGTATTGATTATGAACATGAAATGTACGTATATTAAATTTTTGCTTTAGTGGTCTCAAAATTCTAGAAATTTTTATTTGAGTGTCAAGCTAGGAAAAATAGGAAGAACATAATTTTTTTAAATTATTAGTATAAAAAAAGGTACATGAATATTATAAAATATAAAATGAACTAGTGACAATAAAATCAGTTTCAAAAACCTTAATTATGTTATAATCGATAACATATAAATAAACTTGATGAGGATGACTCTTAATGTGTTATGTTTTCAAATGAAGAACACAAACCCTATAATAATTTTCCCTTAATATGTTATTGAGATCCATATTTTAGGATTATAATCTAGATAACATGAAAATTTAGTATATAGGTCCAAAATTCTATGGAATTAATCATGTGTGATCATTCCTTAAGCTTGTGTATTTACATTTCATATCCTAGTTTTATTTGTTACACTTGGACATGTTAATGTGAGATCATCCTATTATATAGATATAGATTATAAAATTTCATTGATATATTATAAGATATATTTAATAAAAGTAGTGTATTCTCATTTTGAGTAAAACCAAAATTATTGTAAATATAAATGGTCAACCTCTACTCTTTCTAATATTCAACCTAGGATTTTCCAAACCCACTTTTCCATTAGGGTTTCATGGTTAATTTATTATATCTTTAATTTTTACATGATTCCAATTTTTTTAGGGTCTCATTATGTATTCCAAATATGTATTAATATGATGCCACTACCCAAAGTGATAAATAATGATATGTTGTTGTTCTTCCTCCTTATTTTTAAAATAAGGTATGTATAGACTAGATATTTTCACTTTTATCACATTATTGATGAATTTTATTAAAATTAATTATCAATACATCAATATCCTTGAGTGCATACTTTAAAGGGTACACTAAGAATGGGCTGGGATAGTTTCATGGTATTTTTCAAAAGAGGTTTGCATAGTGTCATGAAATACCTTCATTACTATCAATTTGACCTCCTTTAAGTCTCCTTATATCTACTTTCCATCCATATTTTATAGATTTCCTATATCATATTATATCAACCTAGCCAAAAATTATTTATTTCATGCTTAATTCTTCATTATACTGTATCAACAAACTCAAAAGAATTTTTAGTCCATCTTCAAACATTTTTACTATATCCACATGACTAGTACTCTACTATGTCAAGTGACATATTACAATTATATCGACCTAGTTTATAATATATGTAGGTGAAACTATATAGTTCTATAACTTATCCTACTCGATAATATTAAATCTTAGATAAGATAATAAACTAATAAGTATACTTAGGAATATTTTTAAATCAAGGTCATGTCCAATAATGGATCTACCAAAGTTATGTTAAGGTATTTATTATCACACCATGATAAAGGATAGGTTTTTCATTCCTTTAGTAAAATTACATATTTTAATAAACCTAGATATGTATTATGATCATAAATAATATTAATTAATCTAATCTACCAAATAACTATGCAAGCTAATCTAGTAAATGTATATGAAAGTTAATCTAGTGTTCACCAAAGCTTGTGTCATAAATGGGGAAGATAATAAACATGAAAATATAAATATATATATAATATAAAAATGATATAATAAATGAGAGATACAATCCCATAAATATTTAAATATACAACATCTAATTATCAAAATATAAAGGGATATGAATATTCTTACCTTTGTTGAGGTGAAATTGTCATGCCTCAATCTCTCCCTTAGATAATGGTGATTTATAAAAGGTTTTTGTGGGATTTTAAGGATCAAAAATATAAATCATATATAGGATAAAATACCTCTCCTATGTATCCCAAAATTCATAAGATAAGTAGTACTTATCTAAAGCAAAAACTTAATTAATCAAACCTCCTATTGATTGTATAATTAGATTTACTTATAGTAATGATGGATAATTGATTTATCCTATATTAAAAATGAAATTAAAGGGTGTATATATCCATGAATTTACCATAAACCCTCATAGGTGTTTATCCAATGTAATCATCATGGTTGACCTCATTGGGTGATAAATATAGCTATTAGGTGTCAAACTATGCTGACCTAATAAGATATATGGTAAAAAGGGTTTTTTGATTAGTTAAGGATTATTTTTCATGGTGAGAATATTAGGTAAATGAATAATTGGGTTTTTAATGCCTAGTTAAAATCTATATCAATAGCTTATATTGGTTTTAAGTGTTGGTATAGGGGCCAACAATCCTGTGAAGCACCAAAGGTATACCAACCCCTTTTCCAATACACCCTGTAAGTCATTAACTTAGAGAGACTAAAATATGACATGTTCCTACAAGAGATAAATCATTAGTGAGTAATAAATTTTAAAAATATTACGTATAAATATTCCCCAATCAAAGATTATCGCATGTCATGAAGTTGTAAAATGGGATGCTTCTTCAGGAAAAGAACATAGCTACCCACAGTGTTGAGCTAATATATTTCATTAAAAGAAAAAATTTAAATGATAGTAAGGGACTAACTAAAATAACTGAAAGTATCATATATTTACCTTGATTTACCTTTATCACTTAATGATTATCTATTTTATTTTTGATTTTGATTGTGGAGGGTGCACTAATTACTATGGACAAATTCTAAAGAGTAAAAGGAAATAAATGTAGGGAAATCAAAGTAACTAAAGTTTTAAAAAACTAAATAAATAACTTGGTCAATTAGTAAGCTAGGGTGATAATTTCTAAGTTAGAACCAGAAGGACAAAGGAAAATTGAGAGTAAATTAGATAACTAAAAAATCCAAGGAACTAAATTACCAAAGAAATAAAAAGAATGTACCTTAAGTAAAGTAACAACCAAAATTAAACCAAAGTCATGCAATAGTAAGATGATAAATATAACATCAATGTAAAATAAGTAACAAATCAAACTTATAAAAATATGGAAAAGGAGCATAAATTAAAATAACATTAATGGGTGAGAAGTAACAATCCAAACTCATTCAACAATGGAAAAAGTAAAATTAGAAATAGATAAAGATGATTCACAAAAGTTTTGATAGATAAAATTTATATTTCTGAAGCGAAACTGTGCAAATCCAAGAAGGATAGAATAATGGTGTCAGGATGTAATTCATAGTCACTCAAATATAAAATTTTATTCTTTAAGATAAATATAACCAAAACATGACTTAAATATGTTTAAATTGGGGTCATGACCAATAATGGATCGACTAAACCTATACGAAGGGATCTCTTATCACACTATGATAGAAGAGAGGTTTATATTAAAATGCCATCTTGTGATATACCTAGTTAGGTCTTATCATTGTAAATAATATCAAGAAATCTAATCTACTAAATAACTATGTAATTTAATCAGGTAAATGCATATGCAAGTTAATCTAGTGCTCACCAAAGCTTGTGGGAAAAATGAAGAAGATAATAAACATGAAAATATAAATATATCTATAATATATAAATTATTTAAGGAGAGATGTAATCCAATATATATTTTACTCTACAACATATTCTTATCAAAATTTGAAGGGCTAGGAATATACTTACCTTTGTTGAACTAAACTCATTCTGCTTCAATATATTACATTTTAAAGGTGATTTGTAAGAGGTTTTTGTGGTATTATAAGGATCACAAGGATAAATAAAATCTAGGATAAAATACATATCCTATGCAACCAAGGCTTCCAAAAGATAAATGTTATTTTTTAAGGCAAAAACTTAAGTAATAAAACCTCTTATTAATTATATAATGAAATTTGTGAGTAGTAATGATGTGTAATTGATTGATCCTTTATTAGAAATGAAATTAAATGTGGTATATTTAACCATGGATTGAACCTAAACCCTCACAAGATTTTAGCCAATACAATCAGCCCAATTGATCTCATGTGATAGGAAATAGAGCTATTAGGTCCCAAACTATGTCTTAAGCCAACATAGTTTTATAACATGCAATAAATCCAAGAATTGGGTCAACCCAATTGATATTTTGGGTGAAAAATATATTCTTTAGGTCTTTAAATATGTCAACCTATTATGATACATGGTAAAAATGTATGCCAACCCCTTTCCTAGTAAACCCTTTAAGGTGTACACCAAAACAAATTGAAATTCGATAGGTTCTTACAAGAGAGAGAGAGAGAGAGAGAGCATCAGTAACTAATAAAGTTAAAAAAAATATTATGTATACATATGCCTCAATAAAATATCATCACATGTCATGAAGCTGTAACATGGGATGGTACTTGAGGAAAAGAAAATAGCTACCCACAATGCTGAGCTAATATATTAAAGTAAAAGCATAAATTTAAATGATAGTAAGGGAATTATTGAAATAACTAAAATTATCATATACATACATTGACTTAAATTTATCATTGAATGGTTATCTACTATATTTTTAATTTTTATCATGTAGGGAAAATTAATTGATTTGGACAAACCCTAGGATACAAAACTAAAGAGTAAAAACAAACATAAGGAAATCAAACTAACTAAACTGTATAGTGTTAGAGGTACAATCACTGGGGGTGAATCAGTGAACCCAAATATTTAAAATTTAGTTTCAGTAATTAAAACCTCTTAATTATTAAACTCATACATTCATGAGGCATACACATTATTCATATAAATGAATAAGAAAGACAATGCAAGATCAAGCACATAACACATGACATACATGGGAAACCCTCTTGGGGAATAAAACCCACTAAAACATGAAATTAGACTACTATCCTATAATAACAAGATAAAATTTATACCATCTAAAAATGATCAAGGAATTATCATTCCTAATTTTAGTGAGACAATAATCCCACAAGGAGTTACTACACCTATGTAGTTGATCATCTACAACAACTAGACTTTTATCAAGTTTCACCTTAAAAGGAGGAAATAACCCCCTTAGATGTTGAGTAACCACAACAAAAATTATGAATAAATACACATTTGAATTTATTTCTTGAACCCCTAATTATGGAACTATTATTATTATCACACTTCACCTTCACTTAACACTCCCTATTGGCTAAAGCACATTACATACTTGAACCAATACACAAAGATTAATTAGGACACATTACATATCCCAACTAACCCCACTCTTAAAATATACACAGTTAATGCATTATTTATAAAAATAACTCTATCACAACTTCAAAAACATGACCAAATTGTCATACACATAGTCCACACACTGATCTACCTCTCAGATCAACTACTAAGCTCATACGGTCTTCACCTTGCCTTTGCTCATATTATAATAGTAATAACATTATTATACCAACAAAATTATGACCAACAGGTCATACAAATAATCCTCAAATTGATCTGATCATTAACTCATCCATAGGGAACTTTACCCCTCTTTTTCTACATAATTCACATGCATAAGCCTCTCTCAAATATCCTCTTGGGAATAGTCACCCATTCTACCTCTTCTAGGCTTATTAGGTCCAATGACCCATGTGATCATCTTCAGTACTTTGATCAGATAAAAATGTTTGATCCTCTTCAGTCTATACTAGTATTTAATAACTTATACCTTCTATTTCAAAGGTTCTTACCTTCACTTGGCTCCACATTCATTATCCCTCATTCAAGTCTCATAAATCTAAAAATCACCAACTTTGATTTCACTATTTATAGATCATACTTGAAAATCACCACCTTGACTGGCCATTAGTTATACCTTATCCCTTAGGGAATCTCTCACACAAATACATGACTCAAAACAATATTCATTGGTTAGCCATAGCATCTATGGGTGACACTTAAATAACTAAACCTTTTAATAAGGCCCTTGTAGCCCTTATAGGTCTCATATGAACCCATTCACTCCTTTATCACATCATTGAACAAACTAAGATCATAAGACCACTTCCAAAATCATGGGTTTACTCCTTCATTCCCATTTGACATATTCAAATGATCATAATCAACTTTTCTCACATATATGTATGCTAGGACAACTCAAACATAGACCTAGTATATAGGAACATTATGAATAAAAACACAATCAACTTTTGAACCTTTGTTCATATTACATATGATTAGTCAAACCTTAAAAATCCACATAAATCATCTTTATGGAGTATACAACACTCCCCAAGATCCAATTCATCAATATATATTGAAACAACTTTAACACAAGATCATACATCCTTCTCGAGTCACTTTTAGAACATAGTCAAACACACAATCAACTTTTAAAATTAATACCTTTGATTTTACACACTTTTATATCTTTAAATTAGGTTCATTAGATGCACCATGGATTCCTCTTCATCTTTAGTTGTTAAATCACTATAAAATTTAACTTTTACCAAAATATATGGATAAAATGTAGAGCTTTGGTGTTTCCCTATGTTAAATTCAAATATTTGAATGATAATGGCCATAATTAAACTTTGACCACTTTGATCTCATCTCGTGTCTTCTCAACTTTAGATCAATCTTGCATCATCGATATTTTCCAAAATTTAATACATATTCCACCATATCCAAATGTTAAACATATATCATTTTGACCTCATCTCATGTACTCTACAAACTTTGACTCAATTATCTCCATTTATCTCTGTAGATCAACTAGGTCTTTAACTATCAATACTCATCGTTTGATCAATCTATACAAATATCCACTCACTTTTAAATCCTTATTCTTTACCTTTGCTCATTCTTTTAATATCATTAGCCTTTCCTCATGTCATTTATTCTTGACTTCTTGGAGTAATACACACCATTTATCTTGCTTGATATTTAACTCTTTCAAAATTGACTATGGGGACCCTTTCAATATGCCTAAAATGCCAACTTTGGACAGATATATCTTTTTATGCAATCAATCTCATATCACACAAATTTCACCATGTGTTCTCCTTTCAAACATTAATCCTACCATATATCAAAATACTCCTGAAACCTTTGCACATGATATATATAACACCATTAAAATGCCTTCTCAAAATCTTGTCATAGAGCTAACTATGTCAAAACATTCTTGGGAGACCAACTTTGAACAAGCATAACTTTTGATGTGCTTCATTTCATGATCTAAATATTAGAAAAAATAAACTAAGATCAAAACTAAACAAACCCATATGATCATCTTCCCTTGACACCTTCACATGTGAAATATATGACATCAACAAACTACTTAATTAGCTCTATTTGAACATAGAAAACATTGTCAAAATGTTTGGGAGCCCAACTTTGCATATGCATATCTTTTATTATAATATATTTCATGACCTAAAATTTGGAAAAAATAAACTAGGCATAAAAATGAAAAAACCCATATGATAATTTTGTCTTGACACCTCCACACATTCAAATTCTAACCTTATTAACATGCTTACTCATCTCTTTCTAGCCACATGAAAATTTGACAATGGGAAACAATAAATTCTAACTGAGAAGCCAAATTTTCACCCTCATATATTTGACTACACTTAAATGCATGAATTTATATTTAGCACATATCAACTAGGTACAAATTGGATCACAACCATATGACCAAATCCCCTTAACTCATTCTTATATGGAAATGGTGATGTAAACAAACTACCTACCTAGATTTTCTACCACTTGACCAAAATGTCTAGATGAACACAATGAACAACTAGATGAATGTGACTCATGTACATAAGATCTCAAAGCATAGAACACTTCTTATGAGACCTATTTCACATGATCAATACTTTAGACTCATCCCTAAATATCTCAAACTAATCAAACTCTGAAGATCAACCAAGCCTTCTTCAAGCATACTACAACAAGCACATTGCGCACTTCGTCATTATCACATTAACTATCATGAATCTTAATCCACTCACCAAGAAACATACATGACATCAATATGACATCATTAACATATCTCCAACATATATAACTAAAATAAATCACTTGGTCAATTATCAAGCTAGGGTGATAAGTATTATGTTAGAACCAAAAGGAAAGATGAAATATAAGTGTAAACTGGTCAATTAAAAAATCCAAGGCTAATAAATGATTGAAAAGTCAAATAAAATGTACCTTAAGTAATAAAATTAACAAACTATATTAAACCAAGGAAATGCAATAGAAATATGATAAATCTAACATCAATGTAAAATAAGTAACAAACCAAACTTGAACAAAGATAGAAAATGAGCATAAAGTAAAACAACATCAATGGGTGAGAATTAACAATCCAAAATCATTCAACAATGGAAAAAGTAAAATTAACAATAGCGTAAGATGATTTGTAAAAAGTTTGATAAATAAGGTTTATATTTTTGAAAATAAACTAAGCAAATCCATGAAGGACAAATTAATGATGAAATGAAGTAATGCATAATCACTCAAAAATATAGTTTTATTCTTTACCATAAATAGAATCAAAAATGATTTATTGGTAACATGTTCTAAGAAGATGTGAGGAAGAGGGAATAAAAAACCTAGGAACATAGATTTAGAAATGAACTTACCTATCAAGGGGGGAAGTGAAATGAGTGGTGGGGAAAATAGAGGAGATACACCAAGGTAGAAAAATATTTATTGGAATCAAGACACTCAAATTAAGTTATAAAAATAGTAGGAATTTTGATATTACAAACTTTATATAACTTACATCTGCCACATAAATTTAGGTTAAAGAATGAAGTATAAATATC
>JARHVA010002230.1:187500-362500 GCA_037957365.1 Torreya grandis
TGATAATAAAATATATTTAAGGTAAGGGAATGTGTCTTTTGGACATGAGAAGTTTACATTATGAAAATCAATGCATGTACAGATAACCATTATGAATTTTTTACACACAAGAACTATTTTTGATACCCATTATAAGTAATCTATGGGTCTAATTAATTTAACATCCAAAATTTTAATGCTTTATTTATACATAAGGTGTAAATTTTAGGTGGGAATTGTTGTTGCTTTTGTCTGATGGGTTTAATGTCTACATAAGTGATGATGTTATGAACAACAATGATAGGATCAATTCCTAATATATCCTCATATGAATAAGTGAATAAATCATGATATTTATCAAATAAAAACTAAAGTTATCATGTTCCTCAAGAGTGAGATCTTTGCAAATAGTAATATTAAGAGGACATGTTGGTGTATCGTATTCTATTTTTTTGGTTTCTTCAATGAGCATAAAATTTACATATTGAAAATGGTATCGCAAAAAAGGAAGGAAAGAAATAGGATGTGTTTTAAGGTTAAAACTATCAATGAAATTATTAAAAAAGGGAACTTTTTGTTTAAATTTACCAAGATTATGATGTTTTCATGGAAGGTGAGGTTCTCTAACATAGAGTAACTTAAGCATAACTTCATAACTAGGAAGCATAGGTAATGTTCCATAATATTCAACATCTACTTCCAAACCAATGATTTTATTATCATTTCAATCATGTTTATAATATATTTGTCTAAATTTAGTGGATTTATCATCTAAGTTAATTTTTGATTTAATAGTGTTTATAAATTCTATATTGAAAATATTTGGTTGAGTAGAGTCAATCAGGTTGTTATTGTGTATCTCAATTTGTTTAATGGGTAAAATTTAATTTGTATCAAGTTGTGTAACTTCAGTGGTATTGATGCAATCATAATAAGGAGTAGGTTGTGTATAATGTTCAAAATATTCTTGAGTCAAGATTTCTTCAATTAACCATGGGGTATCTAATAATGGAGGACTAATAGGAGATACATAACTTTTAGGTTTTGATTCATATCAAATGATATATAAATGACATGTACATCATGGTTGAAGATATGTATTTTTGATAATATATTTTGGTAATGTTATACATATAAATATCATGATTTGGCTTGGGCTATGATATAATTATCATCATAGGTGTGATAAATAGTGCACAATTATATTTTCATGGGAGAATTAGTATTTGAAAAACCTAATTTAATAATATTTCAAGGAGACATTGTTAAAGGATCCTTAAAAAAAAATGGCCACTCCATATTCATCACATGTAAATTCATATTTGGTTTAATAATATCCATATGCATTGCATGGAGGAGGAGTT
This sequence comes from Torreya grandis, assembly GCA_037957365.1. Taxonomy (NCBI): domain Eukaryota; kingdom Viridiplantae; phylum Streptophyta; class Pinopsida; order Cupressales; family Taxaceae; genus Torreya; species Torreya grandis. The sequence goes on from JARHVA010002230.1 coordinate 188,844, forward strand.
TTAGTAATATCATTAATTATAGGAATGGTGTGATCTCATGGAAGTAAAGAAGTAGGAATCCATTTCTCTATATAAGGAGTTATCATAGCTATATTATAAGTGTTTTATAATTCATTATGTTCATAATAATTTGAATAAATGAGGGTAACATGTAAATAAGGATTAATGTTAAAAAATTAAAGGAGAGGTGCACTATTAATGTGGGGAATGGTTGGAATGAGATATTGATTTTTAGGATATGGTAGTTGTATACTCCATGGATAAGGTTTGGCCTCATTTTTATAATTTATTTGATTATGAATTAATTTAATACATTGAATACTTGAAGAGGCAACAACATGCATACAATGTATCCGTAGATGACCAAAGAGTGTGTTGTAATACAATGGTAAATCAATAACCATGATCTTAGTGTCAAATATCTTAGGTGTGATAGTAAGTGAGATCTAAATACAACCAAGTGGTTTTTGATTTATTTTATCAAATACGATACATGTGAGACATATTTGTTTATGGTTTTCTTTGGTGTATCCAATTTTTTATATTAACCAAAGAGTAGTAACATTTATACCTAATCCTTCATGTACTAAGACTTTTTGAATAAGGGTATTATTAATAATAATTTTAATAAAGAGGGGTGGATCATCAGCTCAAAAAATAATTTCATCATTAATAATATCTTCTTTAAAAAATTATATGGATGGTTTAGAGGATGTATAAAAGGTTTTAATTTTATGTACTTGTTTAAGTGAATGATCTTTATAAGGTATTTATGACTCAAGTGATTGTGGTTCTTTCATATCTTGTAAATATTAAATAAGGGATTTGTGATGATATGGATAAGTATGAACTAATTCCATGAGATGAATTTTACAAGGCATTAAATTAAGTTCATCCAAAAAATTCCAATGTGATTTAGAGAATTAAGAACCAACATGATGTTTATTAGGTATAATGTTTTTTGTAAGAATATGAGAGTTAGGGTTGGGTTCTAGTTGTGGAAGTGTTTGATCATTTGATTTGAAAAATGTTAGTGCAATATTTATAATATCTTTATTTAATTATTCATTGGTGGAAATTTTATTAGGTTTAGTGATAAGGTCTTTATGATTAGGGTTTTATCTATAGTTTAATTTCTCCACATTCACATATTATTAATTTTTATGATACTAGTAATAACCATCATTGATTTCAAAAATATTGTCATTTAAATGTTGTATGTTAGAGGTAGAATAATATTTTTTGAGGTTTATAAAATGTGGTATTGGTAACCCATTACTTTTTATAATCTTTGACATAACAATGATGACATAATTTGATCATAACATCATGGTTGAATGTGTCTCCTAACATAAAATAATTGGTAAATTTTAAAAGATCATGATAGGTTTCATATGAATGATCCATATTGATATGAAACCAAAAACATTTATTAGGGTCATACCATGAAGGTATGACATTATTATAGGTGAAGGGTTTAGACAAAGATAATAACTACTTCATTTATGGGATTATTAATGGTGGGTGAAAAGTAAGTTGATTATCTAATTTGACTATTCCTACTTTAATTTGAGTAGTAGCACTTATAATTACATTAGTTGAGGTTTGGGAAGATTCCTTAGTTAATCTATGACATGCCTCAAATTATTTCATAATAAAATCTTGTCTTTTGTCTTGATCAAATTCTTTTATTAAATTTTGTGGAGAAAACATTTTGACCTTATAATGTATTGAATGTGTTAAATTAGTGATAAATAATTTAAATATATTATCACCATTCATATTATGATTATCTTTGTGAGATAATGATTTCCATTGCTTGATGAAATCATGAGCTGATTTTGAGGTTGATTACTTAGCATTGATAAAATGACTAAGATAATTTTTTGAAATATCATTTTATTAAAATTCCTTTACTAAAGAATTACTAATGTTTTCTAATTGTGTAATGGAATGTTGAGGTAGTTGATTATACCAATTTAAAACATCACCTATAAATTGTTTCAATGAACACTTTAATTATAGAAAAGGTACTTGTTTGGATCCATTCCTTATAGAGATTACAAATTTCCTTAATAAAATATTCAAGGTCTTTAGTTCCATCATATTTAATAGTTGGATAATTATTTTGAAAATCAATAGAGATAATGATAGGAGATAAAGTTTCATTTTGGATATTTTTAGCATCTTATTATGAATGAGAGGTTACAGAATGAGATTCCCATTTATATCTCTAAGAGGAGGAGGAATAAATTTTATATTATTTTGAGGTAATATAAGAGGAGGTTGATTAGTCATTTATATTAAATGATGTTTCATTTTCATCAATTGAGAGGTGGTTGATATTTTCATAACATTTATTTATTTAGACTATTTGTGCAAGGAATTAAGTAGCATCAACGTGATTATTAGCATATAAAGGTGGAAAATTAGGAGGAATATTAGTGTTTGTGGGAATTTTAGTTTTGGTAAGAGGAATTATTCCATTATTATGGGTAGGGATGTTGCATATTAAAGGATTCATTATAGGGTTATTCATTAAACTTGTATTAATTACTCTAATAATGTAGTAAAGTAGTTTGGATAAAGTAGTATCCTAAGAAGTGTGGAATGGATTAGAACCATCCACATCATCTATTTGGGTTATTTGAACCATATTTATATAAATAGATTATGGATGAGAAAAGGTACACCAAGAGTGATTATATTCTTGGGTAGCGAAAGTAGGTAAAAAACAACACCCAAGTATATTCTAAATCAGTTAAGGTTATCAATAAATATTTAGAAAAGTGATTTCATGATGCTTCAATAAGGAAATAATAAATATAATAAATTGAATCTTATGTTTAAGGATGAAAATTATGTGAATAAGATAGTCAAATAGATACTATACAAGATTGGCCAGTTAAGTTTTAGGAATATAGATAGCTATGTCAGCCAAGTACCACACAACTAGATAGGACAACAAAAAAAATAGATCAGATAGGTAGTACAGATTGAAATATGTTGACATAGTTGGAAAGGAATTAAAAATAAATATGTACAAGATTGTGTTGAACAGGTTGACTTAGTTATGTAAGAAGATAAATAGAACAATCTTTAGAACACTATATCAAATAGGTTAATTAATTATTTATGAAGGATAATATTAAAATGGTCTAGATATGGATTATTTAATTTTATTGATAAATATAAAATAACTAAACACACAAACAACTAGGTTAATCTGGTTGATCTAGTCATGGCACATAACACACACTTTGTATCAACACTAGCTGATATAAGTTTGCAATACAACATAGACTATAAAATAACAAAAAACAATAGCTAATTATAAAATATAACTAACTAATTCCATGAAAATAAGTCAAAAAGCTGTAGTAAAGGTTTTGATTTAAAGTGTAGGATCCTAAAGATACTTGATTGTCTATGGGATAATATTCACTCAATATTTTAGTGCACTGACTATAGAGGAAGTATCATTCCATAGCCCACTAAACTTGGTTTTAAGGGTAAGTTATAAATAAATTCTCATAGATAACCACTAATTTATGAACCACATAAACAAATGGATGGATGTATTCTTAACATTCAATAAAGAGGGAGATCCTAGGCATTTCTAAAATACCTTGAGGTAGGTGAAAACTAAATACCATTTTTAGCTCTATACTATGGCTATGTGTATTGGGGAAAGACCCTTATGCTATGGTATCTATAAATGATAGACAAGGGCTATAAATAGAGTATCAAGTAGCCATTCACAATAGTAGCTACATAGTTTGAAAATTATTGATACATAGTTTCTATGGAAAAGCAAATAAAATGAAAAAAAAGAGTGAAAATAAAAATTTTGAAATCTATTTTTTAGTTTTTGAAAATTAAAAAAATATGAATCTAATTTTAAGGTACCATGAGATTAATTAATATTAGTATAGGTTAATTCCATTTGATTTAATTATGATTGAAATAAAGAGAATGAAGTTGATCTTGTCAACTTAGTTATATAAATAGAATAGAATATAGTTGAGTTGGTCGACTTAGTTTTTTTAAAGATAGTCTAAAAGAACACAGTCGAGGTATTCAACTTAGTTTTTTGGATAAAAAATAGCTATATAACTAAATCTATTCGGTAAAATTACTTTATTATAAGCTTATAATTTTATACAATTAAAAACTATGGAAAACATTAATAAAATTTGAATTTTTAAATAATAAAAGGATAATGGAATTACTTAAACTTTTATATAAAGTAATTAATGAGATAGAATAAACCTATAAAATTATATAGATTTGAATAGGCCAATGTAGTATTTTTACTAAAGTTAAATTTTTGTTTTAAAATGTGTTGTCCAAATGGAATTTTAAACATGAAGAGGTAGAAATAGTATATTTAAATGAAGTCAAGATGATCAACTAAGTATAAATAAAAACTCATAAATGATAAAATATAATAAAACTATGTCAATCAGATCAACCTTGTATATTGGAAGAAAAAGTATAAATTAAAAGAATCAAGCATATTGATTCAATTAAATATGAAAAAGTAGGAAAAAAAATTTGTATTGATCATATTGATCTAGTTTTATAAAACTAGAAATTCAACATAAAGAAAATCAACAAAATCAATAGGCTCACCTAAGTTGGAAACTTGTAAAATATATGTAACTAAGTCAATTGAGTCAACTAAGTTATAAAAATCCTACATACATAGCCAAAAGAATTGACTAGGTTGACTAAATATAAAAAATTGTATATAAAATATTTAACTGGGTTGATATGGTCAATTCAATTGTCTATAGATAAAAATTAGAAATATGTAAGGGTTAGATTCACATCGGGTTCATCAAAATGCATAGAAGAGAAACTAGATAGTTCTAAAACTTATCCTACTCAATAATATTCAATCTTAAAGAAGGTAATCAACTAAAAATTATGCTTGACAATACATTTAAATCAAGTTCATGACCAATAAGGGATATGCTAAACTTATATTAAGGGATCTCTTATGACACTATGACAAAGGAGAGGTTTCCAAGGCCTATTATCAAATTCCATCGTGTGATAACCCTAGCTAGGTCTTATGATTGTAAATAATATCAATAAAGTTAATCTACTAAACAACTATGCAATCTAATCTAGTAAATACATATGTAAGTTAATCGAGTGCTCTCCAAATCTTGTGGCACAAATGGGGAAGATAATAAACATGTAAATATAAATATATCTATCATATAGAAATGGTCTAACCAAGAAGATATAAAATCCAATATATATTTAACTCTATAACATCTACTTATCAAAATATGAATGGCTAAGAATATACTTACCTTTGTTTAAGTGAACCCATCATGCCTAAATATCTCCCTTAGCCAATGGTTCTTTGAAAGAGGTTGTGGGATTTTAAGGATCATAAGGATAAATAAGCTTTAGGATACAAGACCTCTCTTATGCATCCAATACTTACATAAGACAAGTGTTACTTCTCTAAGATAAAAACCTAAGTAATAAAAAATTCTACTAACTATATAAGTATATTTATGAGTAGTAATGATGCACAATTAATTGATCAAATGAAAGGGGGTACATATAGACATGGATTGACCCTAAACAATTCAATAATTTTATCTAAAATAGTCAACCTGATCAACCTCATTAGGTGGGAAATAGAGCTGTTAGGTCTCAAACTATGTTGACTTAGGCAACATAGTTTCATAACATGTGGTCAATAGCAGAATGGGGTCAACTTGATAGACCTAGTTAGAGACATGGTAAAAAGGGTTTTTTTCTTTGTTATGGGATATTTTGGGTAGTGAGCTACTTAGGTAAATGTAAAAGTTGGTTTTTAATACCTAAGGAAATGGATAGGAGTGGCTTATATTGCTTTTAAGTGGTGGTATAGGTGTTAACAATCTTATGAAGCACCAAAGGCCTATTAAACCCTTTATCAGTACACCATTTAAGGTGTTCACTTAGATATATTGAGATTCAACATGTTCTTACAAGATATAAAGCATCAATAAATAATAAATTTTAAAAATCTTATGTGAATACAATATCTACATGTATTATTCTATTTGAGAATGAGGTCTGTGGATAGGTTGGGAAACCCATTACTACTTCTTAATCCTCTTACCATCCCTTCTAGTGATGGTAGGGTCATACTAAATCCTTTGCACCATAATCATATACATGTTATCCTTACACATCTTTATGGATAATTTAGAATAATCTTCAACATTCATGAATATGATATCATGGTCATAAGCCTTGTGCCCATAGTTGATCATGATTTTAATTTCATATTTTTTGATGTTCCCCTTGACATTTTTCCTTATGCATAACTTGGATATGTTCCCATTTAGTGTATCACATTTTTCCAATTATGAGAGGGGTTGGATTGAGGGATTATTGATTCATATTTCTCAACTTAGTATCAACACTATCAGCTAATTGAGAAAAAAATTGTTTTGTGGCAACCTTATCTAAAAAAATCTTGGTAGGTACAAAGGATATGCTCTTGTGCATTTAATTTTTATTATTGTGCATTATAGGTATAGTCAATAGTCACCCATATTTTGAATGGTATTTATAATTATATATAAAAACCTAGGCATATTATTCCCATATATAGCTTGATCTACTATGGGATAAAAGGTCTTATTTATTCTTTTCATATTCTTTCTGAACCTATGCATATGAAGAATATTAAATTCATCACATACCCTATTCTTAAGGTATTTAGTGGATGGTTTCTATGATCAAGTATTTAAAAATAGAAGGGAGGTTAGTCTTTTGTTATAATCATATAACAAATGAAATGAATACACTAAAAGCCTAAAACATACAACCTAAATACTAAGGAGGTATTAGGTAACAAAACTAAATGAAAACATAAAAGAAACAAGTCTTTTACCTTCCTTGGATCTCCCAAATGGCTTGTTGAACACTTTACTCATCTTATGCATTAAGATGTCTTTAACAATGGAGGTTGTTGGATCCTTCTATCCTTGGCACCTTGGATTTGATGTTTCTTGGATTAATATTTGGGCATGGTGACACTAATTTTATGGAATTTGGGGATTATAAAACTACATCAAAAGATCTTATTGAATATATTTGAGTATTATAACTTTATACCAAAACATTTTAGAATTCAATGGGCATGGCCTTGTATTTATAGTCTTAGGAGTTAACTAAGGTGACTTAAGTTTGAGTTTAGGCTTGGAATGGGTTCAAACTAACCTAGGTGAATTAAAATTAACTACATCTGAGTTAATAGTTGTCAAGTAAGTATGATTTATAATTATTATGCATGGCTCTCAAATTAGATATTTTAGGATATTTTCAAAGAGCTTGAAAACTCATAAAGGCAATGATTAAAGGCTAGGGTATTTAGAATTTTGAAATTTCCATTTTTAGATATTCATTAATTTCAAATGGATAATTCAAATAGGCATTTAATCTTGTTTAACTTGTTAGTTGATTCTGATTAGCCTTTTAACTTTTCAAAATTTGATATTTGTTCAAGTGTCCCACTTAATAGGTCCATAGGCCAAATTGATAGTTGTGATGCCTCAAGGTGATTAGAGATGAATAATTAATAGGTTATTATTTTATATGATAGAATAACCCAATTAGGAATGCCTCAACACCTTTCTAATCATTGATGAATGATGCAAAAGATGCACAATGCATAGGGACTTAGAAAAAGTATGTGTAAGGACTAACACATGATCCAATAAATAACTAAAAATAATAAATTAATGATAGGAACCATGATGATAATGTTGACATATTAATATGGATATATTAAATAATAATACATGAGGAATAACCCAATGAATGTACATAGACTAAATTGAGGCACAATAAGAAAGCAAACATAGACAAATACAAAAAAAAAAAAACAACATTAAATAAACACAAATGATGGTTAATCATAATTTTATCACAAATATAAAATAAACAAGATGATGAACATCACCCATAGACTATAGGATAAAATGAAATAAACACACAAGATGGGGGGAATGGAAGAAAAGGAAGGGGTATCTAAGCTGACTCTAGATACACTAAGCAAGTGGATGTTGCCTACATAGTTCCATGGATGAAAGTTCCAACATAAACATTAGGCAAAATGTAGTTCTCCAAAGAGATGGGATATAAGAAAAATGATGATAAGAAAACATGATTGTGTTATAGAGGAATAATGGCAATGGTCTCACAAAATGGTGAGAGAGTGGGAAGTTAGGCTAGTAAGGATGGGGAAACTAAATGACAAGTGGTTTTTTGTGAAATAGTTAGGGATCATAGAATCCTTAAGGCAAATAACTGGTCAATTTGGTATTTTTATGATTTTTTATATCATTTTCAAATGTTTTTAGAACCTTCAAAGTATCTCAACTTGATTGAGAATGATGAGATACTAAACGACCTAACCAATAAAATGGTGAGAGAATTCAATCTTAAAATTTCTCTTAAAATGGTGAAAGTGTGGCAAAGGGTGACTGAGCTAACCTCAAAATAAATCGAGTGCTACCTGAAAATTCCTAGGATGGGACCTCATGTCACTATATATTTTTCTTATATTGGAGGAATCTGATTAGGTAGTAATAAGTTATTAATAAAAATAGTCAAAGTCGGTAAATGGCATAATATAATATAGGAATGGCAAGGTGGTACTTCAAGGCATGATAAAAGGTGTTATTAATTTTCCCATAGGTAGTTATAATTTGGAAAAAATGGCATAGGTCAATGATAATAATTTGACCAAAGGCTATTATAATTAGTATCATGATGGTGGGACTTTAATTTTACCACAACTGGTTATAATCAATAACATTAAGAATGAAACAAAAAAAAATGAAGGATAAAACTACCAAACCACTATCATATTGGTCCAAAATACTTCCTCTATCTAGAATACTAAAACAACTATTAAAATGTGATTTAAATCCCCTCATCGAAGGTGCATGTAGAACTAATGGAATGTAACCAAGGTTAAATGGGTTAGGTAAGGAGAGTTTAAAATAGTTGTGGTAAAAAGGAAAGGCATGGTATAATGGTATATGTTATGGTACAAAAAATAATATTTGTATTATTTTAAAATAAAAATGTACCTCATAGATAATAATATATTGCTCTTAAGCAAAGTAACACTTGAGGTGTGTAATGTTTAATATCTCATCAAGTTCATCCACAACTAGTGTAATGAGCCTATATGATCTAGAACCATATTTTTTAATAATGGTCTATGAGCCTATATAAATGGGTTTGAACATGCCCTTGTGTTTTTTCTCATCCATGGTATTTTGTTGGTTTTTTTGGAGAATGAGATCCCTAAGCTAAAACTCTCGATGTTTAACCCACCAATTATAGTGGTCATGAAGTTTTTTATATTATGATTGAATGTTTTTGATTGTGACCATGTGTTTTTTTATCAACTCTAGCTCTTGGAGGCAAGCTACTTGGTAATATTCATTGTCTAGGACATGATTCAACACAATGCATAGAGATGATAACTATTGGTGTTCTTGATTTTTGCCCTAGTTGAGAAGGGGATTGTTCAGATCTTCTTACTCAAATATAGTCTAACATGGGACTTATCCTAGGCTATGGGTATCCTAATAATGGATCAAACCTCTAAATAAGTCCAACTTCCTTCTAGATCTATCACCTAAACTAAACCTAAACTAGTAGTTTCTTAGAAAAGGGAGAGATTTTGACAATAACTTATTAAAGCATGTAAAAAGGGGTGATACACCAATAATTTGATCACTCAAACTCACACAAGAAACATTATTAGACACATTCAAGATGAAATAATATTAATCTCACATAAGTATTTTAGAATAACACATTAATCAGTTATCAAATTAATATGAGAGGGTAAGTATCCACTTTCAAGCTAGATAATAAACTATAATTTGAACTTATAATGACATGTGAAAACTATTAAGAACTTCTTGAAGGTGAGAAAAACTTAGACATATACAAGGAACATGCATTCACTTAACCATGTCAATACATGAATTCACAGAACACAATTCACTCTAGCTTAGAAAATGATGTAATTCAATCTTTATTAAATCAAAAGGTGTTATAGTGAAAATTTTGATAGAGTCAATTCATACAAAAAAGAGGGATCTAATTTAAGGCTTCTAATATTATATTTATATAAAATACAAGGAGAGACAAAGATAACTGAGTAGATAGAAAACATTGAATGAGGTCTACCTGCACTTGATGGATTAATATTCTCAAGGATGTTGATTCATGACCTTATCAAAAAAGAACAAATTATATAAAATAATTAAATCCCCATTAACCTTATCTAACTTCTATGTCTCCTTTTAGAACTCCATGTTATTATCTATCAGATCTATTAATGAGGACCATGTCTTGGAATTGACAAAATTATGCCACATCTACTTTAGGTAACCAACTGTAACCATTCATTAAAAAAATAACCTTGATGATAGGAAAGACACATCTCCATGGTTTGTATTTTATCTAATATTAAACATAGGTCCATTTATAAGTGAAAACTAATCTAATTATTGGTTTTCACATAGTCACAGTATCCATGGCAACCTGTAAACTGCTTGGCTTTGCTTTATAATCATTACCTATCTTTAACTTCTTTATTAGGCCCAAAAGACCTATTATATATATATATATATATATATATATATATATATATATATATATATATATATATATATATATCCATTGGTAATTATTAATCTCTTAAATATGACACTCGTTCAAACATGGGTTGCCTTTGATCTTGGATCCTTGACATTTGGTTTACTTGGGCCCAAAATAACTTTTATGACTTTCATCAAATATGCCCTGAGCTCACTTTTTTTATTGGTTGTTGATTTCCAACTAAGACTATTTACATTATGCCCAAATAGTTTTATGCTTATTGGTCTCATAGATACGCCAACTTATTGACTCTACTCACACCATTAGATATGTATGTATGAATGTATGTGAGTCTTCAATATTATGCCAAGACCCACTAACTTTTGACACTTGTCCTCTTTGTATTCATCATCAAGATCCTCTGACCCTTTTGACTCATCTCACTTAATCGATCTTGATGTATGTTTAAATGCAATCCATTGATCTTCTAGGGACCCACTGACACTATTATGCTACCTCACTCCATTGGATCAAGGTGTACGATTGAATGCAATCCATTAATCTTAGACCTATTTGAAATCCCAATGGATACTTTATGGTGCTTAAATTTGACATTCACATGAATGTCATTTAACATCCCCAAAAATGTATTTGACATCCCATAGACCATAAAATTTAAACTCTAATGGATTTTTATAGTGGTTTAAAGTTGGCATATGTGTGAATGTATCCCATTATTTGACCAACTTTGAATATTTATATCTTGAATCACAAGAATCATAGAGGGACCAAATTTGATGGAGATGTTCTTGAGACCAAAAAAAGTATTCCCACTTGATCCATTGGATTTAGGAGTTTTCTAAGTGGAGATAAAAAATGCTCAAATAAGTTGGTGTATGTATTTTTATATGACGTCCTAATGATGGTTTGGTTCCTCAAATTTGAACAATCCATATTTTGCTCAATAGTTCAAGGATTTAATGATCTTTTAAGGCTTTTGAAACATGTTTTATGTTCCTAGAAACCATGAAAATTAATTGTACCTTTCACCTATAATTTTATACTTGTCCCTTGAAGATCAATTAGATTACACTTTAAGTTTGCTTAAAATGTTTCAAAAGATTTTTAAAAGCTACATGATGTCCACTTGAGTTCTATCTACTCCTTGTGACATTGGGTCACTCTTCAATCAAGGTCCTACTCCTTCTATTGGACTATTAGACTAGCTACATTTTTTTATGTAGACTAAAATTGGTCAACTTCTTTGTTGACTTGGCTAGGTAGCATGCTTGCTATGATTGAGAACTCAAACTAGATACATGACTGTTGGATCATTTACATAACTTCAAGACAACCTTTTGACTTTCAAAGACAAAGAATCACAACATAAAGGGAAAGAAATAGACTTGAAATGGAAATTAACCTAATAAATAAAAGGAAACTAATCTACTAAACAAATTTTCAAATAAAAGCACTTATTGGGACAAAACAAAAACAAACTAATGTGTTAAGAAAACACTTACACAAAAAACAAAAATAACTATGTATAAGGGACTTAGCTTCCTTAATAATAATGTTTAAGATGTATCCCATTGATTGGGATAGGAATCTATTCACCATTCATCCTCATTAGTTGGAAAGCATTATGAGATTTATAACTAGAGAATGTTTATGGACCACTCTAGAGAGAATAAAATTCTATGTGCTTTCCTAGTTTAAATTTGTCCTCATCCCACTTGAGGACCAAATATCCTTCTTGGAAACCTCTTGAATAAGCTCCCTTGTCGAAATATTTACTCACCATTTCTTGATGGGTCTCCATAGCCAACATTGACTAATGCCTTATATCTTCTAGCTCCATGAGCTCAGCATATCTGATTTTGATTGGCTTTTTCTCTAAAATTTCAAGTTGATGCATTAATTCCAAAGTAGATAATTCAAGAGAAATGGGAATTATTTCTTCCTTACCATATATTAGCTTATATGGAAAATTAGCTATGGACCTTTTATAGGTGATCCTATCAACCCACAGAGTTGACTTTAATTTGTGATGCCATGATCTTTGATTATCTTCAACTATCCTCCTAATGATCTTTAACAAATTATTGTTAGTGGAATCAGCAAGGCCATTGCCTTGTGGATAATAGTTTGATGAGGTACTGAGAAAAACACTATGTTGAACTTCCCACTAGTTAATCTTAGATACCAAAAAAATTATAGCATTATCAAAAATTATGGTTGAAGGGACCCCAAATTTGGTAAACAAACATTCATATAAGTCCAAAACATTGGTTTCATTGGATTCTTTTAACGTTATTACCTATGTCCATATAGTAAAATAATCTTTGGCAGTTAGGATCCCCTTGTGTCTTGAGCTTGAATGGGGATTACTAAGAACAATAAAATCCAATCCCCATTGGGAAAAGGGTTGATTTATTGAAATTGGCTAGAGAGGTAAGGATGTAAGCTTCATTTTCCCAACAAACATAGTACATTGTCTACATTTCCTAATCCATGCATGACAATCACCAAATAAACTTGGCCAATAATACCCACTTCTCATGATCTTGTGGTTTGTGATCCTTGTTTAATAATGTCATCCACCATGTCCATCATGAAACTACTGAATTAGTCTCTATGTTTGACCTCATTCTATGTATCTTATCAATATGCCATTGAGATCTTTTTTGAACAAAACATTATCAAAAAGAATAAAAGGAATTGACTGCAATCTAAAATATCTCCTCTTTGAAGGGGTCAGATGAGAAGGATAAATACCATCTTGAAGATATCTTACCATATCTTGGAACCAACTAGAAGGTGAGGCCTAATCACTTACAACTTATTCATCATTTAACATCATAACTAATTTATTAGTCTCTTGCAAGTCTTGGGATATATGTTCATGAAGACATTTTCCTCTAACCAACTTTGTAACCTTGATCTCAATATCATATTCCATGACCTTGGTTACCCAACTAGATCTCTTATCATTTATATCCTTGTTTAGGAGGAAATCATTGACACTTGGATGTTCAACCATCAAATATATCTTATTATTGGACAACAAGTACCTAGAAATTTTAATATTCCTTATGATTGAAATTACATGCTTCTCAAAAAAATAATACATTGTTTCATATTATTCTAAGCCTTGACTAAAGAAGGCTATTATCTTGTTTAAAGTCTCTTTTTTATGTTGCATGAGAATACATGAGATTGTGTCAATGTTAGCATAGGTGTACAAGAGTAAATATTTTGTGAAGTTAGCATTTAGGAGCGTAGGATCACTTGCTGTAGATTTCTTGATCTCTTCAAAACTTTTTACTCCTACCTTCGACCAACTAAAACTCTGATCCTTATTTACCATGTGTTTCTATGCAAAATTGCTTTCTACATTCAAAGAAGAATAAGGAAACTAAAAAATGGTCAGGGCTAGAAGTACCTGATAAAGTCGTGCGCACCAAAATCAGACGTTGAAAGATTCTCCTCTTTTGCTGTGAAGGAATGACACCTGCGAAGAAAAGGCTAAAAACACAAAAAAACGTTAGTCAAAGATAGGGTGGGCTGTCAGGCGAACGCCCGATCCTAAAAGTACGAAGACTCCCTAGAAGGATATCAACCCACTGATAAAAAAGAGTAGAATATTGGACGAAAGTAGATGATAATGACAAAAAAATAAAGAGCGTACCTGATATGTGGCACTGTTCTGCACAGTCGCCGGTGTCGGTCTCTGTGGTGCCGGCGTCGGTTAAGAAGGTGCCGACGTCGGTCAAGGTGCCGTCGTCGGTCGGGGTAGTGACCGGCGTCGGTAGGGGTAGGTTCTGGGAAAAGGTTCGGGACAGGTTCTGAGAGAGTTGGGACAGGTTCAGGGAGAGTCTGGGGGGTTTGAATAGAGTCGGGACAGGTCTGAACAGTCGGGATAGGGTCTGATATGGTCAGGGTAGGGTTTTGGATAGAGTCAGGACAGGGTCTGGGCAAGGTCGGGACGAGGTCTGAACAGAGTCTGGGGGGTTTTGGACAGAGTCGGAGATAACAGAACTGATAAATAATAACTGAGAAAGAAATGAAATAAATAGAATAATACTTACCTAGCAGAAGACGCGATGAAAGCCATGGTGTGCAGATTAGTTGATGTCGTAGTGTTGATGATTGCTCGGAGTTCGCAGGTTGGTGGAGGAATTCGCAGGTTGGTTGCTCAGCATTTCGAATAGCATTCAGGGATCTCTGCTCGAATGGCTGGCGGAGGTTGATGAAGGCAGGGGACAGGGACGGTTCCAGAGATGGTTCGTCAACCGTTTCAGGAAACCGAATGGTAACTGATAACGGACAAGGGGAAGGTGACCGACGTCGGCGACATCGGTCGGGTAAAGACTGACGTCAGCAGATGCATAATGGGGATAGAGTCTAGCTTTAGCTCTGTGCTCCTCTTTACATGCTGCCAGGGTCAAGGTTGGTGAAACAAGTGATCAGCAAGGGTTCAATAGGCAAATAAGAATAAGATGAGGAAGGACCAGGGGAGTCGACACGATTTCGGTGTCTACATTTGCCCCTTTTTGTCTTGTTGGTTGTTCTGGACGAACTGCAAGACAAAAATAGGAGTGAGTGCCCCAGGTGAGGGATAAGGTTGATTTCATCTTGTTGGTTGTTCGAATGAACTACAAGACAAAAATAGGAGGCAAAATGCCCCGAGTAAAGATGAGGTATTCCCCCTCAAAGCAGGAGTCGAGGGAAGGGAACCGGGAATCGGGTGCTGATTTGATAAAGAGCGGATGAAAAAAGGGGTGAGGGTGAACGCTACAAAAGTCGTGATTGCGCGCATACCACTGCACGAGATGGTCAGGCCAAAGTGTCGCAGGTCAAGGGTCGAGGAGTGCCAAAATTGAAGTAACCGGGCCCCAGCATTTAGTCGTCTGCTGATCGGGTCACTCAATCTAAGCTGAAGCTCCAAATGGGTCGTCGCGTTCTAGGTATCCCGGGCTCAGGAAGTGCTCCTAGAAACGCGAAAAAGTCACAAGTAGTGTGGATCAACCGGTGTGCGATCCTATACTTGTGAGGGTCCAAAAAGGTCTACGCACAATTCTGCTAACCAGTCATGAGGTAGCATACATGCAAAAACAACCAAGGCAACAACGTCTTGGAAGTGGTCGAGGTCGGAGGAGATAGGCATGATCTCCAATGGTTGGTGGTCGATGGATGGATGAAAGGATGAAAGGATGAAAGGATGCGGCCGAGCTAACCCCAGAAGACCCCATGTCAACTGAGTGCTGCCTACATAGCCCTGGTGATAGGGCCTCAGGCCGATGTAGTTCTCCCTAGAAGGGAGGAAGGGTCAAAAGGATGGTGAGGAAAAAAAAGATGTTGCAGCCTTTTCCAAATGGTGTATTCTACAACATTGGTTGAGGGGTTTTTAATCCCTAGCAATATTCCATATGCGTGATGGATGTATGCTAAAAATGAATGGAGGTCTATTTATGCTTCAGCAAGTATTGGTTTATGCTGAACATAAATTGGGGCGAGTCGATAGTTTCCGTGTGTATTGTTGTCCATAGAAACTAGGGGGAACAGGGTAGGTCATGTTGATGGTCTGAGAAGAGAGTTGAGTTGAGTTAATTGACAAGTGATGAAGGTGAATGTGACCAAAGGGCAGAAGAAGTGAAAAGCATATTGCTCGTTCATTGACAAGGACCAAAAAGATAGCATAGATAGGGGTTATGAGAACCAAGAGCCCCATTCATGCGTGACGTCGTTGACCATAGTTATGTTAGAGCGGTAATCGAATCACTTAGACATTAAAGTGAGCTCGAAGTCCCTTGAGTAGGTAATAGGAGGAGGAAAGAAGGTAACCCATTTTAAGAGCAGAGATAACTTTGCCCCTTTTTTATAGGAGACCCTGAGACAACTACAAGCCAAGTCCGTGACTCATTTTTTTTGTTTTTTTTTTTTGTTTTTTGTTTTTTTTTTTTTTTGCGCAGACTGATCAATGCGGGAAGCCTGCATAGAGATGTCATTTGCTTGGTGGTCAGGTTGCGAAGCTGATCAATGCAGGAAGCTTCTAAAATGGTGCTGTTTATTGCCAGAGTAGTCATAGCCATCCTTCGAGGGAGTGGTCTAGATTTTTGTGTTTAATATAAAGGCTTTTGAATAGCTGTCCTTCGAGGGAGCAGTCTATTTATTACAGTAATGATAGTACAGCTGTCCTTCGAGGGAGCAGTCTGTCTTTTTGATTTTGATATTGATATTGATATAGTGACCATAGATATGTTTTGACATCTTGATTTGTTTTGATAGAAGTGTGAGTCATGGACAAGACTGTAGAAGGTCAAGGGCTCCCTTTTAGTAGGACAAAGTATCCATACATCAGAAAAGGGTTATAGGAATTGTTAAGAGGAATAGGGTTGAAAGGAAGTAGGATGAAGAGGACGGGGATTGCTCAAGGGACGAGCTCAAGTTAAGTGTCAAGTGGACGAATACTCGACTAGCAGTAGAACGGTCGCAGATGCAACACATTAAAGGCTCAGGTTCTGGGGCTCAAGGTCTGACAAGTCCCTGGGCCATGCTTGTGCATGATAATAAAAGGTCCGAGCCAATTAGGAGCAAACTTGCCTCGTTTACTTCGCTCCATATTGGTCACGTGTTGATTGATGAGTGGATGTGAAGTTGGTGGATATGGTTGCTGATTGATTGAAAAAAAGGTTGAATGTTTTGATAAAAAGAGTTGGGTTGAATGTTTGGTTGAGATTTGGTCATTTGATAATTGGTCAATGGTTGGTCGAGGGTTGATTGGTTGGTATTTGGTCTTTGGTTGGGTCGAATGTTTAGTTGAGGTTGGGTTAAATGTTTGGTTGCTAGTCTGGTTGAGGCTAAGTTGAAAGAGTGATTGATATGTGGTCGAGACTGTGTTGAAAAATTGGTCAAAGTTTGGATGAAGGTTGAATTCCCCCAGCGGCTAGGGAGAATGTTTGACGGATTAGTTAAGGTTGATTGAGGTTTAGTGGTCAGATAGACTGCGTTAATGTCGAATAAGGGGGTTAAAGGTGGCGAAGGGACCCTAGTCTGGTCGTGGAGATCTCTGATTTAGGTGACGAGGTTGGAGAGGTATGGGTTGGTGTTGATAATTTGTCAAAGGGGAGGTCAAGAGGATCCTTGATGAGAAGGGTGTCCTTTTTCCGGTGGTGACGAATGACAGCTTTAAGAGTGCAACAATGCTCGGTGTCATGTCCCGGAGTGTGATGAAAATGATAGAATTTAGAGTTGTCGAACCAAGATGGTCTTGATCCGAGGGTTGATGAGTGGGGTGGTGTTGAAGGTTTGTGGATAACGTGGTTGAGAAGGGAGGTGTCATTCTCCAAACATTGGTGAACGACGACCTTGAGGGCATGACAATGCTCAGTGTCGTGCCCAGGCGTGCGATGATACGCACAAATGTGAGTGTCATCGAACCATGGTGGTTTAGGTCCAAGAGAGTGATATGGTCTAAGAGGTGGGAGATTGAGATGAGAGGACTGCAACAATTGCCGTAACAGCAAGGCGTAAGAACCTGCTAACGGGTCAGGATGTTTTATTGCAGAGAGGGTTGGTGACATTAGTTTGGGAGGCGTAAGAGGCGTTGGTCGATGGTTTGGATGAGATATAAGTCTGACGGGTTGATAGAATAATGGAGGTGACTTACCTCTGTGAAGTATGGGAGTGAGAAGCACTCTGAGTAAAGTAGACGGATGTGGGCCCAAGATTGAAGGTAATGACGAAGGTAGGGGAGGAGGCCTCCGGTGTGGTTTAGTAGCCTTCTTTGGTTTAGGTTGAGGGCCACCTTTGTGTGAGGCGAGATTAGATGTGGGGTGAACACCAAGAGGTTTAATCTCTTTGGACATGATGAACGCCTGTGCGGGTTTGGACTTAGATGTGGATGGTGTTTCTCTCAATGGAGAAGGGATTGAAGGTGTGGGCTCTTTAAGTGGAAAGAGCTCTGGAGTAGTCATGGCTTCTGTGTGTGGTTGAGGAGTCAGAAAGGTATGATCGTCTATGGATGATAATAAGGATGAAGGCGAGGCAGCTGGTGTTGATGTGGTCAAAGCGTTCTCCAATATGGGAGAAATCGCTGGAGGACAAGTGGGAGAAGAAAGTTCTTCGCCATGTGGAGGAGGTATAGGGGAAGAAGGGTCTTCCACCTGTGAAAGCGGTTGGTCAGGGATAAGAGAAAAGATAGTGTCGACTGTGTGTATATCATGGTATTGAGGGTCATTGGTTATGGTTTGGACGTTGTCTTGAGTAGGCGGGTGATTAGAAAGGGGTTGCTTGGAGATGTCGAGGTTTTGGTTGGGCGGTGCGTTCGGGTTATCCAAAATAAGATCCCCCTGGTCGAGTTTATCCAAGACAGAGGCATATGACTCCCTAATTGGAGTGAATTGAAGCTGTAAGGATTGACGTTGAAAATGTTTATTGATGTAGTCTAATGTTGAAGATGATGATCGATTGGTTATTGTTGAAGATGATGGTTTAAAGATGACAGTGTTTGCCGACTCCTTGGATTGAGAGTGGGCAGAAGAAGGTCTGGAAGAAGAATGGTCATTGGTTATTGTGTTAGTGTTACACAATTTGACCTTATCTTCTTCAATGGCGCGGAGTTCAAGCTTTCGGGCCATGGTGAAGGCTTCGTCGAAAGTGTGGAATGTTTGAACCCGCAAGGTGGATGAGATGTGACTGACACATGCTCGAGAAAAGAGCTCAATGAGCTCAGGTTGAGGCAAGGAGAAGGAGAGCTGGTTAATCAAGCTTCTCCAACGGGCGACAAAATTGACTATTGATTCATCGTCAAATTGCCTAATGGAGTAAAGGTCTGTGATCGAAACTTGTTTAGTGATATTGATAGAAAAATGGTCGATGAATAGTTGGGCGAGTTGGACGAATGAAAAGATAGAATGTCTGGCAAGAGAACTATACCAGTCAAGGGTAGGACCAGAAAGGGACATAGGGAACGTGCGTAGAAGTAACACATCGTCGTGGGCGATAAGATAACAGGCATGTCTGAATGCCTTTAGATGTTGTTGTGGGTCTTCCTTACTCTGAAAGTGAGTAAATTTAGGAAGCTCCCAATGGTTGGGGTATGGTTGGATAGGGACAGAAGGGTGGATGGGCTCGCTGCAGACTTGTTCATATGACAAAGTATTGCTTGAACCAGAGATAGAAGCTTCGAGACTGGACATTTTATCCATCAGCATCTTGATAAGATCTGCTGACAAATTGGCGGGTTGAGCGCCCCCTAGGTTGTAAGGCGCTTGAAAGAGGTTAGAAGAGGCGTGCGATATAGTCGGTTGTACAACGTACGGATGACTAATCGCAGGGGCAGAAGTGGAGGCTAGAGGTGGTTGCGTTATGAAGGTAGAAGGCATAGGCTGACTAGATACCGCCAAAGGAGGTTGTGTGATGGCATTGACAAAGGGCGAGGTAGGCACTCCTGCATATATAGGTGTAAGAGTGTGAGAGGTCAAGATAATCAAGTTTTGGTATGATGTAGAACTTGGTTGAATTGCAGGTGGTTGAGGGGGTAACGAAACCCCGGTGGAGGTTGGTCTAAAAATAGACAAGGAGGCCGAACTTTGCGTATAGGCCCTGGTTGGGTTAATGGTTGAGGCGAAAGGTTGAGTTGTAAAAGGTTGGGTGGCGAACGGTGTGGATGTCGTCGCCACGTCGCCCGAAAGGTCCCGCATTGGTTTTCTTGTGAGATAGTTTTGGAGGGCTGCGGTATTGAGGTCCAAGAATTTTGCAAAATCTTGGTCCCCTTTTGGGATGATAGGCGTCTAGGTTGGAGATAGTCTAGTAGGAATTCTTTCGGTCTTCGAGTAGAACTCCATTATATGATTGTTTATAGACGGGGTAGGCGAAAGCGATTGATGGCTAGCGTGGTCAAGAAGAGCCTTGGTTTGACTACGTGTCAGAACCATTCAAGGCAAGAAAGAACGTCCTCACAAGCTCAAACAAGCAGATAAGAACTAAAAAGAAGATGAAGACACAAGCAGATCCTAAAACCCTAGAAGTAAATTTTTAGGATTATAGTGGCTTATGCCTTAGAATGTGTGTAGAGGAAGATTGGTTTTGTGAGTCGGGTCCTAGAAGAAGCAGTCTATGGATGGTTTCGGGTTTTGTTAAGGTGCTTAAGAAGTCTGTGTTAGGGTCTGGTATGCGGCCTGGTGCTAAGGAGCAGGCTCCCCTCACTTCACGATTCTAGTGGTTAGCTGGTTTCGCTTAGCCAAAATATACCTCGCCTAGAGATTAGACTCCGCCAGAGAACGGAGTGGGCTTCCCCCTTGGTGATGAAATCCAAGTAGGGTCACCGGGACGGGTAAGGTATCCGCTGGGGGATGAAATCCCAGTCGGGCCTTGTCTCAGGTAAGTTTTATGTTTGTTTTAGTGCATGTGGTTTGGTCGTGTAACATCAAGTGATCTAGATTAATTCAATATGCGGTTTAATTACTATGTGTGGTCTAAAAGATGCAGGCAAACAGAGATGAATGCAAAGTGTTTTAATGTCCAAGTCGAAATGTTTGTTCGTATGAAGACGAATGGAGAAAGAGTCGAAGAATATGAGTTTTAGCTAGTCTAGAAGTGCAAGAAAGAAAGAAATGTTTGTTTTAGTTCTGCTTATGATGTCGTTTAAGAAGAGACGAAAGGAGGTGAAAAGGAAGAAACCTAATGCACCTAAATGAATGAAAGAAAGAAAGAACCCAAGGAGGACCTAGGGTCCCACCGGGCGTGCCAGAATGTTTCTATGCAAAATTGCTTTCTACATTCAAAGAAGAATAAGGAAACTAAAAAATGGTCAAGGCTAGAAGTACCTGATAAAGTCATGCGCACCGAAATCAGACGTTGAAAGATTCTCCTCTTTTGCTGTGGAGGAATGACACCTGCGAAGAAAAGGCTAAAAACACAGAAAAACGTTAGTCAAAGATAGGGTGGGCTGTCAGGCGAACGCCCGATCCCGGAAGTACGAAGACTCCCTAGAAGGATATCAACCCACTGATAAAAAAGAGCAGAATATTGGACAAAAGTAGATGATAATGACAGAAATAAATGACAGAAAAATAAAGAGCATACCTGATATGCGGCACTGTTCTACACAGTCGCCGGCGTCGGTCTCTGTGGTGCCGGCGTCGGTTAAGAAGGTGCCGATGTCGGTCAAGGTGCCGTCGTCGGTCGGGGTAGTGACCGGCGTCGGTAGGGGTAGGTTCTGGGAAAAGGTTCGGGACAGGTTCTGAGAGAGTTGGGACAGGTTCAGGGAGAGTCTGGGGGGTTTGAACAGAGTCGGGATAGGTCTGAACAGTCGGGACAGGGTCTGATATGGTCAGGGTAGGGTTTTGGATAGAGTCGGGATAGGGTCTGGGCAAGGTCGGGACGAGGTCTGAACAGAGTCTGGGGGGTTTTGGACAGAGTCAGAGATAACAGAACTGATAAATAATAACTGAGAAAGAAATGAAATAAACAGAATAATACTTACCTGGCAGAAGATGTGATGAAAGCCATGGTGTGCAGATTAGTTGATGTCGTAGTGTTGATGATTGCTCGGAGTTCGCAGGTTGGTGGAGGAATTCGCAGGTTGGTTGCTCAGCGTTTCAAATAGCGTTCGGGGATCTCTGCTCGAATGGCTAGCGGAGGTTGATGAAGGCAGGGGACGGGGACGGTTCCAGAGACGGTTCGTCAACCGTTTCAGGAAACCAAATGGTAACTGATAACGGACAAGGGGAAGGTGACCGACGTCGGCAGGAGTGCCGACGTCGGCCGATAGGTGACCGACGTCGGCGACATCGGTCGGGTAAAGACCGACGTCGGCAGATGCATAATGGGGATAGAGTCTAGCTTTAGCTCTGTGCTCCTCTTTACATGCTACCAGGGTCAAGGTTGGTGAAACAAGTGATCGGCAAGGGTTCAATAGGCGAAGAAGAATAAGACGAGGAAGGACCAGGGGAGTCGACACGATTTCGGTGTCTACACCATGACTATGAGTAGACTAGCTAAAGTAACAAAATTTAAGATGTATCTCCTTATAAAATTGATCTTGACTAAAAATATTTACAAGGATTTATTACTTTTAGCCAAAAAAAGTGTAAGAATTAAGTCTATACTATCAGGATCTATGCTTTTACCATGTTTTGAAATTACATGACCAAGAAGCCTAACTTCATGAACAAAGAAAACACACTTTTTTGGATTCAAAGACACTCCAAATTACCTACACCATTCAAACACTTGTCTAAGGTGAATCATATACTTGTATTCACTGTTATAGAACATTGTTATGTCATCTATTCAAATAATTATAAACTTGTTAAGGATACCTTAAAACTCCATATCCATAGCCTTTTAAAAAGTTGCTCTAGCATTAGATAAACCAAAAATCATATTTCTATATGCAAAAGTCCACCATGTTGTGGTAATGTTTGATTTAAATTAGTCTTCTTATTTTATAAAAATCTATTTATATCCACTATATCCATCTAATAAAGAGAACCTTTTCAAACCTTTTATTAACTATAAAATTTGTTCCATTGATGGCAATGTTAGTGTAGACGCCAAAAATCTGCCCAATATAATTTTGAATGTTGAAACACCCCTAGACCACCTTAGGACCCCCTTGGGAAAAATTTGGCCCTTTGACCCATAACCAATCTTGACCATGGTTAGTTTGACCAATTGACTAATTCCACCGTTTAACCACCTTTTTACCTTGGCCCTTGATTACTGATAGTTAGGATGACTGCCAATAGTCACCCTAACCATTGATGGTCAAGTTTCACTACCTAAGAAAATAAACACTCACCATCAACTATACCTTGATTTTATAATAATAACTAATCCAAATATTCATTTGAGCCATTACATGCATGTGTCAAAAATAAAAATCCCAATAACATTTTATTGCACATCTCCATCCTTGTCTATAAGAAGAAAGGAACATGAGGTGAAATGGATCCATAATGATCAAGAGATTTTACATCAAAAGATTTATTTTTAAAATGTTCTTATATTAATCCACCAATCTAACCATCACCATAGAGAGATAACTTGTTATTTCCCCTCAATCGATAGCCAAGTACCATTACTCTACCAGAATCATGCTAGATTCCACCAACAAGCCAAACACCTCAATCATCGACCAGATTAACCTTCGATAAGATAAGTAATTACTTTCTAATATTTAATTAGTTTATTTCCATTTAAAAATTAACCTAACACTAACCCATATCTTTGAATCCAAATTTGTGATACTATCAATTAGCCATTTATTACCCATAGACTACACATAGTAACTGCTAACGATCAACTTGACCACTGATGGTTTGTCCAACCACCGATGGTTGCCTCAACCACTGACAGTCACCTTTACCATCAATGATAAAATAAACTACCAAAAGTCACTATTTTAGACACTAATAGCAAGTTATTTTCACCCAATTACCCTCAACTAAATCTAATTTTTTTAATCCTTACCTATTTATATATCCCCTACCTATTTTTTGAAACACACTTGATCCATTTAGAATTAGTATTGACTTACTTATTGTTATATTAGTCACTTAAAGCCTATTTCTTTATCAACAATTTTTTATGTTTAATTTTAGTAGGTTTTGATTATTTATGTAATTACTTTATCTTCTATTTTATAAACTTAATTTTGTATAGTGTGTGGATTGACATCCCCTAAGGAAGATCTTACTTTTGGGATCTAGCTAGCACTAGGCAATCCACCCAGCTATCTATCTAACCAACCATTTGATTTAATTTTGTCTTAAAATTAGGTCATCCTCCAAAGATAAAGAGGATTTATTCACAATCATCTGATTTAATTCATGCAAAATCAAATAGATTTTTCAACCATACCCATATTTAGTTTCTTCTTCTTCCTTTCTTGAAATATAAGCTGAAATTAACTGAAACATTTTGGCATGCTTGATGGGACCATTGAGTCTCTAATTGGGTTTATTTTGTTTTCATCTATATATTCTCCTCTCTATTATATGCTCATAAATTACATAAAAGTTTGTTTTTGGGATTAAAATCAATTGTATTCATTACTTTATTACTAGTTTAACTCAGTTAAATTAAAGTAAATTAATTTAATCATAACATCACTTTTTTTACACACACTAAACCAAACCACCTACATTAAACAAACTTGAGACAAGACTGATGGGGATTTCATCACATAGAAATCACCTTACCCTTTCTTGATAATCTTACTTAGAGGTAATTACCAAGGGAAGAACCAACTTAGCTCTCTGGTTGAGTATAAACTCTAGAAGTCAGTATATATTGGCTAAGCACCTAACACACTTTTTGTTGTGGTGTGTGAAGTGAGGGGTTAGGTCCCAATAGTAAACCTTGTATTTATTCCCAATATAGATCCTCTTTTAGAGCCTAAAGACAACCTAAAACCAACCATAGACTTATTTTCTATTACTCACTCTATAATCCAATTCAGTCCCATAATTTCTTAAAAGCTAAAGGCATAAGCCAAAAGAGAGATTAAAAATAAACTTTAAGACTTAATGTAAGTTTTAGATTGTGATTGCTTTCTTTGATCATCTCTTTTCTTCTCTCTATTTGAGTGGTTAAGTTTTTTGTTTATTCTCTCTCCCTTACCTTAGATGGTTCTAACTCTCTAGCAATAAAAGTACCTAGTAGAAGAAAACCCATCACCAAAAAAATCCACCCCTTCTACCTCCTATTCATGGAGTATATTTTTGAACCATAAAAATCTCCTCATCCTTTAGAAATTTCTCCTTTCCCTTGGGAAGTTACCCAAGGAGATATGGACTTCACCACATTCTTAAATAACAATCATGTCACCCTTCAACATTATCTTAACAATATACCCCATCATACACCTAATTTTGATCCACCTTTGGATGCACCTTATGGCATGCCTCCCTACCTTATGGGAAAAATTTATATTGTCATAGTCACCACCCAACCATTAACTACCCAAGCTTCCTCATCCACCAATAATCCCTTTGACACTACTATGGAAAACCAACCTACCCAACCTAAAAATACCCTTTAACTTCCACCCCAAATAAAAACTCCTCTACCTTAGGAGTAACCCAACCACTAGCCATCTATACTCCCCTCACCATGGGAGTACCTACCACTATAATTACCAACCTTACTTAGGATACCTATAATCTTATAACCATTACCCCACTTCAAAATCTTGTACTATCTATACCTTCTACCTTACCACCAATTACCATAAAGGTCAATGCCCTTTGATCACCAACCCAATCATTTCTTCTACCCAAAAAGTGTCTATTGCACCAAACCTAGGATACATACCTAACCCATAAGGGTATGTAACTCTACCTATTACCTAACCACCTACATACACATACCATTAAATAACATCCACCCAACCACCAATATCCACATAATAATATGTGGTGACTCCTCAATCTCCTACCAGTTATCAGTATGTCACCCAACTACCACATCAGTATGTACCTTACAACCTTCTAGGTGCACAAACCTAGATAGACCCAATGAATATTCTCATGGATAATATGATTACCTTAGATTCATTCATTTTTGGAGATCAAAACATCTTATCATATGATTAGATCTAAAATGAACCCATCCACCCATCCATCCCTATTAGATCATATTCGTAATGGGAGTTCCCTATGTTCTCTAAATTTTAGAGTAAGGAAGATCCCCAACATCACCTTAGGACATGTAGGCATGCATTTTATTTTAATTCATATTATGATTCCCTCCTTTTTACCTTCCCCATGTCTCTATCTAGTCTAGTATTAGATTGGTATAGTGCCATAGCCAAACACTCTTTGTTCTCCTTCACCCAACTGGCCCAAACATTCTTGTATCACTTTTTGATAAATATCTCCAAGAAGGTTTCCATCACTAACCTTTACTATATCCAAAAAATTGGTGATGAATCTATTACTAATATTTTGTCTTATTGGATAATCCTAATCAATCAACTTTCCTTCTCTTTACCCCAACCTGAACTGATAGAACTTTTTGCTCAGGCATATGTCAAACACATCTCTTCTACACTATGTGTCTAGAGTTGTATAAATTTTGACAAAGATTTTACCATGACATGTAAGATATAAAATAAATACATTAATGAAGGAAAGATAAATTTGAAAAATAATAACTCTACTTACAAAACCAATGAGGCCTCTTCCTCCAAACTAAGTAACCAATCAATACTAATGCCAAGAGAAAGGAAACTATGAATATGGTTGTCTTTAAAATTTATCCTCAACCATATATTAACCAATGAAAATCCTCTATCTCCTAAAAAAAAACCATGAGGAACCAAAACTAGAACAACTAGAAGTAATTTACTCCACTTGGGGAATCCTACGCTTCAATCTTGGAGAAGTTGATGAAGGCTAATATCATACAACTTCATTCTATCAAGCCTCCTAAAAAATTTGATTCTTCTAATCTTGTACCTAGTTGGTACAAAGATAATGATCTATGTGTTTTCCATTGAGTATTAGGACATGATGTTAGTAGGTTTAATACCTTCAAAAGCATTATCTAATCCTTAATTGATAAAGGAAATCTTGTGTTGGATAACCCCAATACACCTCAAAACCAAGCCCTTAACATTTTCAAGAAACCTTTTCCCAATAATGTACCTAATAAATATGAGAGAAATAATGTTGATATTTCTCATGATGTCCATACCATTAATATGGTTCTTGACACACTCATTGTTGAAGAACCTACCACCCAATATATTTGTTCTTCACCCTCTCCACTTATCAAGGTAATGGAATTACCTTCTCCTCTTTTGGAGACCCAAATTTAGGAAGTAACCCTTTCTCCTCCTCTACTTATTGAGGTAGTGGAGCCATCAAACCCTATTTTTATTGACATATCACAACATGCACCCATTTTACCTTCTCCCTCAATTATCAAGCAATTTACTGCCCCTTTGGATATCATTCCCAAAGAGGAAGCCAACATGTCTACACCTCCCATAGAGGAGTCAACCATTCAAACATTACATCCTTTGAATGATTAAAATGCCAATGTCACCATTCCCCTTTCTCAACCTATGGGATTATCTTTCAAGTCCACTATCTAGGAAACAAAACTAGTCTATAAATAGTTCTCTAAGTTAGTGCAAAAATTGGAATTTATCTCTAACCCTGACACAGATCAAGCCACCTCTTGGAAAAAATTAGGGCTAACTTACATCACCAATTAGGAACCTCTAACAACACCTTTGGTAGACTAACCCACCACTCATATTATCCAAACCCCTATCTTACCAACCAAACTGATAAAAACCTTTACTGACCCAATATTTTCTCAACCGTCAAATGCACCTAAATCCCAAAAAATAAAATCAACCCCTTTAACCAAACTAACCAAGTCATCCAAAAACCTTAGCACCCTCCCTACATAGATCCTTAATAACCCATATATGAAAGTGGATATAACCTCACCAAACCCAACAAACAAACATGAAACTAAATCAATCAAGGAAGTAAAGCCACCAAAAGGCCAAAGGGCCAAACTCCTACCCCCCTTAACCTTTCCCTTTATTTTTGGGCCTCATCTCTCTGATTTGATTAGGAAGTGGATTATCTCAACTAGGGCCTAACTGCTACTATTGGCTACACCAACACACTTGATTTTAGACACACCTATCTTCACTGAGCCATCAATAACCAAACTACCTACCCTAAAATCTATTACCTCCAAATTATCAACCTTCACCTTACTAAAATCAAAACCATAAACTAAGAACACTAACTTACCCAAACCTCCTACCACTAAGCCCATTGTCAAAAAGACTTCCATCTCACCAACCAAGACTAAAACTTATAAACCCTCTCCACCTTTACTTGAATCCTAATCGACTATTTTTTGAAGGTTATTACAAGATTATTGATTGACCTTACCCCTTATCATGTTTTTTAACCCTCTCAGTCCAAAACTAGTATGGTACAATGACCACTATGTGTGATCCTATCATAAGACACTAGGGCATGACATGGATAACTTCAAAGCTCTCTAAACTATTATCCATTAGCTCTATGATGAAGATGATTTATTAATAGAGGAACCTCCCAAAATCCCATTATTAATCCAACAACCAATAACCACTACCTAATGCCTACCTACTCCCCCAATATCACCTCAAAGTGATGACAAACTAAGCTAATCTCCTACCCAACTCTTCCCTCTATCCATACTATCCATGTGGTCACATGATCACACACTCAAAAGAAGGATAAGGGGAAGGATAAAGTTTCCATCCAATGGACATACCCATTTTCAACCTCCTAACTAAGTCAAATTCAAACACCTTCACCTTTAGCCAAACCCAAGGTATCTATATTAGGTACCTCCCAATCCAACCCCTCTGAATCAATCACGAGAGTAGTGCTGAAATAACTTCACTAGACCCTAATGAAGATGAGCCTATATGAGTTGATCTTTACATCACCTCATCATCACCCAAAAATGATAGAAGCATTTCAATTGGTACATGTCTAACCTAAATACCCTCAACTTTTGGTAGCCTTTATTGGTTCTCTCTAATTTTACAACCTCATCACCTTAAAGTATTTGAAAATACCTTTTATCCATCCTTATGACCCATATCCCCTTATTTTTATCATTACTTACATCAACCAAACCCACATCAAATGGGTCATGATTGATGGGGAAGATACTATTAATATCATCTCCTATTATGATTATAATCAACTCAACCTATCATATAATGTCATGTCCAAAACCTTAATTATCCTCCGATCCCTTAATTATACCAAGGCCACTACCCTAAGCACTGTTATCCTTCATATCTATTTATGACCCCACATACTCTCTAAACTCTTGTATGTAGTAGAAGGTAAATTCTTATATAATTTTTTACTATGATGGCCTTGGATTCACTCCATGGGTTATAAACTATTTACCCTTTATAATTTCATTAAATTTGAGCACAAATGTTAGGTTGTCACTATACAAGTTGACTGGAGCCCTTTTTCATAATGTAACATGACTTACCAATCCAATGATGTCCTCCTACCTCCATATAACACACCCTCCTTAGTTAGAGATAAGACCTTAATCATAAAAGAGGAATTCATACCTAATTTTACCAATGAGGCATTAACTAGCTCATCCATCCCCTTCTATTATATCCCCACTTTAGACTACTTGGAATCCACATTCCAACATCTTTCACTAGGGGAGTATCACCTCCTTACCCTTAATGTTTTCCCTAATCCCAAAGAGTATGGTAAACTTGACCACCAACATAAATATGACCCTAATATCATATCCATTATTCCATTTGGACCTTCACACTATCAAACCCATTTCATCTATGGGGGACTTGACAAATCCTTAGTGCTTCTACCACCTCTTATTCACCTTGACCATTTACCTTCAGTTTATCCTATATAGATAAGATATGTTTTTACAAGACACACCTCCATAATTATGCTTGGAAAGGATTTGGTCTTGGATGATATGAGCACATATGACATTAGTTAATTTCCATTGAGACTAGAAAGCCTCATAAAAACATGGCCTTGGTTTCATTCTACTTGCCAAGAGGAAAACCAAACCACCTACTATCACCATTATTGATGAAAACATCCCTCCCTCACCAAGTTATCCCCACCTACATGTGATAATGAATAAATCATCCCCCCTAACTTTATTTTCATTAACATGATCAACCTCAGACACCTAACTTATCAAAAAGAGGGGGAAATTGTAACCATCCCTTTGACCTATCTTGAGATGATACGAGATGACTCTCTTACCATTAACAATGTTCAGTGCTAGGATGATGATTTCATTCTCACATACCTTAGTAATTTAGGTTATTCCATCCAAAAATCCCTTCTTCTTGAGACTTTGACCATGTTGAATGAATCCATCATGGATATCAACTTGGTCACTTCAAATAACCCCTACATTGTCAAAATTGGCCAATCATTGAATCCCAAGGACCTTCAAGACTTCCATTCTTTCTTCCAAGATCACATCATATCTTTTTATTAGTCTTATAGTGACATGATTGGAATTGACCCTATCATTGCCACCCATAACACAGTCACCAACTATGATGCCAAGCCCATCAAGCAGAAGCTTTGACACATGCACCTTTACATAACCCTTCTCATCAAAGAAGAGATACAACATCTCTTATCCTTCAATGTCATTCAATCCATTGACTATCCCCAATGGGTCTTGAATATCATACCTATCACCAAATCTATAAGTAGACTATCCATTTGTGTGGACTTTTGTGACCTCAACCTTACTTACCCCCAAGGTGACTTTTTTCTACCAAGCATTGACCAGCTAGTTAATCTTATAGTTGACCACAAGATGTTGTCTCTCATAGATGTATTCTTGGGTTATAATTAAATCCTAATTACACTTGAATATCAACACAAAAATGACTTTATCACCCCATACAGAACCTTCTACTATAGGGTCATGCCTTTTAGACTAAATAATGTTGGTGTAACCTACCAATGTGTTATGACCTACATCTTCCATGACATTATCCCAAATATTATCAAAGACTATGTATATGACCTTCTTGGGAAATCCAAATACTAAAAGGATCATTTAGTCATTCTAAAGATTATCTTTGAGCACCTCATCCATTACCAGGTCTATCTTAACCCCACGAAATGCATTTTTAGGGTCTTGTTAGGAAAATTCCTTGGATTTATCATCTCCATTTAGGGAATTGAAGATGATCTAACCAAAATCAAAGCAATAATTGACATGCCTCCTCTTACTCACCTTAATTAACTCTATAGCCTATAGGGGAATCTCCAATTGATTCATCACTTTATCTCCTAGCTCTTAGATCGATTCTAACCGTTCCACCACATTCTGAAGAAGGATGTCTCCTTTAAATGGAATAATTACTATAAAAAATATTTTGATTCACTCATAGATTACCTTTTGTCTCCACCTATCCTTACCCCTCCCAATGATGACCAACCTTTCTACCTTTATATATCTACCACTGACCACTCCCTCGAGGTAATGCTTGTTCATTAAGATGAAAAACATAAAGAGTGAGTCATCTACTACATTAGCCACATGCTTATAGATTATGAGATTTGGTGTACCCATACTAAGAAAATTTGATTAGCTTTAGCTTTTTTGGCCACCAAACTTCACCACTACCTTCTTAACCATAAAACCTATGTCATAACCAATACTAACCCACTCAATTATATTCACTCTAAGATATACCAAAACTAATATATGGCCAAGTGGCTCATGCATTTATTAGATTTTGACCATGAGTTCCTTCTGTAAAGTCAATTAAAGGGCAAGTCATTACTGACCAATTGGCTAAAACACCATTAGTAGATAATCAACCTCCTCCTCTTGTGTTCCCTAATGAGTCTATCATGACCCTTTCTCAGGTAGACTTCACCTATCAATTTACCATGTTCTTTGATAGATTAAAGTGTCAATGTGTTGGGGGAGTTGGAATCATCCTTAACCCCTTTAATGGTGAACCTCTTCATTTGTATTTCAAGCTTTATTTTGAATATACCAATAATATGGCTAAGTATGAAGCCTTAGTGATAGGCCTTTAGACTACCTTAGCCTTGGGAGTCAAAAAAATCAATATATTTGTTAACTCCCAACTTGTGGTCAATCAAGTCAATGGATCTTACCAATGTAAGAATGATATTTTTCAATAGTAAAAATAACTAGTTGATGAAATCTTGACATCATTTAAACACTACCACATCTAGTCGACCCCATGATCTACCAATAAGTTCATTGACACCATGACTTCCCTTGCCTCTTAGATCCTTTTTCAACCCTATGATTCTAAGTTGTCTATTATTATCCATAGAGTTACCCAGCCTTCCTATGTCAAACCACATTCTCCAACCATCTTTAATGTGGAGGAGACCTAACTTGACCTTTAGTATCAGTAGACCTTTGACTATCTCAACCTTGCCATCATTCCTTTAGGTCTTTCTAGGAATACTCAAATAGAAGTTTTTTTGGAGTACCTCACATTACACCATTACATGTGGAATTATTTATAAGCATGGCTTTGATGGTCTCCTCTTCCATTGCCTACATAGTCATGAAGCCTTCCATGCTATCAAGTAAATGGATTATGGGATCTATGGGGGACACTTTAGTGACCTCATCATTTCTAAATGTATCCTTTGCCTTGGATATTACTAGCCTACCCTTAACCAATATTATTTTGATTATATGAAAAAATGTGTTAAGTGTCAATAACATGCCAATATACATCACACACCTTGCCATAGTATTCATATTTCTACTAATTTTTGGCCCTTCTCACAATGGGGTCTAGACATTTTTGGTGAAATTAATCCCCATTATTCATAACAACCAAAAAAATAAGCCCCTCAATACTTTACATTTGTGTCCTTTCTTTGGTTAAAAAGGATCAAACTCACCTTCTATCTAACATAATCTCATCCCTTGATTACAAACCACATTCATCTCCTTATTTTAGGGGAAACCAATTAAAGTTGAATCTTGTGACTATCTATTGAAATCATATCCTAATATTGAATAATAGGTATTATAGTTGTACTCATATCATGATTCTCATGATACTTTATGCCCCCTTTTTACAAGGATGGATTCCCATGATCATTATCACCTAAACCTATTTACACCTAATCAACCTTATTATGATTTTAGTTGTTGCCTTCATAAAGGTGAACACTTAAACCTATATAAATAAGTCTATGTCAAGAAAAATCAAATAAAGTAAAAAATAAGAAAAATCCATACCAATAGGAATCATGGATCATTCTTAGCATTCACAAACTACTCCCTTGAATGACAGCTATTGAAAACATATTTAAAATTGCTCAATGTAAGGTGGACTGCTCCCTTGAAGGATATCTTTCAAAAGCATTAAACAAAAGCACACAAACTTAGACCACTACCTAGAAGGATGGCTAAGTAATGAATTTGTCAAAACAAGCAATTTTTTGGAAGCTTTCATCATCGATCAGCTTCCCAAACCCTCCTACACAATAAATAAAAGACCTATTATCAAGCAAAAGAAAAGACACAATAATTTTGAAAGACACAATCAACTCTCATAAACAAACTAATATTGAAATCTATAATCATTTCTCATGAGTATACTTCTCACATCGATCAATTTACACTTTGTATGATATAAACTTGTTTATATTGACTCTTTAAAAACCTATAGAAGAGGCATGCTAGTCTCACAAGAAGGTTCCATTTTCATCCAACTCCCCTCTATACACTATACGTAAGGGATTTTGATCTCACTTAACATTATGTGATCAAAACACCTTTTTAACCAACTAACGAATGCTAATACAAAGCATTCAAAGGGCTTATGTTCCTTAATCCAATCCAAGTTTGGTTTTTTTAGTCCTTGTAAAAGAAGAAGCATCATGCCCTCTTCTTATCCTCTCATAACTGGTTGATATTTTCATTAAGATGTTTTTCCCTTGATTATACTTTTTATTTTCACATCTAATATTTTTAATTAACTTATCATATGCTTTAAGTTATGCAACCAAACAACAACCATAATCATTGCATCATATCAATGTATGTCATATGAAAATGCATAACCATCACAAAGCATAATAAAATCATAACATCCATGAATAATAAAGCAAACAACCATTTTCACCACATGTCTAAATCTAATAATGAAGCATATACTCATTAGAATTTAGCATGTCATAAAAATACATGTCAGAAGTCATAACCATGACTAAAATAAGATACATCTCATTGCATGCCTAACTAGGTGAGTCTGCATTAGTATACAATATCCATAACATGAGCATAATCAATATAAACATCACATCATCCCATAACATCAAAGAAAACCATAAACCATGAGCAATAAATAAGGATTTTGTGTGTGTGTGTGTGTGTGTGTATATATATATATATGTATATATATATATATATATATATATATGTATATATATATATATATGTATATTATATACATACATATATATATATACACACACACATATATATATACATATACATATACATATATATATATGTATGTATGTATATATGTATGTATATATATATGCATAAATGTATATATATAATGAGTCTAACATCATAATGTATACACCAAATATTCATGTCTCTCTCTCAAAATGTACATCTCACCACATCAGCTCACATGATAAAATAAAAATGATATATAGTAATATATAGTATGTCCTCAAACCATGTCCTGACTATACCCTGGGGGCACCACTATCTCTTGGAGCACCAGCAAGTCCTAATGCATATCCCCCTACAATACCTATCTATCCACCTATAAATGCAACCCACTGATCTGGTGTCACCACACTAATACCACCTACCAAAATCACCCTGTACTAACCCCATTGGGGCTCATTAAGATACCACCTCAAGACTATAGCCTCATAATACTATAACTCCTCCATTATGGCCAGGTATTGTGCCATGGGGATGCTTCCTAGTGGTCCTATACATGTTGTGTCCCCTCCTCTTATCTACCTTAAGGAGACTCTCTCTTGTGTAACCAAGGCTAGTAGAGTTCTAGCCTAGTCCTTATCACTTGTGAGTGTAGCCACCTAACCTTGTAAAGCAGTCACCCATCCCTATAGAGCTATAACAGTGCCTATGTTGTAGCTAGTGCCACTCTTGCCTATAGACCTAGGACACCTCCTTGAACCTATGACCTCTAGCCTCCTCTCCTAGCTAGGTCCACATCCATTAGTCTAATACCACCATCATCTCTACTAATATCCATTGCCATGTATAAATCCTAGTACCATACAAGGTAACCATCAACAAAGTTTGCATCATCTATCTCTAGCTTGGATGAAAACTCCTCATGATCTAACAAAGTCCTCACTAGATGTGGCTCTGGTAGAAGGATTTCTGCATCCTCATGCCTATATCTAGGGAATGACCCTAGAATACCTTGTATAAGGCATAACTACCTCCATACCCTATCAAATGGGATGAACTCCAACTCTCCATCCCTTTGGTCGAGAATCCACCTATAACTCTATAAGGAAAAATTCTATCTCTTGTACCCAACCCACTCTAGGAACCCAACATATGGTCTCTAAATAATGTCTCTAATCACCAATGCACCTAAAACACCGATGAACCAATCTACATCATGAGCCCCTCAGCTTACTCTTGAAGTGGTAAAGTCAGCTCTCCACCTCATGTAACCCATTAAGAAATCTATTTGAGTGTATCATATCCATAGAAGCCCCATTGGCCTCAGCACCTAGATGTTGTCATAATCCCAATAGTGTATAACTAGATTGACACTAATGCCATATATCCTATGGTCCTTAAACCCCCATAGCTCCCTTTATATATACACCTAAATCATAGGTACCCACCCAAACACTATTCACCCTAACAATATCTCAACTAAAACCCTTAGTAGCAAGTATGCAAACCTCCCACTACTCAATTTAGGAAGGGAAAAGGATGACACTTCCATCATCATATTTTTAGCCAATCTTCTCTAACCCCTTTCTCTCTAATAAAGTGTAGAGTAGCTAAATCCCCCAACATGCCACATAACATGATCCTAGTCATATCTATATATTAGCTCCAACAACTCATATCACTCTTCCCACTCAATGTGTTAAATTATATCACCCTATAAGGGTATATGAGTGATCATGTGCACATCCTCTAGTAGTATCATAAGCTCATTAGTCAGTAGTAGGAATGTGTTCATGGCCAGATCCCATCTCTCAATGAGATCCATAATCATAGATGCATCATGCAACACATTTTGATAATGCCTCATCGTTCCTAGCCTAATCTCCTCCATGTGTACCTAATCTATTGAGGTCATCCCCTAGTGGACTTTTATAAAGATGTGTGACACCTAGTCTTGCATCTGAATCTACTCTTTCATCTACAAATAATTTATTAGCACATAAGTTAGCTATCTATACTATGATTTCTTATGGGTTTCAATTTTTAACCAACCCTACCTACCCTTAACCCATTTAACCATCACTATACTAGTATTTACATCAACAATCCATACTCTTTTTCCTTACACTTTTTACTCATTATCACCTATCAACATTACCCCCTTGGATGAACCACCCAAAAACCTAATATACACCATCATCCACCCAAACTAACTTTCATAATTTAAAATACATCGAACATAACTTATTTATAACTAGATCAACTATTGAAGGTCATTATAATAATCAATGGGAAATCTTCCATCTCCTTATGGATGTTGACCACCAATGATCATCCTAACCACCAACTTTCAATATAGGTATTTTGAGTGTAGATCACCCAAAAACCAAATCTACCCAAATTCTACTCATAAAGCTAAAACCCAACATTTTAACCTTAATTTACCCTCAATCCCACCCTTACCTAACCTACCCTTGATCAATTAACACATTCACCTACTAATTTAGCTAAAAATCATGCAAAACCTAACTAGGGCATATCTACACCCAACCTAGCAAAAAAAATCAATATCAAATCTAATTGAAACTATAATTCAAATCTACACTACCAATTTGAATATCATCCCATACTTCATTCCTTGACTATCATTGAGGAGGAATCCATGGGCCCCTTACCTAGTTATGTTTACATTCATGTTTCATCCTATCTAGTCCACTCAGTCCTCTCAGTCAATTCACCTCAACAAAACACTTCCTCAACACTCACCATCAACAAATCTAGCACAAACTAACAAGCAACTAGAGCTCCAAGTAAAAATAGTTATAATGAGACAAATGACTCTCTTTTTTCTTTTTAACCATGGTGCTTTTATGGTTTATCCATAATGACTGATAGTTACATTTAGACCCTTGACCATTGATTGTTAGGTTGTGGACCCTTTTTCCTTTTTGCCTCAAATATGCAAATTTTTTGCACCCACCTATAGAGACAACCTTCCCCACCAACCTTGACCACCTCATCACCTTGCCATTGGTCCATTTTGGCCCAACTAGTGTACATTTTGAGACAAATTTTCCCTGGTCCTTTAACTGCATTGCGAATACTCACCATGTTAACCACTTTTTTGAACTAGTCCCACCTCACACATACCAGACCCACTTGGATCTTCTTAGGATCACGTCCTACCTCAAATACCCATGACACTTACCTAGTTTATGTTTTCACTAGGAGCACTTCCTACCTTGGATACCCACAAAACCATAAAAATTACTTAAGAAACTTATGTTTACAAGTGTAACCAACCATCATGACTAAATGTGGTCATGTTATCTACTTTTCACTTGTCCTTCTAAGCATCGACCTTTATTTATACCAGCTATGGTAACCTAGTCTATGCATGATCTTGGCTATCACACTTTTTGTCACACTTTGTGTGCTTGTTTGTGATTCAATGCCCAACCTATCACTCAATTTCAGGATGTATACCTTCATCATCACCTTCATCCACCTTATCAAACCTACACCTAATTATATTTTACCTCTTCAACTCCTAATTTTAGGGGGAACACATCCTCTCATACTCAGGGCAACTAGACCTTTTACCATAATCAGTTTTTGTTTTATGGCTTATTGATTCAAAGGTGCATAACAAAGAGGGGAAAAATATAGACATTAAAAATCTACACACCATAATTTTGAATGTCAAAACACTCCTAGACCATTTTAGAACCCCCTTAGGACCGATTTGGCTCTTTTAACCCTAATCAATCTTCATTATTATCAGTTTGACCAATTGACTAAGCCCACCCATTAACCACCTTTTTAAATTGGCCCTTAGCCATCAATGGTCAAGATGACCACTATTGGTCACCCTAACTATCAACATTCAGGTTGTACTACCCTAGTAACTAAACACTCACCATCAACTCTAACTTGATTTTTTTTAAATAAATAATCCAAATTTTCATGTGATCTATTACATGCACAAGTTAAAAATAGAAAGCCCAGTTAATGAATTGTTTCACCTCTCCTTCCTTGCCTATAAGAAGAGAGGATTAGGAGGTGAAATGGATCCATAATGATCAAGATATTTTTCATCTAGAGCTTTATTTTTCAAGTGATCTTCCAACAATCTAGTGATCTAACCATCATGATAGAGAGCCACCTTGCCATCACCCCTCAGTCAAGAACCAAGTATAGTTACTCTACTGAAATCAATCCAAATTTCACCAAGAGGTCAACCAACTCAACCATCCACTAGATTAACCTTCAAAAATATAAGTAATTATTTTATAATATTCATTTACTTTATATCCATTTCATAATTAACCCATC
Source organism: Torreya grandis (assembly GCA_037957365.1). Lineage (NCBI taxonomy): Eukaryota > Viridiplantae > Streptophyta > Pinopsida > Cupressales > Taxaceae > Torreya > Torreya grandis. The sequence continues at coordinate 227,823 of JARHVA010002230.1, forward strand.
ACCAACCCATCTCTTAGAATCAAATTTTGTGATCCTATTAATTAGCCATTTATTACCCATAGCCTACACATAGTAACTATTAATAGTCATCTTGATCATCGATGGTTACCTCAACTACCTATGATCACCTTAACCACCAACAGTCACATCAACCATCGATGGTCACTATAGTAGAAAATAAAAATTTATTTTCACCTACTTACCCTCAACCAAATCTAATTTTCTATGTCCTTACCTATTCATAAATCCCCAACGTATTTTATAAAACACACTTGATCCATTTAGCACTAGTATTGACTTGATTATCTATATATTAGTCATTTATATCATATTTCTTTATCAAGCTTTTTTAATGTTCAATTTCAATAGCTTTTGATTATTGATGCAAGTACTTTATCTTCTATTTTATAAACTTGATTATTTAAAATGTGTGGATTGATATCCCTTGAGGAAGCTCTTACTTCCAAGATATAGCTAACACTAGGAAATCCACCTAGTTATCTATCTAAAAAACCATTTATTTTAGTGTTACATTATTTTTAGGTCATCCTCCCAATCTAAAGAGGAGTTATTCATAATCATCTGATTCAATGTGCACACAATTGAATAATTTTTTCAACCATACCTATATTTAGTTTCTTCTTCTTCCTTTCTTGAAATATAAGTTAAAATTCATTGAAATAGTTAGTGGTATTTAAGAGAGGCCTTGTTCAAGTAACAAAAGTAAACACATAGCCTTATTTCACCATTTTTTTCCATAATAGAACAAGTTTTACCACCCAAGTTGAGTGATTAATTAGAAATATTATAGCTGGTTTAATGAGCTTATGTAGTTCAACTCTCATCAAAGGGTCAAGTTTTGGGTTAATAGGCTTTTATCTCTATTTTACTAGCCTAATCTCAACTTATAACTCAATGTTATATTGAGATAGACTTGTGTAAAATCCTTTAAGGTCATTGTACTGCCATCAAAGACATCTAAAAAACTTGAACATAACAAAATTTTCTTTCTTTAAAGATGTGCAAACTTTGCCTTTCTTTAAACTCTTACTAGTTACAATATCTACATTTGTATAGTGTTATTATTTAATTGATAAGGAAAAAATTTCTTTTCTCAATTAATCATCTCCATTGAATATGTTCTTAAGGGTGACCAACCCTTTAGGTAACTTTTTTGTCTTCAATTGCACAATCTGATCACCATACGATTGTAAATGTTTGTCTTGTTCCCTAAGGAGAACTCAACAGCCTCTTATAAATATATGAAAATGTAGCTATCATATTGAAATAATTTCCAATTTATATGGTTTTTTTGGATAGAATTCCTTACAACTACCTTGATTTGTGATTAAACTTTTTCATTTTTTATGTCATCTAGGATATTGAATTATGACCTAATGGCAACCAGCTTGTTGACATGTTTGTTATTATTTTTTGATATGTCTTGAATATTAAAAGCTTGAAATTATTCAACTAAATCTCATAATCTATGATTATAGGACCTAAGTAGTGGATTATTACATATATTAAGTCCTCTTACTTGGTGAAATACTACTTCACTATCTCTAAAAACATGTAAAGAACTGACCTTCATCTTCCTTGCCCATTGCAAACCATGCACTAGTGATTAATATTTAGTAACATTAATAGAATAAATAAATTGAAACTTGAGTGAAGAGAAATACCTTTGACTAGTGGGATAAATTAACATCATTGTATCTCTAGTGCTATGTTTATTCTTGGATCCATCAAAATATAGTTACCACAAGTCATCACTAGGCTGATCATCTTTCATCAATATTGGAATTGGTGCATAATTTTCATGAATATAATAGAAAATAAGTCCTTATTCTTCAATTAAATTTTAGGTATTATTTCCATGAAAATTAGAGGCCCATTCATCAAGGAAAATATCTGGGATTCTATCTAGGGGTGATTCAGTTTCCACCTCACTATTTTCTAGTACCTTATCTGAGATAACACAATTAGTGTTCACCATACTTGGCATATATGGTTCCAAATGAAATATGGAAATAGGTTCAAAATTCATTGTAACCTTAGTACCATACCTGGTTCTAAAAATTAAATAGGTCTAATTAGTTGATAAATATCCTCCAATCTTTTAAGTAAAGTCTCTTGACAGACACATGGAAAATTGGGAGGCAAATCCACTACAAATACATCTTGTTGAATAATAACATTAGGGAAATCATGTAATATAAATTTTATATATTTTATTATGCCTATTATATTTTTTTAAGCCATTTAATTGAAATAATCATTTGGTATTTGGCTCATAGACAAGACCAAACTTGTCTATAATCTATTTGGGTATGATAGTGCTCCTATCTCCACCGTCTACCATACAATTATTGACTAAGCAGTCACCAAATATAAAAGTGATATTAAAGGAAGGGGTTTTATTTTATTTTACATTGTTTTTATACACCTTTATCATGTTATGTACTTGTTTATTAAGTTTCTTGATTTGATGGTCTAAATTGGCCAAGATAGATCCTTATTTCTCAACTGGTTCTTTAGATACCATAAGATCTGAAAGCTCTTGAATAAGCATGTATTTTTGTACTATAATGGAAAGGTAATATCAAATTCTAATGCTAACATTTTATTTATTCATTTTTTTTATTATGCTAAAATATGTTCCACTAAGTTTTGGCTGTAACTTTTGAGCCACTAGTTATTCTCTACTTAGAAGCATTTGGGGAACCTTCACTACATTTTGAATCTTATAAACTATAGGAATAAAAAATTGATCCTTAAAAATATTTGTCCAAAAAAAATAGGAACACTAGAAGTATCACTCACTTTTTGAGCTTCCTCAACTGCTCTTCTTTTAGCTCTAGTCAAAGCTGTAACTTGACCATTTGTGTTGCTAGCTTTACCAACTTGGTTGAATGCAATATGATAATCTAATTTCCAATAAGCATTGATACCATTGAGTTTCCCTATAATTTTTTGATCTTCTCATATTAATTCCATATTCATTTCTTAATATTAACCACCTTGAAGAGAGAACTCTTCTTGTGTCATTTGTGGCATAGTAATATATTGTGATACCAAGGCTTGATTTTGAGTGTCATTTGGATTGGAAGGTTGCAAACCTACATCTTACATCAAGTTATTTTGAGGAATAATAAATTTTGAACTAGAAGGTACGTTAAGATCAAGGGATACATATGGATTAGTTTAGGTCATGGCTCCTTGATTTTGATAAGGTTGCCTATTATCTTTGAAACCTTGATAAAGAGGTAATTGATTATTAAAAGATTGATAAGTGTTACGGTTTTGTTGTTGATAAGGTCTACCTTGGTAATGTTATCTCTTGAGTTAAACAATCTCATTTCAAAAATCTTGTAAAATGTTTTTCAGATCACCAATCTCATTACCTTGATTAGGAGGAGCTATATCTTAGACCTTTGGAGATGGAGTAAGAGATATAGATGGAACTTAAGGAACTTAAGGAGGAAGAACATGTTGCAATTCTTGGAATATAGGCATTAGAGTCCTTAGGCAAGTTTACTAGCTTATATTAAGCTATTTTTGTCTCTTATTGTAATTTCATAGGAATTTATCAAGGTTTTACCACTTATATATAATATCATAACACTTATATCAGAATTAAGGGCTTTAAGATAGTACAAAAAATGCATACTCTGGAAATGGTCTAACTAATGTAGGGATCCTAGTCTAGGTCTTCTAGAATCTAAGTTAAAATCAAACATGAACTCATGGGGGTACCTTTGTATGGTAGTCAGTTGTTCAACCAAAGATAGATGATCAAACTTGTCTTCAAATTTCCTAAGGCTACACGTAAATCATCCCAAGTATCAATTCATGTCAAAGAGAGGTTCATATACCATTACAATGTTTTTCCTATGAAAGAGGCAACAAGTAGTCTAATGGCCATATTATCTTGAGTAATATTATGAATAAAACATAGATTGGAAACATCTTGAATATACTCAATAACAATAGTTTCATCCCATTATCATGAGAAGAAAGGGACACTCTTTAAGGTAGATACAAGAATGTCATCATAATGGGCTAAATTTAGGAGACTTCCCCTATTAAATGAAATGAACACTTGATTCCTAATAACCATTTAGGAAAAAGGGATTTGGCTTATGGGGACAATAGATTGAAATAAAAAAATATAATGACTAGGAGATGAATTCTAATTTTGAGGATAAGGTCTTATACTATTAAATATTGATCTTTTATAAGTAGAAGGTAATTCAATATGTTCAAAAGGATTACTTTTACTTGATGATCTTATTGTAACCTTTAACATGAAAGCACTATCTGGAATATGTTATGAACTCTATAACTTAAAGGATATCCAAATTTTTATGATGGTAGATGTCTCCTAATTTTTCAATTTCTTCTTTTCAATATTAAAAATTTAATTATGCCAAAGGAACATGGTCTCACTGGGCATGCCAAAATTATTAGTGTTCTAGATTTTCACCGTAGCTGAGAAGGGGATTATTTTTATATTCTTACTCAAATATAGTCCAACATGGGACTGATCCTAGGCTATGGGTATCCTAATAATAGATCAAACCTTTGGAGAAGGATGGCTTCCTTCTAGATCTATCACCTAAATTAAACCTAAACTAGCACTTACTTAGAAAAGGGATACAGGTTTTGATAATAACTTATGAAATCATGGAAAAAGGTGTGATACACCAATGATTTGATCACTCTAACTCTTAAAAGACACACTATAAGACACATTTAATATCAAAGAATATCAATCTCACATAAGTATTCTAGAATAAGGCATTAATCGATTATCAAATTAGCATGAGAGGGAAAATATACACTTTCAAGATAGACAAAAAAACTATAAATTTCACTTATAATGACCTTTTAGAACTACTAGGAACTTCCTAAAGGTGAGAAAAACTCAGACATAGACAAGTAACATATGTTCAGTTAACCATAATACATGAATTCATGGAACACACTTCAATCTAGCTTTAAAAATGATGAAATTCAATCTTTATTGTATCAAAAGGTGTTACCATACAAATTTTGGTAGATTATATTCATACCAAAAAGAGGGATTTGATATAAGGCTTAGATGCCTATATTTATAGAAAAGAGAAGGAGAGAGAGAGAGAGAACTAAGTACATAAAAAACATTGAATGAGGTCCAATTGCTATTGATGGATTAGTATTATTGATGATGTTGATTCATGACCTTATCAACAAGGAGAAAATTATGTAAAAGAATTAAATTCCCATTTCCCTCATCTAACCACTAGGTCTCCTTTTGGAACTTTAAGTTATTACCTATCTGATCTACTGATGGGGACCATGTCTTGGAGTTGGTATAATTATGCCACATCTGCTATTGGTGGCCAACTATATCTTTTCATTGAAAAAATGACCATAATAATAGGTGAGACACATCTCCATGGTCTATATTTTGTCCAATATTAAACATAGGTCTATTTATAGGTTAAAACCAATCTAATTATTGGTTTTCACATAGTCACAGTATCCATAGAAACCTACAAACTACATGTTTTTTCTTTATAATAACTAATCTATCTTTGACCTATGTATTAGGCCCAAAAGACCTATTTTAACTATATGAAACTTTGATAGTAATGCTTTGTCTCTAAAATGTGACCCTAGTTTGACCTTGGGTTGCCTTTGAGTTTGTTTCCTTAACATTTTATTTACTTGGGTCTAAAATAACTTCTTCAACTTTCATTGAAAATATCCTGAGCTCGCTTTTGTTTATTGGCTATCAATTGCCAAATTGGACCATTTATATTATGCCCAAATATCATTATGCTTATTGGTCTCATAGATACACTAACTTATTGACTCTACTCACACCATTATATTTGAATGTATGAATGTAAGTGATTCCTCAATCTTCTGCCAAGACCCACTAACTTTTGACACTTATCCTCTTTGTATTAATCATCAAAATCCTCTAACCCTTTTAACTCAACTCTTTTTTTTGATATTGATGTATGATTAAATGCACTCCATTGATCTTCTGGGGACCCACTAACACTATTAGGCCACATCACTCCATTAGATCAAGGTGTATGATTTAATACAATCCATTTATCTTGGACTTATTTGAAACCCCAATAGATACTTTATGGTGCTTAAATTTGACATTTGCATGAATGTCATTTAACATCCCCATGAAAATATTTGGCATCCCATAGACCATCAAATTTAATCTCAAATGGATTTTTGTAGTGGAGTAAAGTTGATGTCTACATGAACGTATCCCATTATTTAACCAACTTTGAAGATTTATATCTTGAAGTGAAAGATCATAGAGAGACCAAATTTATTCAAGATGTTCCTGAGACCAAAAGCATTATGCCCATTTGATCCATTATATTTGGGAGATTTCTAAGTGGAGATAAAAATAATGCTCAAATAGGCTAGTCTGTGTATCTTCACATGATGTCTTAGTAATGGTCTAGTTCCTCAAATTTGCATAGTCCATCTTTTGCTCAATATTTCAAGGATCTAATGATATTTTAAGGCTTATGTAACCTGGTTCATGTTCCTAGACACCATAAAAAATATTTGGACCTTTCACCTGTAACTATAGACCTGTCTTTTAAAGATCAAATTGGTCACACTTTAAGGTTGCTTAAAGTGTTTCAAAATATTTGAAAAAAATACATGATGTCCACTTGAGGTTTATTTACTCCTTGTGGCATTGGGTCACTCTTCAATTAGGATCCTATTCCTTCTACTAGACTCTTAGACTAGGTATATTTCTGGTATGTAGACCAAAATTGGTCAACAATAACTTAACCTCAATGGAAAGAATAGTATCATTATCATAAACTAAGTAATATGGAGTGGCTTCTATTAGGGTATAATGATTAGTTCAGTATGTCTACAAGGCATGAAATATTTGGAGGTGCCAATCTTGGTCTACATCATTGAAAATATTTTTAAGGATGTTGACATTGGGTTTTTTGGATGCTTCTACCTAGCCATTACCTTATGGGTAATATGTCATAGAAAAATGTTGAGTAATGTTGTACTTGGCACATAGTCATTTGAATTCCTTTTTTTTAATTATCAACCATTATCAAATATAATGTTAGAGTTGAAAATGAATTTGGAAATCTATTTTTTAGTCATGTAAGTGAGGGGTATAGCTTCAACCCACTTAGTGAAATATTCGATAATGGTAAAGATGTGTTTATGGCCATGAAATGAGGTACTTTTTATATTCTTAATGAGATCAAGGCCTCATATAAAAAATAACCATGGTGTAAGCATTGGTTTTAGTGTTTTGGATAGGGTATGAATCAAATTGGAATGTCATTAACATTTGTTACACCTTTTGACATATGCATGTGCATCTATATCCATAGTTGCCAATAATACCCAGTATGTAAGAGTTTATAGGCTAGGATGACCCCACTTGTATGGGATCCACATACTACTTAATTAACTTCCTATAACGCTAATGTTGATTTTGATTAATTTAAATAATGAATCAAATTTCTAGTAAAGTTTTGGTGGTAAATGGTTGGTCCAAGTAAGGTATATCATGAAGATTTGTGGGTAAAGGATTTTTTTGTTTATAGGATAGATTTGGTGGCATAGCATGGTCATGTAAGTATGTAAAATGGTCTAAATAACATATAGAAATGGGACCAATAGTATCACATAACATTATGATGGTTTAAGGTTAATGAGATGGTGCTAAAAGATTTTCAATGAGGAATCAATATTATTTTGCCTTATCTAGATGATGAATCAAAGAGCTAATGGTATAAATGGCATATGTTATTATATTACTAGCCCTTGGTATGTGTTTTAACTATACATCAACAATATATTGTTTGAGATTATCAATCATGTCCTTGTATGGTATTAGCTTATCATATTTGGTGTGAAAGTGGTCTACAACTTGATTGATGATTAATTGAGAATCACCATAAACCTTGAGATGTTAAATATTCTAGTGTACTACCTATTGAATCCCTATAATGAGTGATTCATATTCATCTATGTTATTAGCATAAGTAAATTTGATACAAAATGATTTAGGTATAAGATCCCCTTATGGTGTAATAAAAATAGGCCTTCCCCCGATCTATGTGATGTAAATGAACCATCAAAATATAGCTTCTAATTCTAATATTCAAGAGGTTTTTTAATGATGGTCATAATGGACTCATCTGGGAATTGGAATGTTATAGGTTTTGTATTTAAAAGGGGAGCTTCAATAAGTTGATCTACAAGATCTTGTCCCTTGATGGCTTTCTGGTTGACATACTCTATCTCAAACTCACTCAGAAGCATGATCCATCTATCCATGAAACCTTGTAAATTTATTTTAGATAGTAGATACTTGAGAGGATATACTTTATAAATAATTATGTCTTATTATTTAACATGTAAAGTTGTAGTTCTGTTATAAATACCATAACTAAATAGGCTTTTTCAATAGGCGTATAGTTGTGCTCATATGCAACTAATTTATAGATTAAATATGACATGGCATGTTCTTTTATATTATCATCATGCTGAGCTAAAAGTACCCCTAGGTTTTTACCTATGTTAGTTAGGTACAGTAAGAATGGCTTTGCTAGCATAGGTGATAATAAAATAGGTAGATTTGTAATATAGTCTGTGAGGCATTGGAAGGATTTTTGGAATTCCTCATCCCAATGAAATGTGACACCTTTATTTAATAAGTGCATAAATAGATGACATTTATCAGATAATTGTGATGTGAAGCATTTGATGGATTGGATCTTACCCTCCAAACTATAGAGATACTTCAAATTAGAAGGTGGTGGCATTACTATAATGGCTTAGACTTTGATTGGATCAACTTCAATACCCTAGTGAGACACAAGAAGTGTATAAATTTTCCTAAAGTAAATCTAAAAACACACTTATTAAGATTGAGTCTGACCTTATATTCACTAAGCCTCTCAACTATCTTTCTTAGTATGGTTGGATGATTAATCCTAGTCTTTGATTTACCCAATATGTCATCAATGTAGTCTTTAATAATGGCATGCATCATATCATAAAATATGATGGTCATGGATTTTTGGTATGTGGCCTCAACATTATTGATACCCAATGGCATAACTTGATAACAAAACATTCTCTATGGAATGGTGAGCTCTATTTTATGTTTATCTTCTAGTGCAATATAGATTTGATTATATCTCAAAAATGCATCCATCAGTGAAAGAATTTTATACCCAATTGTGGAGTCAACTATCATTCCAATGTTTGGTAGAGGAAAGTCATTCTTGGGTTAGGCCTTATTTATATCTCAAAAATTAGTGTAGATTTTGATTCCTTCTAGCTTCTTGTTAACTAACACAACATTTCAGATCCACTCTAAGTAGTCAATTAGTAGAATACATATCATTTTTAAGAGTTTTTAAAACTCTTTATTTATTAATACAATAATTCAAGGATGCATCTTGTAAAATTTTGTCTTCATAGGTTTGGAATCATGATGTATAACAAGCTAGTGTACAATCAAGGTAGGTTCCAAACCTAGCATGTCTGAATAAGCCTAATAAAATATGTCAAAAAAATCCCTCAAAAGGGATATAAATATGTCACGTTCCTATTCAATGAGGTACATGCTTAATTTAATCCATTTTGAGACATTTGGAGTCCTAATGTTAACTTTTATAGTGTCTTATATGAGGAGAGTAGATCTATCTTTTAGAATGGTTGGCAATGATTTAAATTGGCCTGTAATGGAAAAGTCCTATGTTTAGGCTCGCTCTTCAAATTATACTAAATAAGATGAATTAGATACTCCCAATGGTATGGATGGCCATGTTACAAATTCTATTAGAAAATTTTGTATGATTTGATCACAGGCATTTTATTTTTCTAAACTAAACTCAGACCCATAAGCAAGTTCATCACTGGTGGTCTCTTGAGCTATATTTAGGGAAAGGCGAACACCCCCATCTAATGGTGCCTAAAATAGGTTTTCACTATAAGAATGGCCTTCCTCTTTACTTTTACCCTAGTCCAAAAGTGCCTCAAATATGTTTTCACTTTGGGACATCAATGTTTTATTTATTTTTTTATGGCTAAGGATGTTCACCCATTCTCCAAAATAGGCTACAAGATCTAGATTTGATTGAGAACCTTTTCTTACAGTTTCCCAATGTAGCATTGTATCTTAGGCCTAGAAAATCACAAAAGGCCTCAACATTCTCAAATTCATCTATATGCACTATGGATTCTTGTTGTTCTTAGGCTATAAGTTGAGGGTGATATATTAAAAGTAGATTATAGCAGTTAATTGGTGTATTAGTACAAATGTCATGGGTGTCAAATAGATTGGTATTGGATAGATATTTATAAAGGTTATGATCAGACTATGCTTCATTGTTAGCATATTTATCACTATTCATTACTACTAGAACATGAATAAGATATGTGGGGTCACCCCCAGGCATGCTTAAATTTGAGACCATATGTTTCTTTATACCATGTTATAGATATTGGCTCAAGTGTTTCTTATTTATTTGGTGCAAGGCCTCCTCCTTCATAGGTTTAATTATCCATAATCCTGTTATGAATGGGGTATTTGTATTTTCTATAACAATAAACTAGTTTATTGTTATATAACTAGGTTTCATCATTTTTAAGTGGGTCATATTCTTAGCCAGTGGCCAGTGTGAAAATGATATTAGTTGGACTATGAAATTTTCCCTTTTATTTCCATTCCATATAAGGTGGCTTGGATTTATGTATTATATAGGAATTGAGGTAAATATGAAATGTGTCATGTGTTAAATATTATCCTTGGCCATTGGTTGACATGGTAAAATGTTTATACATTTTAGGAGGTGGCATATGGGAATGTGAATCGAGGGTATCTAGGTTTATGCAATTAGCCTATGGTATTTCAACAAGTATTTCTTTCCCCTTATCCTTCTTAGGCTATGGATCTATTCCAAAATGGTATTTATAACTTTCATACTTAGCCTAAAAGTGTTTACAATGTTTGTAGGGATGTAAATGTTTATAGATGGTGACCTCCATACCTAAATGAGGGAACTTGAGAAACTGGTGCAATATTGAATGGATTTCAGGAATCTCATGTATCCAAGGTCTACCCAAGATCAAATTATAAGATAGTTCTAGGTCTAGCACATGGCATAATGTATCATGGGTCAAGGGCCCAATGATAACTAAAAATTTGATGGTGCCTTGTGATTCCCACTTTTCATTGTCATAGGATTTGATAGTGATCATTTATGGTTGGAGATTAGTTATTGTGTCTCTAATATGCTTGATGAGCTTTAGAGACATAATATTCATGCATGATCTATTATCTATGATAACACATTTTAATTTGTTTTATGTAATGAAAAATTCAATGTACAATAGATTATTATGGAGAGGGCTAAAGGATGAAATATCACTTTGATTGAAGGTTAATTTTTGGCTTGGGGATAGATGTCCAACCACAGCTTGGAATTTATTTGGGCTTATGTTCTTGGGAACTTGAGATTAGCCAAGAAACTCTTTTAAGATGTTCTTATGGATGGTAGACATTCATAAAAAATACAAATTGGAGATTTATATAGGTGTTTTATAAATATATTCCATAATATTTGACATCTTTTCCTTGATAGTGGTATATGGATTATTCCTAGCCAAAATGGTGGGTTTGATGGGTTCAGTGGTAGAGGGTTGTGGGACTAAAAAGGTAATCTTTGATTGCTAAGTTGTGATTGCATACTCTTGAGTAGATACAAGACCATTATTGATAGAAAATGATGGTGGTGAGGGGATAGATAGGATAAGTCTCAGTTGTTAGTGAACTTGTATGTGGTCATGGGGAAATGATGAGTTATCATTATAAGGTCCAAAAGTAGTAATCCACACTTGTTGGTATGCTTGTATGCAATCTTAGGTTAAGGAAATATCATTATAATAGGTTGGTTGATTAGAATTATTTAGAAACACTATTATTATATTAGAATTTGGTCTTATATTAATGGTGATGGTAGAAATGCAACCTCCCACAAGATGACCTACAAATTTATTATAGTCATGTGAAACTATGTGGTAAGTCTATTGGGTATTCACATCATTCTATCCTTGGTTCTATCCATTTGATTGAAATTATTATTGTTGTTTCTATTGGTATTATTTTTTTTGTATTGAATATTGATACTTATTCTACTATTACTTTGGACTTTATTATTTTTATTATTTTTGGTTATTATTATTTTGTCATGGAGAAAGGTTTTGGTAGATACACATGTTATAATTAGATGTATAAGGTATATTATCAAATTTTATCTCCCCATTTTCCAATATAATTTAAATCAATTTCTTGATCTACACACAATGACATAAATTATTCCCATTAACCTAATGGTATTCACAAAACTCATTTTCTTGATACTAGTCTAGGTAAAGAATGCCTTCAGGATATTGCTTCAGTATTAGATAGCTAATCAGATTAGTAATGGATAGTGTGTGAAAAATGAATTATATAATTTCTCTAAGGTCACTAAAAATCAATGAGTAGGTACATTTCTCCTTGGAGGAGGGGTTTTCAAAGGTAAAGGTTTTTCCATTTGTGGCATTGGTCTAGGCTACTATGAAAGCTGCACTTGCTAAATAGGTTATTGGAGAGAAGTAATTTACATTTGTAATGTTGGTTGAGAAGATAGTGTTTACACTATTTATACATGATGAAACTTGGTTATTCCATTTCTAACAACCTTTTTATTATGATTAAACTACTTATATTTTTCATAATTACTATCATGGGCTGGTGCTGACATTTAAACTTGGACTTGGTTTTAGTTTGATGAGGTGAGCTTAATAATCTATTTGTTAATAAGGGAATTTTCAATAATCAAACCTTTGTCAATGATATCCCTAAAATTATGTACACACTACAACTCAAAATGCTAGAATATATTTCTATGCAAATTTTTGGTAAACATAATGGACAATTTTTTATCTAGTAAGCTATTAGTGAAATGGCTAGTAAGTGTTCTCCATCACTGTAGATAACTTAGAAAGATTTCACCAAATTTTTATTTGGATTGATTCAAATATACCAATGAAATCTCATGTTTGATATTATAGGATAAATGTTTCACAAATTTGTCTAAAAGATCATCAAAACTAGATACTGAGTTATTTAGTGATTTCAAGAACCACTCTAAAGCCTATCCTCCTAGAATCTAACAAAATAATAGTAGGATGTATATATCACTGTAAGCCAATAGTTGGAAAGAAATAAATATTTTAGTTAAATGGGCCTTAGGATCTCCTTTACTCTTGTATTTGTCAAATTTATATGGCTCATACCCTAGAGGAAATGGTATTTGAAAATAATCTATGTTGAATGGGTAGGAACACATGTCATCCAACTTAAAATTCTTGGTCTATTTCTTGACTTGAATGGAAATAATTACATCCTTCATTTTATAAAGTTCTTATACTAATAAAATAGATGGAGCATTGGTTTGAGGTGGAGTTTGAGTGGTCAAATAAAGGTTACCTTGACCAGGGTATAATGGAGGCATGTTTTATTATGGAATGTTGGCTTGGTTAGGGAACTATCTAGGAAAATGAATTCATGGATTAGGATGTGATTATTGAAAATACATGCATTATGGTGTGATATTGCGGTTTGGTTTCATTATATAGTCTTATTTTTTGGGGAATTATGGCTAATATAGAAGGATATGGATTTGAGTGAAGTACTATGCCTATTGTGGTTGAGTAGGGACTTGCTTCCAGCTAGTCAAACCTATATAATAAGGGTAAATTATAAACCAAGACCCTATCATTAAATTTTTGGCACATCTATAATGAAACTAAATTATTTCCTCATTGGTTTTTATGGGACATTGATACCTCTTTATTGTGTGAATACCTATTTGGAAGTAGACTCATTTTAGATATTCAACATTTGTCATTTACCAATAAACATACATTATTAATTAGATAACATTTTTGATTGTAAAGGTATGTTGGTCTATGACTATCAAGGTATACTTGTCACTACCTAATGAGGTGTAAAATTAGTTTCCCCTATTGTGGTGGTAGAATGTTTGATCTCTACTATGTCAGTATACTACATTGTGTCTATTTTTTTGGAATGTTAGTCATCACCTATTGTAGTGAGGGAATATTCATCACATTATGTTGAGGCATCACACTAGTTTGATCTTGATTATTTAATTCTTATATTTTCATTCTTGAAGAAGTAGTTAGTTGAGGATTAGAGGCAGATTGGTGGGGTTGGGATGTAGAATTTCATTCCTCCTACTATTGTGAACCACTCATGGTATTAACTAAAGGAACTTGTTGTGAACTGGTTGTTTGTGAAATTAAACCACTTTGGCTTATATTAAATGATACTTGCATGTTATCCATTTTTTTGGCACATTTTTCTATGTACAAGAAATAGACACTTCTTCAAAAATTGGAGTGTTTAACATATACCTAACTAAAATGATTTATACAAATGGGTCTATACCCAAATTATAGTTTCCTTTAAATTTGATTAATACTCTTGTTGAATGAGTTAGCTTAATGAGTGGATCATTTGACATGGTCATGTTATTAAAATTGCATACTGAGTTTAAATAAGTCTGATATGATATCTACATTTATATAAAATAATCCTCCATGAGTCCCTTCCCTATGACAAGCATATTGGGGTGTTGATATGACATTGGATATAAAATAATCCTCCATGAGGCCCTTTCCTATGACAAGCATATTGGGGTGTTGATATGACATTGGACCAAGTGATTGAAGATTGCTAGAAGAGGCATATTCAATGGTTTGATTATAAGGTACAGTTGAAGGCATTCTAACTAGACTAAATAAGTTTTCATGGGGGAAGTCTAATAGAAACTTGTCCCCTACATCTACAGCTTTGATTAAAACTCTATCCTTATTTTCAATCAAGTAATGATCAAATAAATATGGATCATATGTTTATGTCATCATAATGTGATACAATTTTTATTGAACTTGGTCCACAATTAGTGGTCTGCTAGTTAGGTATTTCACTATCTATTCTTGGTCATACTATGAGTATGGAGGCATGTTTACAAATTACAGAGATATAGGATCTTGGATTTGTTCCTTTTATTGAGCATTATAATGAGGATAAGGATCTATCTCATAAACTACATTGTAACCATAAGGGTCTTGAACAAATTCATCTTATGAGACCACATTATCATATCCTAGATTGTATATGGCTCCACTATGAGTATAACAAGACATATTCAAATCAATGATGAATGCTTAAAAAAATCCTTTAGAGTTATAAAAACTCTCAAAAATAATTTCCAAAGTAAAAATGATCTAAACTTGGTCTAACTTGGTCAAAGGAATGGAGTTGCATCTCCAAAAGTTCTATGATAAAACTTCATCTAGAATAATATAACATCAAATGTCAAATGTCTTACACACAAAGGTCTAGTGGATGAATAAAACCTAAATTCTAAACTTACGTGCAAAGTGTTTCAAATAAGTCTAATCTAAAGAAAACAAAAATTGTTAGGTATTTTAGAGAATGTACAAAATCTAGACTCCAAATAGGCATGTGCTAGGTCTTTTGGAAAAGGTACAAAAGCTAGACTTTAAACAAAACAAGGTAAGATATTAAATCTAACAAGTTTTAAACACTTTGACACAAACTAGGCATTCAGATTTAAACATAAACTTGGTCGGTTGGTATAAGTAAATGGACTCTAGGTATATGAAAGATATACTACTTTCCCAAATCTAGGAAAAAAATAGTTTTCAAATTGAATAAGAAATTATCCTAAGTTACACAAACCAAAAGAGAAAGATAAATGTCTAGGCCAAAATTACATAAGGCATAGGAAGAAATCAATCAATGTTTAAATTTGAAATTATTGTGACTAATTTTGAAATCAACTTAGAAAACTAGGCTTCTTTAAATAGACAAAAAGTTAAACAAGAATGGATGGTATAACAACACTAAATAAAGATCCACAAGGCACACGTGGTTTGGGCTCAAAATTAGAATTTGGACATAAGGAAATAAGTTTTTGAAATGATTTGATAATTTTAATGATGCTATTGTGCTATAATTATGTGACAAAAGGTTTTATTTCAATAATCAAAGGCATAACAACTTGGAATGAATTAGGCAATGTAATGACACCCTTTTCAATCAAGTTACACACAAAAAAAAGTTTATCAAAATACTAAGGCAAATGCATTGTGTCAAATGGATAGAATAAGACCTCTTCAAATAAATGAATAATGTATTAAAAATATTTATTTTTGATGAGGTAAGATAGAAAAAAAATATATCTCGACTCAAGACCATGCAAGAAAGGATAAAATACCATAAACACCTAAGTGTAACATCTTAAAACAAATAAGGTTACATAAAAATGTTGAATTACATCAATATAATCACTCTTGAGAGTATTTAAATTATTAATCCAAACCATAAAATTACATGAAAATCATGGTTTTTAGGCCCCATCTTCTCTCAAGAGTTTGTAATGTAACATGAAACTTTGGGTTACTCACCCTACATCAACAATATGTCTATAAAAAGTGGGGTTGTTCTAAACTATCAATTTTTGCACATTTATAGATGATCCTAAGTATGGATAACAATAGATATTTAATCATGTCATTTAGATCCATGTCAACTTACTTGTTATGAAAAGGTCTTATCCTTTTCATAACCACTACATCCATCACTTAGTGTAGTTTGATGTTCGAGATGCCCCTATGTTTTGAGGTTGAGTAACCATAATGGAGCTTGTTTTAAATACTCAAAACAAGCATCCCAATGGGTCACCCTCAATTTGTATATCACATCATGGATTTTGGTCAAAACTATATGAGGATATTAATTCTTGTGTCAATGTTTCCCTAAAAAACCCATGAGGAGGTGATGAACTCCTGCTCACAAGCTAAAATGCATATAAAAAAATGACAAGTGAAAAAAATTTATGGTCATTTTGGGGTCACCCAAACCATACAAATTTGGGGAGGGCCTTAGTGACTTTATTTTCATGCTTTTTGACCAGGAGACAAAGGCAAATAATGATCACTTTTCATCACTTGAGTTCCTTATAGGGGATGGGGTAGAACATAAATGCATCACTCATTTTGTTTAAATAATAAACTTGAAAAAAAAGCATAAAATGAATTAACTCTTAGGATTTATCTAATTAATGTAAAAGTTTATTTTATTACACCAAAAAATATGTGTTTTGATGTTTGGCCCCTTTGGCATTTGTTGTTGAAATCTATAAACAAAACAAAAATGATTTAATAAAAAAATATTATTAAAACATCAATTTGAAATGTAAAATTTACAATTAAAAAGTGTTTTAAATTTTTTGTTTTGTTCTTTGGGTCCTAAAAACCATGTTATAGGGTCCTTGTGATTAGAATCACATCATGAATAAAAAAATGACTTCCGAAATATTAGTTTAGGGTTTTTAGTTTTTTTTATACAGTGTAAAACCACATAACATAGAAAAATACCACAACTCTCTTTGTAAAACTATGACTATCAACATAATACCATAACTTGTGTGAAAATAGAGCATTAAAAGCAATATCACTACTCTAATGACAAAATCACTAAAATAAAGGCAATATATATAATACAAGAGTCAAAATATTACAACTTAACACAAAATGGTTAGCCTAACTACTAGAATCTTAAATGCAATATCACCAAAGTTTTGACAAAACCATAGATCTTTTGACAATATCATAACTTGCAAAATAGTGATATTACAATATTTCCACTTTTATGGCAATATCATGACTATCAGAGTTGCAATATTTTAATATCTTAGATTTCCCTATGATTAGAACATAATTAAAATAAACCTTGATAGTTAGGCATAAAACCATAATAAATAAGATAAAACCATGACTGTGTGAGTAGCGATATTGCACAATATCAAAATTCTAGAGAGCAAAACCACAGCTACACAGAGCAACTTTGTGACTTCTATAAAAAAGTATTTTGGCCTTCACTTTTCACCTATTTTGATTAGAAATATTAAAATTTTACATGAAAATTATTATTAGAATGTTCTTAAAGGCCTTAGGATCAACTTCATATTGTGCAGGTCTCACTGGGTGTACTAACATGTGATAAAGGATTTAACAATAGTGGGGAGGTTCGTCTTGTTTTAGTTTCTTAAAACACAATAAATGAACAAACTAAAATCATAAAACTTCTATCCTAGACACTAGGGAGAGCTTAGGTAATGAGACCAAAAGAAAGGAAAACAAAAACGTAAAAGAAACAACTCTTTTACCTTCTTTGAAGCTCCCAAATGTCTTGTTGAATGACTTGATCAGCTTATGCATAAAGAAGTCTTTAAAAATGTAGGTTGCTTATATCCTTATCTCCTTGGAACCTTAACTTTTATGTTACTTGGCTTAAGATTTGGGCATGGTAACACTACTTGCATGGCATTTGGGCATTATAAAACTACATCAAAAGAGCTTGTTGAAGATATTTGAGCATAATAAATTTGCACCAAAATAGCTTAGAATTCAATAGGCATGGCCTTGTATTGATAGCCTTAGGAATTAAATCTCACCCAAGGTGAGTTAATGTTGAGTTTAATATTTTAATGGGTTCAAACTAAACCTAGGTGAGTTAAAACTAACTCTAGTCGAGTTAATATTTTTCAAGTAATAATGATTTGCAATAATTAGGCATGACTCTCAAATTAGATATTTTAGGATATTTTCAAAGATATTGATAACTCATATAGGTGATGATGAAAGTCTAGGATATTTTTAATTTTGGAATTTCCATTTTTAGATAATCATTAATCTCAAATGGATAATTCAACTAGGCATTTAATCTTGTTTGACTTGTTAATTGATTCTAATTAGCCTTTTAGCTTTTTCAAGATTTGATAATTGTTCAAGTGTCCCACATAATAGGTCCATAGGACAAATTGATAGTTATGATGCCACAAGGTGATTAGGGATGAATATGTGAGATGTTATTTTTTCATATAATATAATATCCAAATTACAGATCCTTCAACATGATTTTGAGCATTGATGAATGATGTGCAAGCAAATTTTGGGTGGTCAATGATTCCTAGGCTTAGTTTGTAATGGTTGGTAGGAATCAATCAAAAGTTGAGTTGAAAGTCAATTGTGTCTAGATTTAGGTGTCTATAGTTTCCATGATTTGTCATATGATGAATGAAACATTATAGCCACTGCATTTACAATGTAGGACATCATATAAATTTTACTATCGAATGAAATTCCAAGATTTTTTATTTTAGAAATTAAATTGGAGTGAATGATTTATTTTAGGGATATAATATTTTTATAATTAAAATCATGTCAAATAATAAGACCACAACTTAATTAACATAATAAATAATTATAAAATTGTATACCCTATTTAAAAGGGCCATATCAATTATTACCACTAGTTTGATGACCACAATGAGAATAACATAGGCTAGGATTTAGGTTATGAAGTTACTTAGGTTATCAACCCATTTTTACAACTTGATAATGATTTTACTATTGAGAATCCATGAGTTTACCATGTCTTACCTATATGAAATATTTGGCATGGGAAACCTATAATACCTCTCAAAGACATTTCCATTAATCTATACAACTAGTGTCTTAATCAGTCTAAAGTGAATTATCTTCCCAATAATGTTTCCATTTAGGAAAAAATCATATAGTAGGTATAGTGCATTACATCTTGTTTGACCATTGTGTTGTGAAGACAAACTACTTTAATTTCTAATAATTCTTTTTTGTATCTATACATGAAAATAGAAATCTAGTCTTTTCATTTATAAGGATTGACTCCTTTGATCTTGTCCCAAATATGTGAATAATTCTTGATTTTTTGGTTCAAAGATATTGAATCAAATTTTGTATCTATATATTCATTTGGCCATGAAATAGAGTATGTAGAGCGAACTAGAATATGAGATATAATTATCATTTAATGTTTAGGTTGAAAATTATTTTCTCTGTAGAAAAAATTTAAATTTTTTTGTCACAAAAGAGATCTAAATTTGTATTATTCAATTAAATTTTTGAACAGAATATGATTAATATATATTTGGTAATTCTAGACATGTTTCTTTAGTTGTGTATATTTTGATAATTTAATGTATTAATTCATTGCTTCATGTGAATTAATGGCTGAAATAGATTTCACTTCTTAGTCTTTTCATTTAAAATCCATAATATTATCTTTCTATGGATTTTTAATGCCATTTGTCTTCTTCTGCTTATTCCCACATGCTTAGTCATCATGAGATGAAAGATTTCTATTTTTCACTCTTTCAGCCTTGACCTTGGTGTCTTTATATTTGCTTTTATGGATTTGAAGGACATATGTTTGCATGTTTATATTTTACTTGCATCAATGTCATGGTTCATTGTACTTATTTCATTTTGTTTGCACATTATCAAGATGGTGATAAGTGGTAGGATATTTTTGTTTCATTGAATATTTAGGCTTCATTCATTATGTATAGATATAGGGATTCTAGGTGAATGGGATGATAACATGTGGATGGTTCTTGCTAATCCTTCTTACCAAGATTATTTGTACAAAAATATCTATTGATGTCACCTTTGGGAGGCCTATATGATGACATGTGGGTGTCTCTAATTTCTCCACTTACCCAAGATCATTTGTACAAAAGTATCTACTAACATCACCTTTAGGAGACTAGGATGGTGAAATGTGAATGGATCTCACTGCACTATTTCCTAGGATTATATGTATAAATTTTGTTGTTGACATCACTTATAGGAGGCTGAGATGGTGACACATGGATGGATATATCTACTCTTCTTACCTAGGATTATGTGTACAAAATAGTTTTTTGACATCACCTCTAGGAGCTTAGAAAGAATTACACTATCAATATAGATCTCTAGATGAGAATAAATATGCCATGTGGCAAAGGTAAAATCTAGGATTTTCTAGGAAACACCTATGTGCAATATATTATATTTAGGACACAATGTAGATAAAACAAACCCTCTACTAGAAAAACATGTCAACTAGATTAGTCATTTAAAGCATAAAATAAACAACATACATAAGTATTATAAATAAAATCAGATGGAAAGAGTAAAGTGTATAGTATGGATTATGCACAGCTTTGATTAATTTTAGCTTTGCAAACATGATACAAATATTGAGAGGAAATTTATACATTAAACTACATTTTTTGATAATGTACATCCCCTAATATTATATTTTATATTTCTTTATGCACTTTAGAATAGACAACCACCCATTATACATGATTTTTAATTCCCATTCTACACTTGTATGTTTTGTGTTTGTATAAATTATTAATCCATTACAAACAAGATGGATGTACATGAAAAATTAAATGAATACTCACCTTTAGCTAAATGTTAGACAATTAAATATCTAGAGGACACATATAACGAACAAGATTAAATTTATTTTAACATGCAATTGGTTTTTTTAAACACATCAACTACACTGAATCATGAACTGACAATTGTCACACTTTACTTCCAAATAGGTATTACTTATTACTTAATAGTCAATTTTTGAAAATTTCAAGACTAAGACACGTTTTAGTTGGTTTTATTATGTTTATAAGTCATTAAATAATTACAATTTTAAATTCTTGTGTATATTTGAATATACATAATGTACAATGAATAAAAATTCTTAGGAATGCAAGTAAAACATTAATCGACCTATTATTATAATAACATTTAAAAATAAATTAAACATATAATAGAACTTGAATATTACTATTTTAAATAGTGCCTCAAAAAATAAGGATTTTTAATTCAAAAAAATTATTCAAAAACTAATACAAATACATTCTAAGTCAACAATGAATACATATAACCAAGAGGATATTTGACCCAATTTTTAATGTTTATGTTTGTACAATTTCAAATAATATTTTAGTATGTGTCTGATATAGATGTTAAATTACAATTTTTTTTAAGTGGTAATGTTCACACTAGCTAGTAGTTTTAATTATTTCCAAATCAATGTTTTCTTTAGCCGTGTTCACACCCACTTAAAGAGTTAAGCTTTATTTAGAGTTTTGTTATACTTTTTGGATTAGTTTCTATGTGTGCACAAATAATATTTTATTATGCACCTATTTAAACAATTAACTATATTTGGTTTCACCATAATAATCAAGTGGTTATTATGAAACAAACTCATTTGCATATTTATTAGGCACCCATTGTGCTTCTCCTTAGTTGTAGGAAGAGAGAGAGAGCTATAGATTTTATATTCTCTTGAGGCAATAATGAGAGACCTATTATGAATAATTCTTGTCTAGTAATTTTTATTGTTGTCATTTAAATTTTCACCCTTTGAGCAGATGTCTCAGCTCTCCTCATCCAAGTGGTAAAATTAAAACACCTCTAGGTTGTGGGTAACATAAGAATGAGGTGAATCTCTAGATAGGGTTAGCCCCCTTGATGTACCACTTGTAGAACACTACTACAACTAAACTTTGTGAGGTAAAAGGGAGAGAAAAAATGAAATTAAACTATTTTAAATGAGGTGATACACCAAAATATTTGATGATTAACAACCATCTGCATGTTACACATGAGAACAAGGGATTAACCAAACATGCATTTCTCCAATTTACATCTTCTCACATTAATATTTCATTATGAGTTTATAATGAATGTTTAGGCTAGGAGGACTAGACAAGAGACATAAGATGACATTATTTGAATAGACTAACTCACACATCCTTGACACATCAATAGAACACTTCACATGACCTACAATAAGAAGCTTTCCAACTATAAATAGGTGAGAGAATGAAACAACAATGCTAAATAAAAAACAAGTCATCACTAAGGAAAAATCAATCATCCAAGTAAACACACTATGAAAAATTAGGGAAAATTTAAAAATTAGTAGTATTTATTTATCCATGGTATACAAATGAGTAAGGCTTCACCATACTTAGGTGGAACATAGTTTACAAAGGCCAAAATGGTTAGTTCTTAAAGAACTTAAGAGAGAGAGGAGAAAAGAGATGTCCAAAGGTCATAAGGACACTTTTCAAGTTGAGAAAATGAGTTAATTATGAATGATGAGGGAATATGAAATTGATCATGTAAATTTAGGAAGCACAAGTGTCACCCCAAGTCATGAAACTCTTGAATAGTGGCATAGGAGTTCTCATGTTGCATAAATAAACTACCTTCATTATTTAGCCCTATTTAAACATCCAAAAACTAATTAATGATAGGTATGATTATTTAAATGAGAGTAAATGTTTTAGTACATGATTCTCCATATATTGGTTATAGTCCTGATCATCTAGAAACTTTTAGAAGTGAGCCATCACTACTTGCAATCAAAGAAACTTCTCTTTCCCACACCTTGCACACTTGGCTTCCAAAACGGTATCAATTTTCCATTAAAATTAATATAATGGATTGGATGACACTTTTTAAGAACCTATGTGTCCTTAAACTCATTAGTCACACCTTAAAAATCCATCCACTTGAAGTTCTCACCCTTCTCACTATCATGTTCACTATGTCAGTTTTCACTCACTGAGACGAGAGATATGGTTGAGGAACTTAGGAATTATTATAAGGAATGAAATTAAAATTATTATTCTTATTAATTCTTAATCTTCCCTTACATGTGATTGGTGGCTCTTGAAGCCTCTTATAACTTTCATAATGCATAAAACAATTAAGAAAACCCTATTTTATACTCGATCCATACAATTCAATACATCTAATCATAATGGTAGTGAGCATAGGAGAGTATTATACAAGTTTCAATCACTTTCATATTCATTCCACCTCACTTGGATATCCCTCTAACCTCGTCTTTCCAATCATGTCTTTCAAAGGGTTTAGTAAGGGTTTAGGCCTATTTTACCCTCTTAGCCATTATTCATAGATATTTCATCTTAAAATTTCAATCCAATTCCATAAAATGGTTTAATATGACCATATATAAAATATACAAACATCTTGGATCTCCATGCAAAGCTTCAAATGAGATTTAAGCATCCAAAGTTGCTCTATCAAACTCTTCCTTTGCTTTGTAGAGGCTTAATGTTGCCTTTGAGCTTAAATATGAATTACTTGTGCTTAATATACATTAAAATATCTCATAAAAATCAAAATTCATCATATAAACATGTTCCAACTGATTATAAATATTACTAAGAGCTAGAAGTGAAAGTGACCTACCATTTGGTTTCTAGGCCTAAACCCTGCCTACTAGGCTTGACTACAACTCTAGCCACCTAGACCACCTTGTTGAATTTACCCATTTTATGATTGGTTACTCATTATTTTACAGATTTTATTCAAATTTATACACTTTCTTGACATTTCCATACAACTCCTACTCCATCATTTATCACCCTTTCTCAAAAATGTAGGGTTTGTGTTCCTAGGGAAGTACCCTCTATTTGAGAAAAAATAGAGGATACTTCCCATATTTACTCAAAAAAATAAAATATTTTATGGGTTTATCCATGTTATGGAGACATTATAATAAAAAAAGGGTCCTTTTATTATGTCATTTTACCCCCAAACTCTTCCAAAACCAAAATAGACTGTGGGAAAAGACTATGTAGGAATGGTCATGTGAATGATGTATTACTTTATTGGGGGTAATTATTCTATTTTCATGATATTGGTGTATAATTAGGGAAAATTTTTCATTTCCTAATCTCCTATAATTATTTTTAACCATTTATAAATTTCCTCAAGTCATACCCTTGAATTGGTTGATTAAGGTGTAAACTGTGTTTCCTGCATTCTTTCTTCAATAGTGAATCCTTTAGGTCATCATGCATATTTGAGCCTTGATTATACTGATTAAATATTTACCAAGGTTTTATTTACCATAAAAAATTTTATCCATACCAATATATTTAATTTTCATATCTTGATATGGTTCCAACTATTCTGCTCAATCTTACTATCACCTCTCAATCAGCTATAGTTGACTATGCAAGGCCTTATAGGTGTCTGCTTGCTCAGTTTAGGCTTGATAAATTGTATATAACATTTATTAAATAATAATTGGTCATTTAAAAATTATTTTACTCATTCATTTCCTTGATTTTATTTAATACAAACATTTAGATGTCATGGATCAGTTCACTATCTGTTTGCAGTCACCTACAACTGGCTGTGTGGGAGTCTTTAGGATATTGTAGGTGTAGCTAGGATCTATTCATTGAATTTAAAAATATTTTTATGATACCTATGAAAAAAATATTCCACATTATTATCTAATTTGAGTAATATTTTGGGTTCATCAGAAAGAAACACCTCAAATTTTACCTTTGGTTTGTTGTATGTGGCTAATTTCAATGAGAGAACCCCTATATGGTGATCACTAGACCTTGAAAAACCACTAATAAAATCCTTATAATTTAATATATGCCCATTGATATTATTTTCACCCCATAAGGTTCTAAAAAAATGTTAATATTCCTTCGTATTATAATATTAGGTGAAGATGCTATTTAGAGCCCAATTCTTGTAGATGGCACTGTCAGAATTCATTGTATAAAAGTGCATTTTTGGGCTCCTCTAACATGAAAATAAAATGAAAAAAAATCATCATTAATTTTTTAATATTAACTCTTATTATATTTATATTTGTTTAATTATCTATGAGTGATAAAAACCTATCATAACTTTGTTATAAGGCATATCTAAAAGGGTTAGAAGCTCTGTTTTCCTATTTTAGGGGAAATCCCCTGAATATAGTCATTTCCTCTGTAGAGGTAGTTTGGACCTTAATTTACCCATTTTAAATTTCAAGGAGGTATGTTATGTTAAAACCATATAATATAACTCTAAAAAATGTTTTTTCTTATTCCAACTTCCCCATGCAGGGACCTTCATAATTTCGTGATGCCACCTATAGGTAGGTATTTTCACATGCATGTAGTAAATGAAAACTGGTAGTATGTGAGATGTGTATGATTATGATTAATTAAATACCATTATTAAAAGTTAAAATTAACTTTTTTACACTCTAATATATTGATAAAATTATCAAAGTCCCTTTTTACATGATTAGTCTTCATGAGAGCACCTATACATGTATGTTAATGATAAGAAATTGAATGTAGCAAGAAATAGTTTCCCTCATGTTAATCATACACTATTTGATGAAATAAACTTGATAAAACATGTGATAAATATGTTTCCATCACCATAGGACTATTTTTTCACTCTCTTATGAGTGTATTTTAGCCCTAACATAGCTCATTCAAATGATTGTATATGACAGTCATAGAGTAGACTCACTATATGGTGACTTATAACTACACCCTCATGGAAAATTTCTTGGATAATGATCATAGAAATGTGAAAGGTTAATATTAAATTAAAAAAATTGTAATGAAATTATTTCCACCCCCTATAATCACTACCAAAGCATGAAGATCTTGAATATGGTGAAAAATTACCTGTAACACAAAATGGTACATACTTTTGAAACTTAAGATGATTTAAATAGAAAACAACTTTAGAAAATAAAACAAGAATTTATAACATGATTTAATGGTTTACATTTCCTCTAGATTCCATTCCAATATATATATATATATATATATATATATATATATATATATATATATATATATATATATATATATATATATAATCACCCAAACAAGAGCAAAACCTATAGGGTGCATGAAATAGTGAGTAAAAAAACATAGTCAACTTGTTAGAGATGGTTCATAAATTAAAATTGACTAATATTAAAAATATTTTTACATAAATGAATATATATTAGTTTAATTTCACCTCCCAAAGGCATTTTTTCTAAAACCTCCTCAACTAGTTATACTAATCACAAACTTGTTGATCACTTCTACATGTCTAAAAGGAAAAGAAAGGAATAGAATGGTTTTAGCTCAACTTTGACACTTTAAAAGAATTTAAAATTTGTAATTGATCTTTAGGAATATAAATATACATTTCATGACCTTCTTCCATGTATCACCTTCCCCCATGGGCTGTACAATTGCCAAACTCTTCCTTTTTCATTTGATTTCTTGATCTTCAATTAGATAACTTACAAGTGTTTATGGGACTAATATTATTGATAGGAAATATTATTAATGGATGTTTTAGATGAAATTATGACACTTGGACACCATGGAAATCATGCCACTTGCACTTACGACCCTTAAATGGCTCCTAAATGACTCCAAATGACAAAAGGATTAAAATGACTAATGAACAAGGCTAATATAGCATTAAATGACATCAAATGACCTATAATACACCCTATAAAATAATAATAGACCTATAAAACATTAAAATATCAAAATTTTACCTATATGGGTCCTAATTTTACCTATAGGGTCAAATTTAATCAACAAATTGGTGACTCATAGGGGTAGCATGCTTGCTATGCTAACTAGACTAGTAGCCTTATCATTCCATTGGGATTAGGGAGTCATATGAAGTTTAAAACAAAACAATGAGAATTTGACCATTGAAAATAATTTTTTATCAATATAATACCAATTGACTACCTCAACCACATAAAACAAAGGATACACACAAAATAATGTAAACAAACTAACAAGACACACACACATGTGCTCAAAGAACTTAGGGAAAATGAAAAAACAAACCACTATGTAAAAATAAAAAAT
Source organism: Torreya grandis (assembly GCA_037957365.1). NCBI lineage: Eukaryota > Viridiplantae > Streptophyta > Pinopsida > Cupressales > Taxaceae > Torreya > Torreya grandis. Next base: position 255,566 of record JARHVA010002230.1, read on the forward strand.
AATCATACCTCCTTTCTAGGGTCAAAATTAAAGTTCCTTGAATCTTGTTATTGATAAGATTAATTATAATCCCAAGCTTGTTACTCCTTGGACTGGATGCTTAGTATATCAAGCTTATTTCTTGGCACTTTACTTGACCTTTTTTCAATTAGGTCATCCCAAAATAGGTCTTCAATGTAAATTCATTCCTCTTGGCCTTGTACGCATACCTCATATTGTTTCCAAATATTCATCTCATGATCAAATTGCATCTTCTTTATAGGAATGATTTTAAGAGGAGTGGTTTCTTTTTCCTTGGAAGATTGAGGCTAATAGAAGCTTATTCCATATTTCAATAGCTCATGTGTTTCTCATAATTGGTTGAGAGGATGATAACCCATCTTGATGATTTGAAACATGTTATCATGGGATGTATATGACTCTTTAAATTGTATATTTAAAAAATTACCTTTTCTTTACATATCCACTTGAGTATCAAGGTTGCCTTCACCATTTTTGACTAGATCATAACCTCCTTGAAGAGGAGTATAACCATCACTTCCAATCAGATCTAAGGAAGTTGTAGACCTCTTGAGAGACTAAATATCATTTAAAATGTTTTCAAAATACTACCACAAGTCTTCATATTATTTTTTATTAGCATCATATACTTCTTGAAGAGGAGTATTACCAGTTCCAATATAACCCTTATCAACTTTGTTATTAGTTGTATCAAGCTCATAACAAGGCTAGTGAGGATCATACCAAGGTTGATAATGAATTGCATAAGCTTGAGATACCTCATCAAATTGTTTAAAATAAAACTCAATTCCAAAATTATCTATGAAACCTTATTGGGAAGCAAGAACATAAGGAATGATAATAAAAAATCTTCAAAAGGAATACCTAGATTGCTTGACCAGCTGATGTAATCTCAGAGTCACCATTGATATTTAGATATATACCTCAAAATGTTGATGTATTGAAATACAAAACACAAAATCATTCAACTTATTAGACAAATATTCCCATCAAGCATGCAAAAAACTATTGTCACTTAGATTTTCACCCTTTGAAGAGATGTCTCAAATACCCTCATCCAAGTGGAATAATTAAAACACCTTTAGGCTATGGGTAGTCTAATAATGAGGTGAATCTCTAGATAGGGATAACTCCCTTGATATACCACTTGTATAACACTACTACACCTAAACTTTGTGAGGTAAAAGGGAGAGAAAATTGAAAGTAAACTATCCTAAAGGGCATGATACACCAAATTAGTTGATGACTACCAACCATTTACATGCTAAATAAGAGAACAAGGGACTAACCAAACATACACTTTTACAACCTACATATTCTCACATCAATATTTCATTATGAAGATGTGATGAATTTTTAGGCTAGGAGGACTAAACAAGAGGCCTAGGATGGCACTATTTAGATAGAGTAACTCACTAAACCTTGACACATCAATATAAAAATTCACATGACCTACAAGAATAAAATTTCCAATTGTAAATAGTTGAGAGAATGAAACAACAATGCTAAGGAAACAACAAGTCATCACTAAGCAAAATAAATCATCCAAGTGAACACACTATGAATAGTCATGTAAGTGGTAAAAAATAGTAGTCTTTATTGATCCATGATATGTAAATGATCAAGTATTTTCCAAACTTAGGTGGATCATAGTTTACAAAGGCCAAAATGGCTAGTTCTTATAGAAATTGAGAGAAAGAAGAGAAAAGAGAATTACAATGGTCACAAGGACAATTATCAAGATAATAAAATGAGTTAATTTTTCATGAAGAGGGAATATTAAATTGATCATTTTGATTTAGGAAGCACAAGTGTCACCCCAAGTCATGAAAACCTTAAAATGTGGCATAGGAGTTCTCATGTTACACAAAGAAACTAACTTCATGATTTAGCCTTATTTGAATGTCCCAAAAATAATTATAAATAGGTATAATTATTTAAATAAGAGGGAAATGTTTCATAAATTCTTCTCCATACATTATTTGTAGTCCTGGTCATCTAGAAACTTTTGGAAATGAGCCATCATTGCCTATAATCAAAGAAACTCCTCTTTCCCACACCTTACACACTTGGCTTAAAAAAAGGAATTATTTTTACATGAAAATTCATAAAATTTAGTTTATGAAATTTTTTAAGACCCTCCATATCCTTATATTCATCAGATACACCTTAAAAATCCATCCACTTGAAGTTTTCACCCTTCTCACTATCATGTTTACTATGCTAGTTTTGACTAGCTGAGATGAGATAAATGGTTGAGGCACTTAGGATTTATTATAAGGCATGAAATTTACATGGATATTTATATTAATTCTTAATATTCCCTTCCATGTGAATGGTATCTCTTAAAACATCCAATAACTTGCATAATGCACAAAATAGTTAAGAAAACCCTATTTTACACTCTATCTGTATAATTTTGTACAACTAATCCTAATGGTAGGGAGATTTAGAGAGTATTATACAAGGTTAAATCACTTAAATATTCATTCCACATCTCTTGGATATCCCTCCATATTCATATTTCCAATCTATTCTTTCCAAGGGTTTGGTAAGGGTTTAGGCCTATTTTACCATCTTAGCCATTGTTCATAGACATTTCATGTTAAAATTTTAAAAAAATGCCACAAAATGGTTTCTTGTGACCATATATAACATCTCCAAACATAATGGATCTCCATTCAAATCTTAAAAAGAGATGTATGCTTCCAAAGTTGCTCTATCAAACTCTTCATTTGCTTTACACAGGCTTATTGTGGCCTTTGAGCCAAAAGATGACTTCCTTGTGCTTCCTCTACATTCCAATAGATAATACATGCCAAAATTGTTAGGATCCTACTCTCCCCAATAAGAGTATATATGATTACCTTTGTATTAGCAACTAAACATGGAATTTAACTAGAATGAATAAGTAACTAGAAATATGAAATAACACAAGATATGAGAGACAATACACAATCGTATTAATAATCACTCAGAAGAAAATACAATAAAGAAGATGCCACTTCTTCTTCCACCTCAAAGGCTTGCCACACCTCAAGGACTTCTTCCCTCTCTCTCACGGTCCCAACACACAACTCAAATACAAAGTTAGTGTTCACCTCTACTAGTCAGTAACAATGCTGCCAATACACTAAGTACACAACCGTACTCCAAGTAGATCTCTCTCTCTTGCTGTCACCTACAAATCAATAGACCTTACTTACCCCGTAGATATCTCTACACCCTAAAGAACCCTTATATTTGCCTCACCAAGTCCTTATGATTCTTCAACCAGTACCCTGGTGGATCTTCTACCAAAACTTGCACACCTACAACTCTCCAAGATCATACACACTCAACACCCCTTTGGAACTAGGAGGAGCTACTCTAGCTCTCTCTTCAAGCTCAATGGCTTTCTAGCACACTTTTATAATAAAGCCTATGAGTCTATTATATAGATCTCATGCATACGATAATTAGAACTTAATTACAATAATTAGATCCATAGCTTTTAGTCTAAAATTGGCTCTTAACATGCAAACACTCAGTTCGTTAACTAACTGTCTGTGAAACTAGCAGTTCTGAACTGCACAAGCAATCCACATCAGTCCCTATCTACCTAGAGATGACTGATGCTAGCTGATCCCTGACTGACATCAGTTTCTCTTCCTGTCTAATCCTACTGATGTCAGTTGGCCTAACTGATGCCGGTGTCTATGACACTTCAGCAACTCCTCCTGTTCACAACCTGATGAAGCTTTTAACTCCACAACCTAACAATCTCCCACATGAAGATAAGTAGCTACACCTATACCTATACCTGTACCTTCATCTAATTCATTTCCTATCTTGTATCCCTCTTTAAGATCAATCCTAAAGACCAACCACCACACAACCTGTGATGCTACACCTATCATCCAAGTAATCTGCCACATCCAAACCTACAAACCTATGTAGTGAAGACCTTGACCCTGCATAACATGAATCCCTGCTGCTGGTCCCTCTCAGATACCTGAGAATCCACCTTCCCCAAATTGGCTCCAAACTCTCTGATAACTCCCACTACTTGGGAAAACTCAGGCCTACACTAGACCTCATGTGATTTTAAACACTGTTCTAAGCAAAGCTTGAACTATCCAGCCCTTGGTGTGCTTTCTGATTCTGCATCCTGGATCTTGAACCTTGCCAACACCTTCTTCACATCAGCTCCCACTGGAGACAAAATCTCTATGTTTCTTATGCCAAAAAATTTTGCTGCTCCAAATTCTCCATGACATACCTCTGAACTAAGTTTACCTTTAGCTCAAAAAACTCCCTGCATGTGTAACCCTACAACAAGAAACCACACCACATACAGTAACAAGATAATGTCGCAACTCATCATCCACCTGGTAAAGACAAACACAATGGTTACACTGACATTGACTGAAGCCCTACTTTGTCATCTACCTGTCAAAACTTGTACCACTGTCTTGTAGCTTCCTCAAGACCATATACCTTGGCCTTTCATCTCACGTATCCATCCACTCTCTTCTTTAACTTGGGAATCCATTCATCTTTCAGTGCTTTCTTCTAGCTGACAACTCCACCAACAAACTCTTGTTTGGTTCTTCTCCAAGGACTCACACTCCTTATCCATGCCAAGCTCCCACTGTTTCTGGATTCTACCTGCATTGCCTCTTCACATCTTCTTGGTTCTCGACCATTAGTAAGTAAATAGTAAGAAGGTGAACAATGAATATGAGGTCCACTTACCATTTTAGTCCTCCACATGGGCATTTGAGACTCCTTGATAGCTTGCTATCTACCCAATATCTGTTCTAGTGACTGATCTCGGCCATCTCCCAATCTGCACCCGATCGACATCAATTCCCTACGACTGACCCTATCTACTGACATTAGTTTTTTGATCGACACTGGTGTACCTATTACCGACGTCAGTCACTGTATGACCAATGTCAGTTCCTGCTACCTGACACGACTAACTCTATTGATTTGCACATGACCAATGTCAGAGCCTATTTGTTTGACGTCAGTTCCTCCTGACCGATGCTGGTACCTGTGTTTTCCTATGAGTGATGACTTTTTACCTATGAGCTCCTTTTGGGTCAAACCCTTGTCCATATCAACACAGCCCTGCTCAGAATAATTCAATCCCCACATGAACACCAAGGATTTCCAATTCTTAAGTTTATCAAAGACATCTGTCTTCTGCTTTAGAACATGCATTCCCTTCTTACATATGTAACCAAGCCTACAAAGCCACATCTCTGCAATAGAAGGTGAATCAATAATATAAGTAGATAGATAAAGGATACCTACTTTCTTACCACCATCTAATTTAAGTGCATCCACTGTGAGAGTTACTGTGCATCTCTCATCACCCAACTTTCTTAAAGAAATCATCTCCAAGACTGGTACCTGCATGACCTCCTTCAACACCTATGTGTTATCCGTCTACAATTTCAGCTTCACTTCCCCTTTGCCAACAATCTGACAAGGCTCACCAACCCCTAAATAAATCTCTCCAAAGTCTCCAAAGACATACCTATGAAGAGATGCTCTATTTTGGGTTGCATGTAAAGAGGCAAAAGAATATGTAAACCAAGATTCTACTTTATCCAGAGTAACCTATGCAACAAAACCTGCAACATCTACTTCTACATGCTGATCTTCTACTGACCAACAATCTTCCTTTACCTGCTCTTTCTTTCCATCAATCAGACCATTCATGCTATTCAGTTTCTCCATTCATAGCTTACTTTATTTTGCCATTGCTATACTCCTACTCAATCAGAAACCCATGTGAGTAATCTGTAATCAACAAACACTAACCAAATTTGAACCACCTATTAGTCAACCGAACCAAAAGCTCTGATACCAACTGTTAGGATCCTACTCTCTCTAATAAGAGTATATATGATTACCTTTGTATTAGCAACTAAACACAGAATTTAACCAGAATGAATAAGTAACTAGAAATATGAAACAACATAGGATATGAGAGACAATACACAATTGTATTAATAATCACTCAGAAGAAAATACAATAAAGAAGATGCCACTTCTTCTTCCACCTCAAAAGCTTGCCACACCTCAAGGACTTCTTCCCTCTCTCTCATGGTCCCAACACACAACTCAAATACAGAGTTGGTGTTCACCTCTACTAGTCAGTAACAATGCTACCAATACACCAAATACACAACCGTACTCCAAGTAGATCTCCCTCTCTTGCTGTCACCTACAAATCAACAGACCTTACTTACCCCATAGATATCTCTACACCCTGAAGAACCCTTGTCCTTGCCTCACCAAGTCCTTATGATTCTTCAACCAGTACCCCGGTGGATCTTCTACCAAAACTTGCACACCTACAACTCTCCAAGATCATACACACTCAACACCCCTTTGGAACTAGGAAGAGCTACTCTAGCTCTCTCTTCAATCTCAATGGCTTTCTAGCACACTTTTACAATATAGCCTATGAGTCTATTATATAGATCTCATGCATATAATAATTAGACCCTAGTTACAATAATTAGATCCACAGCTTCTAGTCTAAAATTGGCTCTTAACATGCAAACACTCGGTTCATTAATTAATTGTCTATGAAACTGGCAGTTCTGAACCACACAGGTGACTGACATCAGTCCCTATCTTCCTAGAGATGACCAACGCTGGCCGATCCCTGACTAACGTCGGTTGCTCTTCCTGTCTAATCCTATCGATGTTGGTTGGCCTGACCGACGCCGGTGTTTGTGACACTTCAGCAACTCCACCTATTTGCAACCTGGTGAAGCTTTTAACTCCACAACCTAACAAAATTCATCCTATAAATATGTTCCAACTTATTAAAAATATGAATAGGAGCTATAATTTAAAGTGACCTACCATTTGGCTTCTAGGCCTAAACCCTACTTACTAGGCCTAACTGCAACTTATCCACCTCAACCACCTTATTGAAATTCCCCATTTTGTGCTTGGTTTCTTATTTTTTTCTAGATTTTATCCAACTTTATACACTTCCTTTCCATTTACATACAACTTCTAGTCCATCATGTATCATCCTTTCTCATAAATGCAGGGTTTGTGTTCCTAGGGAAGTATCCTTTATCTGAGACAAAATAGAGGGTAATTACCCTATTGAATAAAAAAAATAAAATATTTTAGGGTTTTATTAAATTTATTAATACCATATTCACAAAAAATGAGCCTTTTATCAAGTCATTTTATCCCCAAATTCTTCCAAATCTAAAAATAGACTATGAGAAAAGACTGTGTGTAGGATTGGTTATGTGAACTGTGTATTGCTTGATTTGGGGTCCTTATTACTATATTTTTATGATATCAGTGTATCATCAAGGATAAATTTACTAATTTCCTATTATTATTTTTAACCATTTCTAAAACTCCTCAAATCATACCCTTGAATTGACTGCTTAAGGTGTAGATTGTGTTTCCTACATTCCTTCTTCAATAGTGAATCTTGTAGGGAATCATGAATGTTTGAGCCTTGAGTATAGTTATTAAATAATTAAAAAGTTATTCATGATCATAAAAAATAATATCCATACCAATCTATCTCATTTTCATATCTTGATATGGTTCCAACTATTCTGCTCTTGCTTACTCTCACCTCATAGTCATCTACAATTGACTATGTAGGGCCTTGTAGGTGTATGCTTGATTATTTCAGGCTTGAGATAATTTATATAATTTTTTAAAAATAATCCATGGTCATTTAAAAATTATTTTACTCATTTATTTCCTTGATTTTATATAATATAAACATTTAGCTGCCATGGATCATTTTACTATCTATTTATAGTCACCTACAACTAGATGTGTGGGAGTATTTAGGATCCTATAGGTGTAGATAGGATATATTCATTGTAATTCAAAATCTTATAATGATACCAATGTCCAAAAAAATTCACACCATGATCTAAGGTTATGAATATTTTGGTTTCACTAAAAAGAAACACCTCAAATTTTACCTTTGGTTGGTTGTAAGTGGCTAATTTCAATGAGAGGACCCCTATATGGTGATCACTAAACCTTGAAACATCACTAATCAAATACTCATAATGGCATTTATGCACATTGATATTATTTTCATCCCATAAGGTTATCCAAACATTGGAATATGACTTGTTATTATAAGATTAGGTGAAGGGGTGTTTCAATGAATTTTAGCTTATACTTGAGGAAGAAAGAAAAATAAATTAAATGTAGGTATGGTTGAAAAAGTTGTTTGATTGTGTGCACATTAAATTAGAATATTATGAAGAAATCATCTTTGGCTTGGGAGTATGGCTTGTAAATGAGATAACACTAAATAGAATGGTTGGTTAGATAGCTAAGTGGATTGCCTAATGCTAATGACATCCTGGAAGCGAGGGCTTCCTTAAGGTCTGTCAAACCACACATTTTAAACAATTAAGTTTATAAAATAGAATAGAAAGAAATTGCATCAATAATCAAAAGCTACTAAAATTGAAAACAATAAATTCTTTCTATAAATGACTATAAATTACTAATATAGCAATAAATAACTCAATACTAGTGTTAAATGGCTTGGATCTATTTAAAAAAATCAAGCAGGGGTCTATGAATAGGAATGGATACAAAAAATTATATTTGGCTGAGGGTAGGTAGGTGAAAATAGCTTATTTTTATTTCATGCCACAATGACCATCAATAATTAATGTGACTATTGATGGTTAAGGTGACCATCAGTGGTTAAGCAAACCGTTAATGGTTAGACAAACCATCGATGGTTGAGATAACCATCAATAGTTACTTTATGTAGGTATAAGTTGGTAAATGGCTGATTGATGGGATCAAAAGGTTAGATTCTAAGAGATGGGTTGGTACTAAACTAGGTGCAAAAGTTAAATAATGTATGTGAATATCAGAAAACAAATACTTATCTTGCAAAAGGATAATTAGGTGGTTGATTGAGGTGGTTGACTCATTGGTGGAGTCTCATGTGATTTTGATAGAGTAATGGTACTAAGTACTTTGCAGAGCTACAGTGGCAAGTTGGATCTCTGACATGATGGTTATATTATTGGATTGTTGATGATGATTGGCCTATAAAATAAAGGAGCTCTATATGTACAAGCTCTTGATAATAATTGTAGATGGATTTCACCTCCTTTCTCTACTCTTCTTATAGGCAAGGCAAGAGAGTCACAACAATATGTCAACTAGGCCTTCTAATTATAACTTACTCATACAATGGCTCACACATAGACTAAGATAAACTATTTTTAGAAAATTAAGGTGGGGTGAATTACATGTTTTTGGTTAAGGAGGTACACCCTGACCATCAATGGTCAAGGTGATTGTCAATAGTCATCCTAACCATCAAAGGCCAAGGGTGAAGGGTCAAAGTGCGTAAAATCTAAGTTAAGTTAATTGGGAAAACTAATCATGGGTTAAGCTCAGTTAGGGGTTGATGGTTTAGATTAGTCCTAAGGGGGTCCTAAGATTATCCAAGGGAATTTCAACATTTAGAATAATGATGTGTATATTTTTAGTGTCTACATTTTTTCCCTTTTTCTTATGTGACTTTGAATCAATAGGCTATAAAACAAAAATGGATTGCCAGTTAAAGGTTTGGTTTCCCCAAGTATGGGAGGAGGTGTTCCCCCTCAAACTAGAAGTTGATGAGTTTTAGGTGTAGGTTTAATAAGTTGGATGAAGGTGATGATGAAGGTGGAAATCATAAATGTGGTTGATAGGTTGGACACTAAATCATAAACAAGTACATAAAGTGCAATAAAAGGTGTGATAGCTAAGATCAAGCATAGACTAGATTTCCATAGTTGGTAAATATTAGGGTTAGTTCTACAAGGACAAGTGATAAGCTAACTACATGACTACATGTAGGTGTGGTGGTTATGTACACTAATAAGTCTCTAAAGTAATGTCTATGTTTTGGTGGGTATTTAAGGTAGGAAGTGATCCTAGTGAAAACATAAACTAGTCAAGTATCATGGGTTTCTGAGGTAAGAAGTACTCCCAAGAATACACAAGTGGGTCAAGTGAGTGTGAGGTGGCATAATATCAAAAATGGTAAAGAAGAAAATGTTGTGTCTATAGTCAAAAGGACCAATAGAAAATCATCACAAAAATGTGCGCTAGTTGGGCCAAAATGGACAAATGGCAAGATGATGAGGTGGTCAGGGTGGGTGGAGAAAATAGTCTCCATGGTTGGGTGAGTTGATTTGATTATATTCAAAGATGGATATTCAAGGTAAGAGAAAAAAATTGGTCCACCTAATCATTGATGGTCAAGGAAGGGTGACCATTGGTGGTCACCTTGACCATTAATGATCAAGGTAAAAACATTAAAAGTCTAGTGATTAAAAGTGAAAAGTGAATGTTATTTCAATCACTTTCACTTTTGACTATGGAGATCTAGTAATTAAAAATTTAGAGTGAAAAAGAGTGTTTATGGTGATTGATAATATGGAGTTTTATTGTTATCTAAGGTGGAAAGTAGACTAAGAGGACTAGTAAGGATGTAGGGAACACATGGGCATGGATGAGGATGGGTAGATCTATAGATGACTCCACGATGGTGGTTGAAAAATAAGGTATGGGATGCTTTAGAATTGGTAGTTTATCTTTATTTTACAATTGCATTGGATTTTAAGGGTAGGTTAGGTTTTAATTCTTAGGTTTGAATTGTTATGCCCTAGTTATGGTTTTGGGGGGTTTTAATTAGATTTGTGGGTGAAATGTGAAATTGAATGAGTGGTTATGTAGGTAAGGGTAGGAAGGTAAGTAAGGGTACTAAAGTAGGTTGTTTAGTCTATAATTTTGTCATTCTTAGGGTAGGGTAGGTCTTAGGTATTTCACTCATGAAACACCCAAAGTCATCATCGATAGTCAGGCTCAACCATTGATGGTTGACATACCTAGGAAAATAGATGCCTGACTATCGATGGTCATAATGACTGTTAGTGGTCAACTAGTGAAAAAAGGGGTTTTTGAAAATATTTAAAATGCTAAGGAAAATTAAATGTTGTTAGCTAGGTATAGGTTGGCCTTGTAGTTTTAGAGGCTAAATTTGGTGGGTATTGGGTAAATGGGTAGAATGCATAGAGAAATAGGTCGATTGCTTAAAGGGTAAGGTAGGAATTGGTAGGTGATAATGGTGTAGGTGACTAAGATATATTTAAAAATGAATTATTATAGGCTAGGGAGTAGATACAAAGGCATGATTGAGTACCACTCATCATCATAGAGATCCACTAGGGGATGACCCCAATTGAATAGGCCCACATAAAGGAGGTTGGGTTGGGGGAAATGAGACATTATAAAAATTTACTTCAAGATGCCTATATGATTGTAATACTCATCAAGAGATGGGATCTTGCTATGACCACCTTCTTACTGCCAATCGGTAAGATGGTGATCTTTCCTAAGGATGTATATATGACCACACAACTACCTCTTTGAGGTGATCTAGTCTATCACATAGAGAAATAGGAGTAAGAGGATGACATTGAGTTATTGTATGGTGATGAAAATGATTGGGTTAGATGGTATGCTATGGGTTTTAGCTAAAACACATTGTACCAAAGGGATCTATGTGAGAGGAGACTCATAATGATACTTATAATGGTTGTCTCATGCTTTTCTCTTCTTGATTTGAGTAGTAGGATGTTCCCATATTTTCTAATAAGGGTATTGGTTGAGTTTCTACTAGGGTAGACCATATTCAGCTGGGTACCTATTCTCTTTTGTGTGTGTGTGTGTGTGTGTGTGTGTGTGTGTGTGTGTGTGTGTGTGTGTGTGTGTGTGTGTGTGTGTGTGTGTGTGTGTGTGTGTGTGTGTGTGTGTGTAGGAAGTGTGGTGGTTCATGGCCCATAGGAGGTATGGTATTAGTGTCAGCCTACTTCTTTATTGTTGGGCCTATGAGCACATTTGAGTGCTAAGGCAAGTGGGATTACCATGGCCAGGATACACATAGATTGAGTTTCAAGTAAATTTCATGTGGTGGAGAGGTGACTTAACTACTTCATGTACATGGGGAGAAGTCCATGACATTGATTGGTTCAAAGGTACACTAGGTGCACTAGTGATTGGTGACATTGTCTAGAGGCCCTATGTCTAGTTTCTTGTATGGCCTAGCTATAAGAAATAAACCTTGTCCTTACATAGTTACTCATGGATTCTTAGCCAAAGGGATGGATGAGTGGATTTAATCTCATTTGATAGGGGTATGAATGAATTTTAGCCTTGTACATGGTATTTCAAGTGTATTTCCTAGGTACAAGCATGAGGAATTAGAGATCTTATTTCCATATCCACATCTCATGTTGACATTACTAAACCATGAGGATCTACTAGTTAGGCCACATATAGATGATGTAGACTTTGAAAATGGATACATGGCATGGTATTACGCATTATATATAATAGTATATTTTGGAGATGGTGATGGTGGTAGGGGGTCTATTAATGTGGACCCCATAAGGAGAGGGGGTTAGAGGGAACAAACATAGTGGGTTGGCCCTGATGGATAGGTAGGAGTGGCACTAACCACTATATAATCACATGCTATAGTGTTACAAGGTAAGGTGGCTAGTCTACAAGGTTAGTTTATGACTCTTACAAGTGACAAAGATTAGGTGAGGGCTTCTCTAGCCTTGGTTACATAGTTGAGGGACTACCTAAGGTAGAGAGGAGGAGTAGTGTTACTAATAGGACCACTATAAACTATCCCCATGGCACAATACCTAGCTACAGTGGAGGAGCTATAGTATTATGAGGTTATAGTTTTGAGTCAATACCCTGATTAGCCCTGTTGGGGCAAGTACAAAGTGATCTTATCAAGTGATGCCAGTGTAGTGATACTAGGGTAGTAGGTAACATTTATAGGTGGGAAGATAGGTGCTATAGGTAGATAGGAACTAGGAATTAGTGGTATTCTAGGAGATAGTGGTACCCCAATAGCATGATATAACTCATACATTTTATATATTATTGTATATCATTTTCATTCTGACCTAGGAGCCAATGTGGTGAGATGTACATTTTGAGAGGGATATACATGTATATCTATTTGTACACATTATGATGTTTATTTGACTCATCACACACACACACACACACACACACACACACACACATGATCTTTGTTTATTGCTTATGTTCATGGTGTATGATTTACATTGATGTTTAATTATTTTGATGTGATGCTATATTGATTATGGATTATGCTTATGTTATGGATGCTAGACACTGATGTAGACTTAGCTAGCTATGCATGAGATGGCTTTTATTTATGGGTATGCTTCTTCTTTGCATATGATATGATATTTTTTAATGAGCATATGATTTATTATTTAGATTTAGACATGCTCTGAAAAAAGGTTGATTATTTTATTACTCATGGATGGTATGGATTTATTATGCTTTTTATGGTTATGCTTGTTGCTTATGACACACATGGATATGCCTATTATTATTATCGTTGTTGTTATATTTCTTAGGGTAAAGCATATGAGGTAATCTAACTAACAATAATAGATGGGAGAATAAATAATATAATCAAAAGACAAACATCATAATGAAAATATCAACAAGTCATGATAGGATAAGAAGAGGGCATGATGATTTTTATTTGACAAGGACTAGAACAAAACTAAAGTTATATTGGCTTAATGAACATAAGCCCTTTGAATGCTTTACATTAGCATTTGTTAGTTAGGTAAAAAGGTGTCTTGACCACATAATTCTAAGTAAGATCAAAATCCCTTGATTAAAGTGCATAAAGGGGAGATTGATGAAAATGGAACCTTCTTGTGAAACTAAAATGCCTCTTTTATAGGTGTCTAAAGAGTTATTATAAACTAGTCTATGTCATATAAAGCATAGATTGATCGATGCAGGAAGTTTAATTATGAAAACTGACTAGAGTTTTCACCTTATTTTTTTGTGTGAAAGGTGATTATGGATTTAAAAATTAGTTTGATTTTGTTGTGATTTTGAAAATGGGTCTCTTTCCTTGTTTCTGTATATGGGAAGTTGATCGATGTAAGAAGCTTCTAAGAAATTGAAATGATTTTGACAAATGATTTACTTAGCCATACTTCAAGGGAATGGTCTAAGCTTATTTTCTTTGTTCAAGGCTCTATGATAAATATCCTTCAAGGAAGAATTCTACCTTATATTTATGTAATTTTACTATGCTTATGTAGTTATCTTTCAAGGAAGTAGTCTACGAATGCTAGGAATGACGTGTGATTGCTATTGGTTTGGATTTTGATTTTTTCTTGACATAGACTTGATTATATAGGCTTAAGGGTTCACCTTTATGAAGGCAAAACTAGAAAAATAAGAGGTTGATTAGGTGTAAAGAGGTTTAGGTGACAATGATCATGGGAATTCATCCTAATAAAGGGGTAGAAAGTACCATGAGAATCATGCCATGGGTAGAGCCATGGTACCCATTATTCAAGATTAGGCTATGATAGAGAATCACATGATTATATTTTAATCAATTTCCCCTAAAATATGGGGATGAATATGGTTAAAAGTAAAGGATGATCTTAAGGTAAAACAAAAGGTAAACTTGATCCTTCTTAACAAAATAATGGACACAAATGTAAAGCATTAAGGGGATCATGTTATGGGTGGCCTGTAAAAGAACACAACTGATCAGTTCCTAATCCATACTTGTGGGTTATGTTATAGGGTCCAAGCCAATTGAAATCAAACATTCCCCACTTACTTTTCTCCATATTGGTGACATGTTGATTTTACTTTAGGAAGAAGTTTATGATGTTGAATTCTTTCACCATAAAGTGTTTGTTATAAGCACACTTGATATGCTCTTGATAGACATGAAGATGGATAAGTGTGTCTAGGTAATGATCATCAAGTAGCTCAAGATGAACTTAATGATGGTGGTGATAATCATCCTCAGTAATGAGATCTTACAAATATATGAGAAGAGAGGTTATTTAGACTTTGAGAGGTAGGATGGCCTCTGCTCCAAACACAAGATAAAAATGTGTAACACCCATAGGGATTCTAATGCTAGTGTGATATGCCCATAAGGTGAAGGGGATGTTGACTAGATGCATTAACTATTTTAATTAGTATATTGTTAGAAGTTTTGTTAGAGACCTCAATCTATCCATTTGCTTGAGGGTGATAGGGTGAGGAAAAGCTTAACTTAATGATGAAAGTGTCACATAGATCATGGAAATGCTTATTTTTAAAAGACTTACCATTTTCTTTGATAATCTTGTGAGGAACACCAAAATGGCATATGATGTGATGGTTGATAAAATCAACAATCTTCTCCACTTTGGTTGAGACTAGAGGAATAATATCTACCCGTTTGGTAAAATATTCAGTTATGGTGTTGATAGAATAATGTCACTATGAATAATGGGGATTAATTTTAACTAATAAGGTCCATACCCCATTATGAGAAGGGATATAAATTGGTAGAAATTTGAAGACTATGGATAGGTACATGGTGCAAATTAACATGTTGTCGACACTTAACACACTTTTTCACATAATTAAAACAACCTTTGTTAAGGGTAGGCTAGTAATAGCTAAGGATAAGGATGCATTTATTTATAATTGAGCCACTAAAGTGTCCCCTATAGATACCATCATACATTTATTTGATAGCGTGAGAGCCTTCATGACTACATAGGTAATAAAAGAGGAGACCATTAAAGACATGTTTATAAAGAATTCCCCACATAATGGTATAACATGAGGTACTCTAGATAAATTAATTTAAAGCATTCCTAGATAGGCTAAAAATAATTATGGCAAGGTTAAGGTAGTCGAAGGTTTGTTGATACCAAAGTTTAGGTTGGGTTTCTTCCATATTAAAAATGGTGGGAGAATCTAGTTTAACATAGGAAGGCTAGTAAGTCTATGGATAATGTTAGATAGGTTAGATTTAAAGGGTGTAGATGGGATGTGAGAGATGAGGGAATTCATTGTGTTGGTGAACTTATTAGTATATCATGTGGTTGACTAAATGTTATAGTCTTTAAATGATGTTAAGAGTTCATCAACTAGTTGTTTTTACTATTGCAAAACATCATTCTTACACTGGTAAGAGCCATTTATTTGATTAACCATAATTTTGGAGTCATCAAAGATGTTGATTGTTTTAACTCCTAGCGCTAAGGAAATTTGAAGGCCTATGACTAGGGATTCATACTCATCCATATTATTGGTACATTAAAAATCAAGCTTGAAGGACAAAAGAAGAGGTTCAGAATTAAAATGAATAAGGATGATACCAAATCCCCCACCATGTTGACATTTTGATCCATAAAAAAACATGGTGACTTGATAGGTGAACTCTGCATGAGAGAGGGTTACAATGGACTCATCAGGGAACTCAAGAAGATGAGGTTGGTTATCTACTAATGGTGCCTCAACCAATTGGTTGGAAATAACTTTCCCCTTAATTGACTTTTGCTAAAGGAACTCAAGATCAAAATCTTTAAAATTCATGACCCACTTGGCCATATGTTGGTTTTGGTATGGCTTGGAGTACGTGTACTTGAGTGGGTTAGTATTGGTTATGACATAGGTTCTATGGTTAATAAGGTAGTGACAAAGTTTGGTGGCCATGAAAACTAAAGATAAGAAGAGTTTATTGATATGGGTATACCAAGCCTTGTACTATACAAGCATGTAGATAATGTAGTAGATAGCTTGTTCTCTATGTTGATCATCTCGATGACCAAGAATTTTGCCTAGGGAGTGATCAGTGGCAAAGATATAAAGGTATAAAGGTTGGTCATCCTTGGGAGGGGTAAGGATAGGTAGAGACAAAAGGAACCTTTTGAGAGAATCAAAGGACATTTGACAGTCACTATTCCACTTAAAAGAGACATCCTTCTTCAAAAGGTGGTGGAAGGGTTGGCATTAGTCTGAAATCTAGGAGATAAAGTGTAGAATGGATTGGATCTTTCCTTATAAACTACATAATTTCTTAAGTTTGATTAGGGGAAGCATGTCAAGAATTTATTTGATTTTGGTAGGATTGACTTTGATTCCCTGAAGGGAAATGATAAAAATAATAATCTTTCCTAATAAGACCCCAAAAATTCACTTCTTGGGGTTTAGGTAGACATGGTAATGGTTAAGCCACTCAAATATGATCATGAGAATGACCAAATGATCTTTTTAGAGTTTCAATTTTCTAAGAAGGTCATCCACATAGTCCTCTACACTCTTGTGAATGAGGTCATGGAAGATATAAATCATGTCACATTGGTAAGTTGCACCAATGTTATTTAACCCAAAAGGCATGACTTTATATAAAAAGGTCCCCCATTGGGTGGTAAAAGTGTTTGTGTACTAATTTTTGAGGGTAATTAAGATTTGATTGTAATTTGAGAATCCATCCATAAGAGATAACATCTTGTGACTGACTATAAGATCAACTAGCAGGTTTATGCTTAGTAGAATAAATTCATCTTTGGGGAAAGTGAGGTTTAGGTCATGAAATTCCACACAAATTCATACTCTCCATGTGGATTTAGTAATATGCATGACATTCAAGACCCATTAGGCATAGTTGATGGGCTGAATGAACTTGATAGATAGAAGATGTTGAAACTCTTATGTGTAAAAGAGGGCTATACGAGGATGCATGCATCAAATTTTTTGATTGATAGACTATGATTCACTTTGGGTGACTATGTTATGGGTAGAAATTATGAGGTTAATTCTAGGCACATTGCTATAAGACCAAGTGAATGTTATGTTATGGTCTTAGAGGAAAGAAGAGAAATCTTAAAGTTCCTTAGCATTTAGTGATTGGCCAATTTTGATAATGTGGGTGTTTTTTGGAGTGCCAAAGTTGATATAAATGGTGTATTCATTTAACATGGTCTAATTCCAAGGAGGAAGGGATTTTTGGATAGAAGAATCTAGGGTACCAAGGTAGGTGAGAAGAGAATCATCATCATAGTACTAAATAGTGTTAATGGTAGGGGAGTCATCTCCTATCATCTCAAGATGGGTCAAAGGGATGGTTATGGTTTCCACATCATTTTGATAAGCTAGGGGTTTGAGGCTGATAATGTTGATGTAAACAAAATTTAGGTGGGATTATGTCATCATCCTCACACGTAAGTGGGGGAGAGGTTAGTGAGGGAGGGATGGCTTCCTCAACAATGGTGGTGGTAGGTGGTTTAGTTTTCTTCCTTGTAGGTACAATGAAACCAAGGCCATGATTCTCATGAGGCTTCCTGGTCTCAATGAAGAACAACTCATGTGGGCCATGATCATATCATCCAATACCAAATCCTTTCCAAGTGCACCTATGAAGGTATGTTTTGGAAAAACTTGGCTTGTCTAGGTAAGAGAATTTGGTAGTAAATGGTCAAGGTGAAAGAGAGGTGGTAGAAGTGCCAATGGGTTGTTGAGTCTCCTATAGGTGAAATGGATTTGATAATTGGGAGGTCTAAAAGGAATAATGACCCTAATATTAAGCTCATACTCAGGTTGGTGGTCAAGTTTCCCAAACTCTTGGGGAGTAGGGAAAGTGTCAAGGGTAAGGAGGTGATAATAACCTAGAAAAAGGTAGTGAAATGCTAATTCCAAAGGGTTTGAGGTGTGGATTTGATTAGAGGGGATGGATAAGCTAGTTGATGCCTCATTGGTAGAAGGAGGAGTGACTTCATCTTTCATAGTGGAGGTCTTATTTTTGGTTGAGGGTGTTATAGATGGATGTAAGAGGACATCATTAGGTTGATAGGTCATGTTTCATGTCGATAAGGGACTTGGCTCAGCTTTTATGGTGATAAGCTAGCCTTCATTCCTAAATTTAATGCAATGATGTAGGGTAGAGGGGATGTAACCCATAGAGCAGATCTAAGGTCATCTCAACAAAACATTGTATTATAATTCACCTTCCACTACATAGAAGATTTTAAGAATTATGTGAGGCCGTACATGGATATGAAGGATAAACATTCCTAGGGTAGTGGTCATTGTGTCATTAAAGGATCAAAGGATGATTGAATTTTCAAACATGGCATTGTCTAGAAGGTTAAGTTAGTTATTAGCATGGGAGGAGATAATGTTAATACTAGCTCCCCCATCAATCGTGACCCATTTAATGTGGGTTTGGTTGATGTAATTGGTAATAAAGAGAGGGGGATCTAGGTCATCTAGATGGATATAATATATTTATGAATCCTCGAAGGTGATAAGGTTAGAAATTTAGAGAGGATTAATAAAGGCTGCCAGAGGTTTAGGGTTTTCAGGTTGGACCTCCACCTATTCCAATGCCTCTATCATTTCATGGTGATGATGAGGTGAAGTGATGATAAGGTAGGTAGGCATTGGGTAAAGGGTGTTATTTCTGGTTGGATTGGTATAGGGCTCATGGGAGGTTCATTTTTTAATAGATCATCCTCATCATAGATCTGGTATATAATGGTTTGGAGAGCTTTGTAGTTCTCTATGGCATACCCTAATGTCCTATGATAGGAGTACATGTGGTGGTCATTATAATAGGAAGGTTTTGAACCAAAAGGGTCAAATGGCCTGATAGGAGGTAGATTCAAGAAAGAAGCTTAAAATAAACTTTAGAATATGGTAGAATAGGATTTGGATAAAAAGGTAGAGGGGGTTTAGGGGTTTTGGTCCTGGTTGGTAAGGTGGAAGTCCTTTTGAGAGTGGGTTTGGTGATAGACAATTTAGGTAAGGTGGTGCATTTTATTGGTGGTTTGGATTTTGGTAAGGTAAAGGTTAAGAAATTAGAGGTATGAGGTTTTAGGATTTGTAGCTTAGTTATTGATGGTTTGATGAAAATAGGTATGTCTAAAAGCAATTGTGATGGTATAACTAATAATGGTGATTGGGTCTTGGTTGGGATAACTAGATTTCTAATTAGAGTAGAGGGATGCAGCCCCAAGATAGAGGGAAAGGTGGAGGGAGGTAGGATTTTGGATATTTGGCCTTTGGCATCTCTACTCCCTTGGTTGATTTTAGTTGGTGTTTGGTTTTTGGGTTCAGTGAGGTAAGATCCACCTTCAAACATGGGTGATTAAGACTCTATTTACGGAGGATACCAAGGTTCTTAGTTAGCTTGGCTAGTTTGGTTGGAGAAGGTGATTTGGTTGTTTGGGGTTTAGGTTCTCTTGATGGCTTAGGAATTATTAGGTTGGTATAAGTTGTTATTAGTTTGGTTGGTAAGATAGGGGTTTGGATAATAGAAGTGGTGGGTTGGTTTTCTAAATGGGTGGCTGGAGGTTATTACTTGGTGATATAAGGTATCCCTAATTTCTACCATAAGGTGGATTAATCCATGTTAGGGTTGGAGATAAATTCCAATTTTTTCACTAATCTAGAGAATGGTTTCTAAGTTGGTTTTATTCCCCAGATAGTGGACCTAAAAGATAAGCCCATGGGTTGAGATAGAGGGGTGGTAATGTCATCCTTTTCCTTGATCAAATGATGCAAGGTTTGAGTAGGTGACTCTTATATATGAGGCAAAACATGGGAGATTCCTTTTTGGGAAGGATTTCCAAAGTGGTATTAATTTGTTCAGTGGTCAAGGGGGAAGGCAAAATGGGTGCTTATTCTAGAAGGTTGATCAAGGGAGTGGTTGACTGTTCCACTACGTCAATAAGTAAAGGAGGAAAAAGGAGTGTTTCCTTGGTTTGGTTATCTATAAGAGGACAAGGTAACTCTACTACCTCAACAAATAGAGAGGGTTAGGAATAAATAGGTTAGGTTGTAGGGTCTTCAATAATGAGCATGCCAAAAACCATGTTAACAATATGGGCATCATGAGAAAATTCAACCATGTTGCTCTCATTTTTGTTAGATGGATGATTGGGAAAATGTTGCCTAAAGATGTCAAGAGCTTAGTTTTTATGTGAATTGAGTTTATCTAACACAATCTCATATTTATCAATGAGGGATTAGATAATGCACTTGAATGTGTTATACCTACTAACGTCATGCCCTATCACTTAGTGGAAGGCACATAAATCATTATCATTTTACCCACTAGTTGAAAGATGAGAATAATCAAATTGATGAGGTGGTTTGATAGTGGGAATTTGTATGATGTTGGCCTTCCATAACTTATATAATATCTAAGCATAATACTTTCCAAGTGGATTAAATTTCTTCTAGGTGTTTTAGTTTTGGTTCTTTGAGTTTTGTTTTAAGAAAATAGAGGAATTTAGTTGGTTGGTAGATGATAGAGAAATGGTTTTAAGGATAACAACATTCATATTTCCCTTGATTTTGGTCTTGGTATTTGTTTTTTTATTTAGTTTAGAGGAGGAACCCTCATTAGTTTTAAAGGTAGAGTTATTGTTTTTCAATTTTAGATTTCCTTCATCAATGGATCTATTCTCTAATTTACACACCATGGTGAAAGGTTAATCAAAATTTTAGAAGATATAAACACACAATATGGAAGATATGTGCTTGGAATATTCCAAAGAAAATATTTTGATCAATTTAGGTTTGGGTAAGGAAAAGGAGAGTTAGTTGATTAGGCTCTACCAACAAGCTATAAAATTAGAAATAGATTCATCATTAAACTGCTAGATAGAGTAGAGGTAAGTGATGGAAACCTTGTTGGAGATGTTTGTCAAAATGTGATCTAAGAAACTATGATCCAGTTGGGTGAAGAAGATGTAATGATTGGTTAAGTCACAATACCAATCCAATGCCAACCCTGACAAAGACATAGGAAAAGTGTGGAGAAGGAGGGCATCATCATAGGTAATCAAATAAAATGAATGCCTAAATTACTTAAGGTGATACTAGGGGTCCTATTTACTCTAAAATTTGGAGAACATGGGAAGTTCCCATTAAGGAGGATATGGTCTAATAGGTAGAGATGGGTGGATGGGCTCATTATATATTTGATCATAGGATAGGAGATTATGAGCCCTAGAGATGGATGAATCTAGAGTTGTTATCTTGTCCATGATCATATTCATTAGGTCTATTTGGGGTGGTGCAACTAAAGGGTTATAAGGTGCATATTGTGGTTGGGGCTGAGTGACATATTGATAATTTACTAGAGGTTTAAAATTTGCCACATATGGGTAATTGGCCATAGGTGGTTAGGTCAAATCCACATATAAATATGTGGTCATTGGTGGTTGGGTAAAGGGTATGTACTACTGAGTGGGCATGGATGGTTGAGTTAGACATAAGGGATAAGTGGTATCCTTGGTAGCAATAAATGGTAAGGTAGAAGGTATTGATATTACTATGCTTTATAGTGGAGTAGGGGTAGTCAAAGGAATAGTAGTGGTGGTGGTAAAAGTTACCCCAATAGTAATTAGGGTAGGGGTAGGTCAAGGTTGGTAATTAGCCATGTTGGAAGAATTTTCAGTTGGGCTAGGATGTGTTTGGGTGTTAAAAGGTTGAGATGGTTGGTTCTACATGGTTGTGTTAGATGTGTTTCTAGCTGAGGTAGATTCCTAAGTAGCTAATGATTGGGTGGTGACATTAGTAATAAAAGATCTACCTAAAAATCCTAATGGTATGCCATAAGGTGGATCAATAGGTGGTGCCAAAATGGGTGTATAGTGAGCTATTATGCTAAGATAATGTTGTAAATCTACTAATTTATTATCCAAAAAGGTAGTAAATTATGGGTCACCTTGGGAGACTATCTGAGGGACATTAGAAGCATCAAAATGATGAGGAGAATTCTCAACATATAAAATATACTCCATATAGGAAGAGGTATAGGAGACTATATAATCTATAGATGGGTCCTGACTTACTAAGTCTCTTCATTATTGATGAGTAAGAACCATGAAAGTAGGATAAGAGGAAAACATAAAGAATATTACAACTAAAATAGAGATAAAGAAAGAAAATGATTAAGGAAATCTAACACACACTAGAGTAAATTAAAATCTTGTGGTTAATTTCATCTCATTTTTGGCTTATGCCTTAAGTTATGAGAATGTGTGATAGAATTTGGCTTGTAGATCAGGGACTATAGAGTCAATGTATGGTTGGTTTTGGGTTGTTTAGGTGCTCAAAAATATCTATATTAAGAATCAATACATGGCTTGGTATTGGGTCCTACCCTCTCACTTCACACACTATATCTATAAGAGTGTTGGGTGCTTAGCCAATATATACTAATTTCTAGAGTTTACACTTAACTAGAGAGTTGAGTTGGTTCTCCCTTGGTAATGACCTCCAAGTAGGATCACCAAGAAAGGGTAATGTTACTACTAGGTAATGAAATCCTATTCTAGACTTATTTCATGTTTGTTTGATGTTTAATTGATGAAAGTGGTTTGGTTTAGTTTATGCAACAAAAGTGATGCTATGATAAAATTACTATGCCTTAATTTAGAGTGAGCTAAAATTAGAAGAAAATAATGGATGCACTTTATTTTAAACCCAAAATATATTTTAGTTTTTTTAATGAGCATAGATAGAGATAAGAGCATAAATATGTAAAGGAAAGAAACCCAAATTAAATACTCAAGGTCCCACCATGTATGCTAGAATGTTTTAGTGAATTTTAACGTATATTTTAGGAAGGAAGAAGAAGAAACTAAATATGGGTGGGGTTACAAATTTTTTTTGATTGTGCATGCATTTAATTAGAATATTGTGAATAAATCCTCTTTGTCTTGGAAGGATGGGTTTCAAATAATACAACACTAAATAAAATGGTTAGTTAGATAGTTAGCTAAGTGGATTTCCTAATACTGGCTAGATCCCAAAAGCAAGGGCTTCCTTGGGGGCTATCAATCCACATGTTTTAAAATATTAATTTTATGAAATAGAATAGAAATTACTTGCATCAATAATCAAAATCTACTAAAATTGAACACAATAAATTCTTTCTATAAATGACTAATATAACAATAAACAAGTCAATACTAGTGTTAAATGGTTTCGGTCTATTATAGAAAATTATGTAGGGGTCTATGAACATGCAAGGATATAAAAAGTTAGGTTTGGTTGAGGTTAGGTAAGTGGAAATAACCTACTATTATTTCATGCCACAGTGACTATTAGTGGTTGATGTGACCATTGATAGTTAAGGTGACCATCAGTGGTCAAACAAACCATCAGTGATTGATAAACCATCGATAATTGAGATAACTATCAATGTTTACTATGTGTAGGTATAGGTTGGTACATGGATAATTGATGGGATCACAAGGTTGGATTTTGAGTTATGGGTTGGTGTCGGGCTGAGTGGGAAAGGAAAATAAAGTAAATAAATATAAAAAAATAAATACTTATAATGTAGAAGTTTGATTGGGTGGTTGATGGAGGTGGTTTATTGAGGTGGTTGACTCATTGATGGAGTCTCATATGATTTTGACATAGTAATGGTACTTGGCACTTTGGTGGAGCTATAGTGGCAAGTTGGCTCTTTGACATGATGGATGGATCATTAGATTGTTGATGATGATTGACCTAAAAAATAAATGAAATTTGGATGAATAAGCTCTTGATAATAATGATAGATGGATATCACCTCCCTAGTCCTCTCTTCTTACAGGCAAGGCAAGAGAGATGAAACAAGATGTGAACTAGGACTTCTAATTATAACTCACTCATGTAATGGCTCACACATGGATTAAGACAAGTTGTTTTTATAAAAGAAAGGTGGGTTGAATTGAATTTTTAGGGTTAAAGAGGTGAAACCTAATCATTGATAGTCAAGGTGACCATTAGAGATCATCCTAACCATTGGTAGTCAAGGGTGAAGTGTCAAAGTGGGTAAAATTTAGGTTAAGTTAGTTGGGCAAATTGACCACAGGTTAGGCTCAGTTAGGGTTTGAAGGGTAAAATTGGTCTCAAGGGGGTCTTAAGGTGGTCAAATGGAATTTAGACATTTGGAATCATGTTTTGTGGATTTTTGGTGTCTATAAGGGGCTATTTAGAGCTCAATTCCTGTAGATGACACTATCAAAATTCAATGCATAAAAGTACATTTTTGGGCTCTTCTAACAGGAAAATCAAATGATCAAAACACCTCCTTACTTTTGTAATCTAAAATCATATGGTAGTTATATAAGATGAGTGTACTAGAAGTGATCAAAACTTATCATATAATTGTCATAATGAATCTCCAAAAGGTCTAGGAGCTTTATTTTCCTATTTTAGGGAAAAAGTCCCTGAATATTTTCCTCTTTAAAGGTAGTTTACACCTTCATTTACCCATTTGAAATTTAAAGGAGGTATGTTATGGTCAAATAATATAATATAACTCCAAATAAGGTTTTTTCATGTTCCAAATTCCCCATAAAAGTACCTTCATAACTTTGTGATGCCACCTATAGGTGGGTATTTTTACATGCAGGTAGTGGATAAAAACTAGCAGTATGTGACATGTATATGCTTATGATAAATTAAAGACCATTACCAAGGGTTAAAATTCAAATTTTTACACTCTAAAATATTGAAAAAACTATAAAAATCCCTTCCAACACAATTAGTCTTCATGAGATCACTTGTCATGTATGTTAATGGCAGGAAACTAAGTGTAGCAAGAAAAGGTTTCCCTCATGTTGATCATACACTATTTGATAAACTACACTATATCACCAATGTGATAAAGATGTTTAAATAAAAATATGACTCTTTTTTCAATCTCTTATGAATGCATTCTATCCCTAACACAACTCATTCAAATGATTGTATATGACAGTCATAGAGTAGATTGACTATATGGTGACTTATGACTGCACCATCATGAAGACTTCCTTATAGAATGAGATTATAAATTTGAGGGATTAATATTAAATTAAAAACATGGTAATGAAATTATTTCCACCCCTTGGAATCACTACCAAATCATGAGGATCTTGAAAATGGTGAAAAAATACCTATAAAATAAAATGGTGCATCCTTTTGCAACTTAAGATGATTTTCATATCAAAACACCTTGAAAAAATAAATAAAGCATGGAAAACATGATTTAAATGTTTAAATGTCCTTTATAGTCCATTCCAATATATTTATTGCATAGAATCATCCGAACAAGAGCAAAACCTATAGGGTGCATAAAATAGTAAGCAAAAAAAAAAGTCAACTTGTTAGATATGGTTCATAAATTACATTTGACTAATATTCAAAATATTTTTATGGAAGTGAATATATTTTATTTTAATTTCACCTCCAAAAGGTGTTTAGTATGATACCTCCTCAACTAGCCATACTAAGCACAACCTTATTCATCACTTTTGCACGTCTAAAAGGGCAAGAAAGGAGAAAAATAGTTTTATCTCAGCTTTGGCACTTTCATAGAATTTAAAATATGGAATTGATCTTGAACAATCTATAGATACATTCCATGACCTTCTCCGATGTGCCACCTTCTCGCATGGGCCATACAAGTGCTAAACTCATCCTATTTCCTTTAATTTCTTGGTCTTCAATTAGATAACCTAAAAGTTTTAGATGGGACTAACATTATTGATAGGGAATCTAAATTTTTGGATGTTTTATAGGTATTTAGGACACTTAGACACCTTAAAAACCATTCCACTTACATTTATGACCCCTAATGGCTCCTAAATAACTCTGAATGATAAAAAAGGATTAAAATTGCTAATGACCAAGGCTGATATAGCATTAAATGACATAAAATGAGCTATAATACACCTTATGACATAATACTATACCCATAAACTATCAAAAAATGAATTTTTTACCTATAGGGATCCCAATTTGACCGGTAGGGTCAAGTTTGGTGAACAATTATGTGCACATTATCTAAAACCTTGAAACTATGCTAATGACATGTATGAGAGATCATGTATGGATGAGAATAATTCTCAATTTTGACATTGTATTAGAGATACTCCATGTTTCCAAGCATAAGGACATCCTAATTATGCTAGGCAAAATAATTACAATCTTAATGCTATAAGTGATTACAATACCTTGGTCCCTATTCAAAACAATATTTCAAAAGAATGTGAGGGTTATATGCCTTAGAATTAGTCATTCAAAAGAGCCATTATCCCAAACATAGAATTCAATCAAGGTTTCAATGATTAGTCACATTAGGGTGCTAGTTATGGGTTTAGTCAAGATCTCATGGTTCAGAATATAGAAGTGCCTATGATGACCAAACCAAAATATCCTCAATAAGGCTAATGACCTAATTAAGGACCAAACTATTTTGGTGATATAATTATTAACTATGAATAATAAGAGTGATATTCTTTTAATCAGTAAGCTAGTTCTAGCTAATAAAACATCCCTCTAGTAATGAACATAAGGTTCAAGAGAAGGAATATAGAGGTTAGCCAAGAAGTAGTTAAGGAGTCTCCTACTCTTACTCCATTACTATCGAAACCAAATGACCCTAATGCTATCCCAAAATTTCCAATAAATCAATAAAATTAGAACCAAATAAACACCTTTACACCCTAAAAATCATAAGTTGAAAACATAGTTGTGGTTCCCAAAGAACAAGTGAAGGTTGGTGGTTTGCACATCAACATTGTTGAGAAAATGAATAAGTCCAATATGAGTGTTCCAATGTGGGAAATGCATTATATACCTATTTAATTAGATATCCTTCAAGAGGGATTATCAAAGATCAGTATTTTAGAGAATCCATCAAGAAAAAAGAGTATGGTTTCACTAATACAACCAAATAAAATTAAGGTAAATCAAATAAAGTGGTCAAACCTCCTCCTTTATAGCTTCATTTATTTATTGGTGGCTCCTTGGTACATAAATACCTGATATACAATGGAGCAAGTACTTGAGTAATTCAAAAATCAATAGCATATTAGCTTGGTTTGATGTATGAACCCAAAGCTAAGGGGTTTTTATATCTTGATGGATCTTTTACCAAACTAGTTAGTATTATCAAAGGTCTAAACTTAACCCTCTATGCTTGTCTTAGTGTTTTATTGGCTCAGGATTTAGTGGTTCTATATGTGCCTCCTCACTTTTATATATGCTTTTTTAGAGACTTCATATCCAAAACTAGGGGTTATTGTTGTCATTTCAAACATGCCCCCATGGATGTTCTACAATACAAAAGGGTTTTTAGCTATGGGGTGCTAAGTATAAAGGTATTACACAAGGAAAGTGTGTTTTAGGTATTGGTCATGGAAGTATTATCTCTCAATTTCATGTATGAGCATCGATTGTCTCATCATAATGATGGGAATGTCCCTAAGGAATGGGACCCTTATGCTCATTGAGATTAGCCTTTGGAGTAGGCTGGATTCCTTCTATTCTAAGTGCACCTAGTTTAAGACTAACTTGTAGGACTAGAGAGAAGAAAGGTAAAATACCACCAATATAAACCTAGGATCTTAAGCAAAAATGGAGGGAAAAGGTAAAAGATACAAAAAATAAAAAGGTGATGTACCCAGAATAGGCAAGTGCTCTTACTACCATAAACACAATATAGACTCTTGAGAGAAATAAAATATCACACAATTTCCATAAATCCACTCTAAATGCATAAGTATTTCACATATAGGCATGGAAAATTAGAGAAACACTAATAAGGATGACAAACGGTCCATAGACAACATCAACACAGACCTAAGTGTGCACATGATGTAACATGTAAGTGAGTTTCAAGTTCAATGTGGAGGTGCTAGGAATGGATAAAGATGATAAGGGTGAATTTTTCTCATATTCAAGGATTAATATACATAAATATCACATAGAAAATTATAAGAGTATAACTATTTTAACTTAATTCTCATTGATCTACAAGATCTAGCCAATACAAGTGCTCATGGAAATCAACTTCTAGTAGTGTGATATTGCTAAAAAGTGTCAACCCTTTTACAATGGAAAGATTAAGATTTTATAGAGAATAATACTTTTTTATAATTAATTTACCACTTGGGTAGTATATTTAGCATTTAATTCTCTTACAATGTCATGCAATTAATTCATGAAGTTTGGCAAGCTAATTAGATCTAGAGTTAATGGTGGGATCTTCTTGGGATACACATGCATAAGGGAATGGAAGATATATTTGATAGTGTTAGAGGATGGCATGTATGCACATTCTAATATTTTGTAGACACTTCACATTTATTACCCTAATAATTCTTTTAACTCTATCGAACTACTTCTAATAACCTTCTTTATGTCTAGCTATCACTTGCCATGTGGCTCTTTCTGATTAGTCTTAGGCGTGGCACTATAGGAATGCCACATGTCACTTTTGTGGGCTCTTGGAGGAGTATTTTGGACATTTTATATAGAATTAATGTGGTTATGACATATGTAAGGTTGGTGCTTGTCTTAGTCAAACTAATAATTTCTTTTTATAGAATGAGTACCAAGCCACCATGTGGTAATGGCAAAAGAAGGGTTGTGTCCTGCATAATAAGAGGGCACAAATGTAGGATCTTGTACATGGGCATAAAAATATATGAGATAGGTGTGGGGAAGACTCTGAATAAAAGTGCACATGAAGACTAAAGGTCTTAAGAGCATTCTTCATGATTTACGATCACTCTTGTGCACCTCTTATACTCAGTCTTTTAGAATCTAAGACACATGTTCTCAAACCTATGCACCTCTAAATTAAGTGATGGAAATTTATATGTAGGAAATGAACCTATGAAATGCACACATTAGGGCTTCCTAGTTAGTTTGGATCATCATTTGTTATTTCAAAAACTTGTGTTCATTTATTTTGGTCTTGAGTATAGGTAAGGATGTCTACACACATTTTTATTGAAATGCCTGAGACCTTACAGGTGTGCAACTCTTTAATTGTATCTATATTATCCCTCCACTAACTTGGGTGACTTATAAATTAAAAACTTATAGTGACCTTGGTGAGCTACTAGCTTGCTAAGAGAGAATCCAGTGGCCTTTGAATTGATCCATTGGGCATAGAGTCATTCTAGATATAACCTTGTTGGCCTATATATAAATGAATTGAACTAAGTTCTACCCTCAATAAATTAAAATTAAAAAAAAAAAGAAACAAATGTAAGAAATTCACTTATAAGAGAACAAAAACTAAATTAATAATATACAATATACATGTAATCACTTAGGGAAATAAAATACACAATATTCTAATGTACTATATATGATCTACAAACATGCAACTTCATCCTCATGGGTCAAAATAGAACCCACTTAGGTCCTTTGTGTTATACACCTTCCTATTGTTTATATGTGATAGGTGGAGGTGTGATGAAATATATTTTATATGAAAGAGGAACTCAAGGATGCTTTTTTATCCAGACCCTCCTTTGATGAATGTTTCTATCATGCTACCCAGAAGCTTTCCTCCTAGATGGTTGTTGTATTCAAAGTTAAATAAATCCTTCCTATATCTCTTAGTGATTATTAGTTATCTTTTCTTAGACTATTCCCTCTAAATGATGGGAGGATTGTGCTTCATGTTTGGGAAGCTCATGAGTCCAATGGGTTGCCTTCATGTTTCTCATAGTTGCTACTCCAAGTCCAACATGCCTCTTAGAAACCCTTTTGATATGTGACTAGGTGTAAGAGGATTGATAGCATTTATTACAATATCTTCTTCTACATTTTTGCATGGCTCCTTATACTCAATTAGATGACATTTCTACCTTAATTAAAATTAGTCTTACAATGACTCCTCCAAACCTAGGTGTGTTCCTTGCTACCTACGGGTCTCCACCATTTATGAGGTCATGACTTATTTTATGGGTGCACCTTTATTTAATGTGATATGTGATTGAAAAAGGTAAATGGCATAGAATTGGTCATGGGTACACTCCTAAGAATGTGCTAGCTTATCTTCCAATTTTTCAAAAAATTCCTCCAACTCATTCCAAAAAGAGTCCTCCTACACCTCTAATTGTTCTTACAAGCTCACCTAAGGGTGATCACAATAACTGTCTTTGAGCATGCACTCCTCTTGAAGGTTAGAATTTTATTTGAGGTTTTTTTTCATAGTGCTAAATGATAGCTCATTCACCCAAGAGTGGTTAGGCTTAGGCCTCTAAATGCACTCTATAGTGGTGTAGATCAACTCTTCATCATTAAGGTCCTCCCCTTATACCACCACTTCATTCATTAGTTCATCAATCTATTGTGATATTAGATCACATCTATATTCTTATACTAGGTTTGATTTTTTTGGAGTGGTGGTACAAATGGGGTTACCAATGATGATCTCCTCATATTATTCACTCAAAGTATCCTCCTCATCTGAATGGTTTGCACTTGACATCCATACAAATATTCCTCCTTTGAAAAGGGAGATAGTGGGATGGAAAGGGGTATCAACTTCTCTAGAGGAAGGTGGATTTACAATATTAGGCATTGTGAAGTTAGGATGCATAGTTCAATAAGGTTTTCATGACTATGCTTGAGGCTCCTAAGAAAGGATAGGATCTTGAGCTATTATAGGCACAGGATTTCTAAAGATTGGTATTTTGAAAGTAAGGGATTTATTTTAAGGTGAAATGGAGCTATATTTCTTGAAGGTAGGGACTTTGGGCATGAAATATTTATGTCACATGGGTTGGCTTATAGGTTTAGGGGAAGCCTACTTGAAGTTAGGAAAGGAAGGAGAAAAGGTGGCCAACTATGATTTAATTATCTACATCTATGCAAGAAACTAAAAAATCTTCTCTTCCTTGGATATGATCTACCTATCTAAACATTCCTCTTCAAATATGCACTACTCTATCATCTCTTTCTACCAAGTTTGAGCTTCATGATCAAGCTCCTCTTATTGTCTACCATACCTCTAAACTCTCTCAATCTCCTTTAAGTATCTATAAAAATCAATATCCATATCACTAATGCTCTACTTAGGTGGATTAGGAGGGTAATAATCCTAATTGGGAGAAAGGTAGATTACACAGGGCTGATTAAAAGCATAAATATGTTACTATAGGGACTAAACTAGGGAAAGGTTAAAATAACTTACATGAGCTTGGTATGGGAAATGGGATAGTGTGAGTACAAAATTTCCATGGAATGGGGGGTAGAAGGACATAGTATTAAGCACTTAGACTACTTAAACTAGTAGATTGGACATTTACAGTCATTAGGTGATTTATAGAGTGTCTTCAACACTTAATAACTAAGGGTAGCATTGATCCCTTAGATATTTATTTTAACTTGGTCCCAAAAAGTGTGATAGAAAATATTATCATTTTAAATGTGCACCTATGGATGATCTACAATACATAGGAGTTTTTAGCTGTGGGGAACTAATCATGAAGGTCTTGCATAAGGCATGAGAATTTGAGGCACTGGGCATAGAAATAGTATCACTCAGTTATATGCACAAGCATTGATTGTCTTTCCATAATGATGTGAAAATTCCAAAGGTGTGGGATGCTTTTAATCCTTAGGATAATCCTTCAGATTAGGCCACATTCTATCTATTCTAAGTACACCTGATTTAAGACTAGTGCATAGGCCTAAAGAGTAGAAAGGTAAACTATCATTAATCTAAAACTATTATATTAAGGAAAAGGGAGAAAGAAGGTAAGAGACGTTAAAAATAAAAATGTGATGCACTGATAATAGAGAAATAATTTCTATTGTTATAAACATAATACAAAATCTTGAGATCAAGATAATATCACATAGTTTATACCAATCCACTCTAAATGTATAAATTTTTCACATAAAGGCACAATAACATAGTGAAACACTGAGAGGGATGACAAATAGTCCATAAATAAGAATAATACATACCCAGGTGTGCACAAGATACAACCTACAAGTGAGTCTCAAGTTCAATATGGAGGTGCTAGGAATGGACAATGATGAGAGGGGAAAATGATACCCATAGTCAAGGATCAATAGATACAATTAACACATAGAAAATTAGAAGAATAGAAAGAGGTGAAATTAATTATCATTGATCTATAAGATTTATCCAATACACTTATTCATGGAGGGAAAGTTATAGAAGCATGAGGTTTCTAAAAAGTGTCAACCCTTTTACAATGGAAAGACCAAGATTTTATAGAGAACAAGCCTATTTTATAGTTAATGTGCTACTTGGGTAGTAGATGTATCATTTAATTCTCTTACAGTACCACACTACTAATTCAT
The DNA here is from genome assembly GCA_037957365.1 of Torreya grandis. Lineage (NCBI taxonomy): Eukaryota > Viridiplantae > Streptophyta > Pinopsida > Cupressales > Taxaceae > Torreya > Torreya grandis. Next base: position 288,626 of record JARHVA010002230.1, read on the forward strand.
GAATTCTAGTAGGTTGATTAGATCTAGAGTCAGTGGCAGGATCCTCTTAAGATACATATGCATAGGGGAATGGAATATCTCTCTAATATATTTAGAGGGTGGTGTGTATGTACATATTGATATTTGGTCATTTCTTCCACATTTAATTACCTTGATAATTCCTTAGAATTTGATTAACTACTTCCAACAACCTTATTTATGTTTGGGTTTGACTTGGCATGTGGCTCGTTCTGATTAGTCTTAGGTGTGGTGTTATAATAATGCCACATATCAATTTAGTGGTATCTCAGAGGAGTCATTTGGATATTTTATATGGAATGAATATGGTTGTGACATGTGGAAGTTTGGTGCTTGTCCTTGGAAAACTGAGAATTTATTTGTGTAGAATGAGCACTAGGCCACCACATGGCAATGATAGAAGAAGGGTTGCATCTTTCATAATAAAAGGGCATAAATGTATTATCCTATGCATGAGAATTAAATTGTATGATATAGGTACAATGAAATATCTGAATAAAAATGTGCACAAAGACTGAAGGTCTCAAACATGTTCTTCATGATTTACAATCACTCTTGTAGGCTTCTTCTACTTGACATTTTGGAACATAAGGCATGCATTCTTCAACTTTCACACCTCTAGATTGAGTGATGGAGGATTTTGTGTATGAAATGCACCTATGAAATGCATTCATTGGGATTTCTTGGTTGGCATGGATCATTATTTTTTACTATATAGACCTATGTCCATTTGTTTTTGGCTTAGGTGCAGGCAATGAATGCCTACACAAATTTTGCTTAAAGTGTCTGGGACCTTGTAGGTGTACAACTCTTTATTAGGATATATATTAGCTCTGAAATAACTAGTGTGACTTATAAATTCAATATTACCTAGTATTAGAGTGTTCATATATGTATTTTAGGACAAGGTATGAGACTAAGGTGTCTATCAAGGCTAAAACTATTACCCAATTTTGCATTGAACCTTATGGCCCAAGTAGCCTAGACATAAATTGTATTATTCTAGATGAAAAAGAACACATTGATGGTTAGGAAATAAACACTCATTCTAAGGGAATACTTGATTTATTCTTAGATGAGTTAAGGAGTGATAATCAACAACTTGATCCTTTGGGATGTGTTTAAGAAATGTACATGGGAGTCTATCGCTTGCATGAAGAGAATGAGTTTATGCCATCCCTCACTAGGCCATAGAAGGATACTAGTGGATTATGGAATATTTTATTTTATGGCTTAAGGAACCATCATGGAATAGGTTTAGATGTGATGTTAATATATCCCTTTGATGACAAATAATTCTCATCATATAGGTTCCAATTTAGTTATTCTTCCAATGCAATTGAGCATGAGGGCCTCATCCATGGTCTTCAATGGGATAGTAAGAGGGGAATAAAGTAGTTACAAGTGTAAATTGATAATGATATGATATTAAATTAGGTGAGAGTTCAAAATATATTAAATAACCCATTAATGAAGTCCTATAAACATAGAGTATGGGACCTACTTGAAGAATTTGAAGCCTTCAATATCCAAGTAATGCCAAGAAAATAGAATCAACATGTTGATAGGTTGGTAGCAATAGGGGATAAATTTGACATCCCAATTAATTTGAAGAGGAATAAAATATAGCCACATGTTAAAGTGATAATGATACCATTAGTTTCAAATAATGAAGCTCACTAGAAAGTCTTTGATAGTGATAAGTAGATTGTTTGTTTCTTGTAACAAGAAGAAAAATTATCTTCAACAAAAAAAATTAGAAGTTAGTAATAGTATGAGGAAAAAATTATTTGACTAAAATCAAATAAATATCCTAAAGGTTTGGTCACGCTTGGGTGTATTTTTTAGGAAGAATATCACATGAGAAAGGACAAGGAAATTATGTCTACCGATGAACAAAAATATGAAAGATTCTTCATCTTCAAGGACAATATTCTCAAGCTTATAAAGGTGATAAATGAGGCATAAAAACATGCATTTATTGATATTTGTAGGGAATACTCAGATAAATTTGCTTGGGAGTATAATGATCTAAGAGTTTTTGACCCCAAACTAGCCCAACACACCATAGAGTTAGAGGCCAATGCCAAGATTATTGGGTGGAAGCAAAGGCTAATCAACCCAACAATTGAAGAGATAATGAGAAAATATTTAACAAAGTTGATTGAGTCTAATATAATTTTTCTTGCCAATCACTTCTCATGGGTAGCTAACCTGGTGCCTATGAGAAAGAAGAATGGTGAGATCTGGTGGACTATAGAGACTTGAAAAGGGTCTCTTTGAAAGACCATTACCCCTTACCATCCATGGATCAAATCATTCAAATGGTTTCTAGTTTAGAACGTTTCTCTCTATTAGATGGATACTTAGGGTATAACCAGGTGATATTTAGTGAGGAGGATTAATACAAGACTAACTTCACCATAAAGTTGGGAACCTATGCTTATAATACTATGAATTTTAGCGTCTTAAATATTGGATCTAATTTTCAAAGAGCCATGTATATGGCTTTCTAAGGTTTACTCAATCATATGGTGTTTGTTTATCTAGATGATAATATTTTTCTCCAAGAAGGATAGCAAACACTTAGACCACTTGAGTTTGATCTTTTAAAGGTGTAGAGAGTATGGGATCTCATTGATTCCCGAAAAGTGTGTATTTTATATCTATGAGGGTAAACTCTTGGGGTATATAGTCTCAAAGTAGGGACTAACCATTGATCTTAATAGAATAAGTGAAATCTTAGCCTTGTACTTACCTAATAATAAGAAGGGAATTCAAAGTTTCCTTGGAAAGATAAACTTTGTAAAGGTTCATACCTAGTTTTGAAATCTTGGTTAAACATATCACTACTATGTTGAAGATGAATCAGGTGTTCACATAGACAAGAGAAGGAAAAGTAAGATTTGAAACTATCAAATAATCCTTTGCTCAAGCACCTACACTAATGAATCCTAAGTTCTCAAGATATTTCATATTGTATTCCTTTTCCAACATTGATAGCATATCATCTATGTTGATACAAAATAAAGGAGAAGGGATTGAACAACCAATTGCATTTTTTAGCCTAGGGATTGAAGGGTATGAAGAAAGGTACAATTTCATAAATAAAAAATTCCTCATAGCTATAATAAGTATAAAAAAGTCTAGGCCTATGATATCCAGCAACAAAATATATATTATGATGCCTCATCCTAGAGTGAGAGACTTCCTTCTCAACAAAGACCTAAATGAGAAGAGGGGTGGCTAAATTATAAGAGTCATGAAATATGATATATAAATTAGAGTCATTAAGATATTAAGAGGTAAATTCTTATGCAAACACATGGTTTTTGAACTTCATGAAGATAAAAAGGTTATTTTGGTGACACAATATATCCCAAAAATAGTTGCACCTCCACCTCACACTAGTTGGGTCTAGGATATGGCAAATTTATTGTCAACAAGTGAATGTCCTCAAGGTTTTCATATAGATAAAGATAAGATACTTAAAAATTCAATCCATACCTTATGATTTGATTAATGGGGTTCTCTTCAAAAAATACCTCAACAAAGTGTTACTTAGATGCATAGATGATGATCTAATGACTATACTCTTGGATTAATTCTATGATGGACCTACAGGAGGTCATTTTACCCTAATAAATATATCTACAAAAGTGATGAGGGCTGGTTATTATTGGCCTATCCTCTTCAAATATACATGTGCATGGGTGAGAAAGTGCCAAAAGTGTGTTCTCCTTATAGGCAAGCAAAGGTTCTTAGCTCTTCCTCTTAATCCCATTTAGGTAGAGAAGTTCTTCATAGGTCCTAAAATTTATAGGAATGATAAATCCACCTTCTAGTGGAGGATACAAGTGGGTAATAACTACCACTTATTGCTTCACTAAGTGGGTAGAGGAAATTTCTCTAAAGGAAGCAAATAAAATAATAGTATTAGACTTATATGATAGTATAGTGATAAGATCTGGTATACCATTTAGATAATGCCTTAGCATTTGTTGGCACGAAGATGAGTGAATGGGAACTTTTTCTGGTCATATACCTTAACACATCTTCCACTACTACTCCCAAGGTAATGGACTTATAGATTCAACAAATAAGAACTCGATAAGAATAGTCGAGAGGACTATGGAGGAGAATTAGAAAGTGTGGCATTCAAATATAAGGATAACCTTATGGGATGATAGAGTGAATCCCAAGGTTTCCATTAGAAACTCACCATTTATACTAGTATATTAGATAGAATCCAAGTTTCCCATCTATCTTTAGTTACCTACCTTGGAGATATCCCATTACCTTGAGTTGACGAAGAGTGAATCTATGAGTGTGAGGATGGTAGATTTCATGGAGCTTGAAGAAACAAGGGATATTTCAATGAAGACAATGGAATCATATAAAGCTCAATTCAATAAAGCCTTTGAAAATAGGGCCATATAAATGTAATTCAAGGAGGGTGATCTAGTCCTTAAGTGGGATTAAAATAAGGCCAATCTAAAAAACCATACTAGGTTTGATAGCTTATGGAGCGGCCCTTACTTGATCCATAGATGCAAACAAAATAATGATTTTTAGCTCATCTAGATGGATGGAGAGGTATTACCCATATGAGTCAATGGGATTAATCTAAAGCCTTGTTACTAAAAGAGATTTGTATCTTTATACATATTAGAGTACATTTTATTATTTTATTCCAAGTTCCATATGCACATTTCTATTTTGTTATGTGTTTCCTTTCCCTAAGTAATTTAAGAACATTATTGTTTTATTTTGGGTTATACTTGCTATTTTTAGAGTTTTCATCAGAATATTTGCATCCTTTTAACTAATTAAAAACTAATTTGAGAAAGACTTTTATGACCCCATAAGCCCAAAAGATAGACTAAGGTAGCTAGTCTTTTGCATAGATAGGCATGCAATCCTAGGAGGTCACCAAAAATGCTGGCCAAAATTAGCTTACATACAAAAAAATTTCCTAGATGGATCAAACCACTCTCCTATACCATTTAGTGACCTTTTGACTCCATGACTAGTCTTGACATGATGATGTGGTGCAATATCCTAGAAGGTTTTGGTGTGGTGTGAAGAGTTATGTAGAGTTATAGTCTAGTGGAAGATACAATGGTGGAAAGAGAAGACAAAAATCATGACAATACCTCATGTTTATGTCACTCTTTTGAAACACTTCAGTAATTTTTAAGGTGAATTTGGAGATTTAAGGAAAAGGCCTAGAAATGGGTCTTGAATTGAAAGTAAAGGATCTAGCTAGTTTTCAATGTTTTTGAGATTTTAGGGGTAGGAATGAGGTATTTACAAAGTTTCATAGATTCTAGTGAGTCAAAAATAATTTCTAGAGAAGATAATTTGCCCAAAATACCCTCAAAAGTGCATTAGATGATTTGAGGAGCTTCTAAATAGAAAATTTAAGTGAAAAAGTGACTATATAAAGAATTAAAATTGGTTTTGACTTCCTTACACCTCCTTATGGCATGGTTTCCCTATTTATACATTTTTAAGGCCATTTCAGGTCATTTAGAGTGGAGGAGAGGAGTTTGGGAGCAAAAAGATGCATTTTGGGGCCTTTTGGAACATTGGTTGAACATGTTTTTGAAGGTTTTGATTATTACATGAGCTTAGATATCATATGAAGGAGTTCATGGTGTCCCTAATATCTCATCTTAGGCCTATGAAGTCAGATTCAAAAATAAGAACTAGTAGAGGCAAGGAAAACCTATTGGTTGTAAACTAGGCATGAAACAATTTTTCTACCATTAATGGAGGTTTAATAAATTAAAGAGGTTTAAAAAAGGAATTAAATTTAATTTTAATCACAAAAATAATTTCCCAAGTGTTGGATTACATAAAAAATATTTTAGTTCTTCATGCTAATATACAACCATTTTGGTGCAGTCTTGGATAGCTCTAGGAGGGCCTTAGGTTCTCACTCTGTATGGCCAAGAGAAATATATTTGGTCTATAATATATTGGGTAATTATAGGGACCATAGTGGACTTACAATTTTTGGTATTTATTTTTAGGTTCATCTCTCCATATTTATGAACAATTGCTAACAATGCAAGGGTGTATAGATGGCCTTTTCACCCATATAAGGTCTAAATTTTCTTCTATTTATTTAATTCATAATTAAGTGAGTAATAATGGTTTTAGGGGAGTTATTTTAGGGTTAAATAATACCTATTCCCCTTGGTTTCATCAGATAACTCATTTTAGGAAGGTACTTATAGCATAAAACTTATTTCCTACACTTTCTTTGTGAATGGTCTTTTGGGCTAGTTTGGGAGCATAATCTGAGTTGTCAAGCAAGTGAATTCATATTATGTAGTTTTCAATTCAATGTTTAAATATTTTTCATACCTCATTCATTAAATAATATATTCCTAATCCTCCAAGTTTAAAACAACCTCCTTTGGGACATTTTGGTAGGTTAGTCTTCATTTCAAGGTGATAGAGGTTTTAGTATTATTTTGATGTATCTTAGGAAGATAATTTAAATATAATAGACACTAAAATTCCTTATGTAAAATAAAATTACTCAAGTGAAAACTTCTCATTAAGCCTTAGTAGTTCATCAAAGCCTTGATAATTCAAATGAGGACTAGTCTTATATGGCAAAACACCATCAATAATAGTCTTAGCCCTATCTCATAATGAAAAGAGGTAATGAGTGGTTTTAAGAGTTAATTTAAGTGAAATTCATGATCCCCAAGTGATTATATCATAATCAATTTCAAATTAGCAATGAAAGTGGAGAGATCCAATCATGAAAAACTTATCTTGATCAAGAAGTAACCTTGCAAAACCCTTATTAGTAGAGATTAAGATAAATTTTAGTTGTTTAAGGTAATTGGATGTGTCTTGATTCCATGGTTATTTAGGCCTCCTTATGGTGATTTTATGCTTCCTCAAGTTCATGATAAGTCATAAGGGTCAATCAAGGTCTCAAAACATCTTTTATCTTTATGATTAACATCTCACTTCTCAGTAATATGTACATAGGGAGACATGAATTACCTACAACAAACACTCACAAGATTATCAAAATGTGATGGAGTCTCTTGAAGATCAAAAATTATGTGAGAAATACTTGTGAAGCATTCTAAAAAAGGTCTAGGTTTAATGGACATCATGAACCCTTCTTCAAGGCATATACCTTGTATACCATACTTGGACTATCTCAATCCATACAATAGGGTCTATAAGCTTCTTAAGAGCTGAGTTATTGAATGAAGATCAAAATTTAACTTTAAGTGAGTATGTATAATGGAAATATTGAAATTAGGTGAGAAATACTTCAAGGTTGATTTATTATCAACCTAATCCACATTCCCATTAAACCATTATCTTATACTCTCTTTAAAATGCACACCTATATCCATCTTTCATTGGCTTAGATAGTGGCATGAAGTGGAAGAAATTATTGGTACAAGAGTGTGCAAAGCAAGTGGTGGAGTCTAAGAAAATTGAATACAAGGTTTTGAGAATAGTTATGAGGATCATGTGTTCACTTAAGTTCCCACCTCCACACACTCTAACATGATTATCTCAATCTGTACACATAGTTATCCCTCACCTACATATACCCTCCTTAGGTTTAGATAATGATATGAAGTAAAGATAGGTTTTTAATTTTGAATAGGTTTTATCAAGTCTTTTGAAGAACATCAAAGTGTAGAAAAGACCACCAATCATCTCTTAAGTCTCAATACCCATACATATCATTCAAGGTTGATAGTTAAGAGGAACACTTATAATCAGTCTCCTTTTATGGTATATAAAGTAGTGATAAATATGATAAAGGAGGTTTATGAAGATCAAGAGCATATTATAAAGGAGTTGGTGACATCCAAAAGGCTCAAAGGCCTTATTTCAAGAAATCTTATCTCTCTCATAGTCCAAAGGTACACTTACAACTAGGTTTATTAGATCATGAGATAGATTTTGTTTTATTCAAATAAAAATAATGAGGTGTATTTAAATTAATATTTTAAATTTAGAGGTTGATCTATGGATTAGTTGAAGTCAAAAAGAGCCAATGTAAAAAATCTTAAGAAGTTTCATTACCACAAGATTGTAGTCCCAAGAGCCTAAATTATGGGAGTCAATTCAAGTATGAGAAATACTTCTAAGGGCCAAGGGATTTATCCTATGTTGGAAACCCATCTCAATATATACATATAGTCTACCATCTTTTTTAAGGACTTAAGATCTAATTGCAACCATAGTTTGGCCTAAGTCTATGATATGTGAATAAGGTGGAGTTAAATATGGTTGATAAGTTTGTGGAACATTTATAAAGGATTTCAAGGAATCTAATACATAAAAAATACATAGATCATTACATGGAAGGTATTAAATTCAATCCATATTAGGCCTAAATACCTAAAATCACCACCTACAGCTAGTAAGGGTAGAGTTAATCATGGTTATGAGTGCCTTGAAAACTAGGTTGATGAAGTACAAATAGGAATTATCTAGGGGTTTTCATTAAGGTAGCTATAAAATAATATATGGAAAAACAAAAATCAATTGGTTTTACACTAATAAGAGTTGTCTCAAGGTATACTTCACATTATTTGGAGATGAATTATATAAAGGTAGAGTTATGGAATGGACTGTATAGAAGGTAGAGTTAGGAGTGACTTAAAATTTAGAGATATAGTACATGATAAAGGGGTATTTTTATACCTATCTAGGGTCCTCACCATCTTGACTCTCTCATTGTAAGCTCAAATTTACTCCAAATTCAATCTTTAGAAAAACACCTAAAACTAGGTCATTATTGACTATGTAGAGTAAAGCATGAGTTAAGTGGCTCAATCCAATAATAATGATTGAAGAGGTTTTATAGGATTTAATCACACTATGATACATGTGAAAAATTTAGAGGTTATTTTACATTTGAGATCAAACTCAAAACCTAGTCAATGAAGACTAGTGTAAGTTAAGAGACCTATGCTCAAGATATAAAGGAAAGCTTATATGAAGGAGAGAAGATGAGTTTGGAATGTTTCAAAAAAATGAAAAGGATTTGTTTGGATATTTTTATAACTAATCCAAACTCTCATCACCTAAAATAGCATCTATAAACCATTAAAACATCAAAGAACACCTACATTTATTAGGGCTTCCTACATGACTAGTGAGGCAAATAGTGCTTAAGCGACCCAAATGGTCAAGTGATGAGAAATGAAAGTTATCAATAGATTGGTAGGTCATTTATAATTTATATGAAGGCCAAAAATCTTATATCAAGTGATTGGTCTAATTAAAATTAAAGAAAATGTATAATTAGGGTTAAGAACACCCTTTTGTTAATAAACCTTAAACATCATTCTAATGAGTGATAAAGGAGTTATGGAGATTACCTGATGGTTAGAGAGGTTATGTGGGGGTTGTACAAAGGTTAATAAACTCTCATAGTGCATAGAAAGTCCTCATATATCTCAATATCCATTAATTACCCCTCTCGAGTCTACATAGAATCAGGAAACCCTGAGTTATGGTTTTGAGGTTAAAAAAGTCATTTTAAGGGGTTGTAACAAGATAAAAAAAATAAAAACTTTGTAATTGACAATTTTTTAGGGATTTATAATATATTTAAGAGGTTTTAACCCTATATAAATATGTATGATATAAATAAATGGGATTGTGTGTCATTAGAGCTTAGAGAGACCTTATTAGAAGAGGCCTAAGGCTAGAAAAGTGGTCTAGAAGGTGTTTTAAGCCAAGAAAACTTGTATACTAATGAAACTAAATAGAGGGTGGTGAAAATGAGTCTCATATTTTTATAAATCATTTTTGTTTGTCCATACAATCAATAAAACCTCAAAAAGGGATATAAGGTAGACCTTAAGGTAAATACAAGTAGGTATACTTTTCAAAGTTGAGACTTTAGAAGAGATTACTCTGCATCACATACACTTCATATACCATGTTTTACATTGTCTCAGTTTGTACAAACTATACAAATATCCACCTATATTCATGAAATTTCAATTATTATTAGTGATATATGTGAGTTAAAATGGTCTTGTGTTTAGTGTATGCTTCATGGATCATTAAACAATGATGCGAATATATCATGGTTAAAAGTGAGCAATCAAGTAGCCACTATATGGAAAACTAATATGGGATTGGTTTTACATCTATAAAAAAGGAGCACCTAAAAAGACACCTAAAACCACCTAGTGATAAGTTTGACATAAATACTATGATTGATGAGGATATAGGGTATTGTCATTATGAGAAGGTTCAAACTATCCAAAGCATCAATAAATAAACTATAAAATATCATAATTGAAGAGGTCAATTTGATAGTTTGGAAGACGTAGGGCATGTGTGTAGATCATTAAGGACAAGGATTATGTTTTGAGGCATCCATAGGTTTCTTGGTGGGGTTTTGATATTTCCAATTAGAGATAAAAATGTGCCATTCTATCTTAGAGAAGTTAGACCATAATTGAATGTCATGGAGACCCTCCTAGACTCGAAAGTTTGTGAATTTATTATGTGTACCTATTAAGTCAACTTTTGTCAAAGGTTTTCTTGGAAATGTTGTCCATAGTTCTAAAAAGGTACCCTAAAATTTTTATGTCTTGAAGAGATCCCAAGCTCAAGTTATAATCCTCCAAAGTTTTTGTAGTAGACTATAACATATTAGGCCATCATTTTCTAGCTTTAGGAAATAGTCGTTGGTATTCAAAACTATATCTATTTGGATTCAAAATAATTATTTATTATAAATGGACCCAAGAGAAAATAATGGATTATATAATCCATAAAATTGATAAAATCAAGATGGTGTAAAAAGAAAAGTTGGAATATAAATCATGAAGAATAACCTCCAAATGGAATGGAGTCTTGATAGTTTGTACAAGTAAATTTATTGAATATCAAATTCATTAATGGAAGTTTGGGATAAGATAAAGTGGACTTGAGGAAACTAAAAATGGATAGAACCTTGTTAGCTCATTTAATTTAATGAGATAAACATTGGATCATGTTCCTAGTTCCATATACATTAATCTTATGCAGTGAATTTGATTTGTAAGTGTGTTTTTTGTGAATGTAAATCATCATGAAAGTTGACTGCACCTTAAGGTATTTAAAAATGGAAGACAAGAGTTGAAAATTTTTGTGGGGACTTTGGACACTTAGGATGATTAATAAAATTTAATGGTTATGTTATTAAAGTCATGATTCTAATATAGATGAATTGTACATGATCATATTGATCTTAAAAATGAAGAACAAGCTCAAGGTGGTATCAAAGAAGCCAAAATAAGAACATTGGCTCATGAGAGTTGGTGATTGGTCTATAAGACCAATGACATTCAAGGTAAAGTTTTTTATATGATATTTAGGGCCTATAGATTATATAAGAGTGGGATGACATGTTGTATGTGCCTTAAGAGAGTTCATAAATATCTAAAGGTGATCATTTCCTCTAGCATCACAAGAAACTAGTAAAATTGAAAAGTGATTGATGTATTGATATTTAAGGTTATGTTATGGGATGCATTATTCCATTGATTTAAATATGAACTTATAGGGTCATAAAGGGAGAATATTGGCATATTTTAACTATCATGAAGAATTTCAGTGGTCTAAGGATGATAAAAGTTTTTAGTTTCTTATTTTAGGGTCTTGACTATGTGTATGTTGAGTTGATTCTTTGAGTCAATGAAGGATTCATGAAGATAATGAATATAAAAAAAAATTTAGGGTATGTAAATTTAATGTCCAAGTAATATCTATATTCAAGTCTATATTTGAAATGTCCACACACAATCCTACCCTGAGGGCTAACTTAGAGAAATTAAATGTTTAAAGATTCTAGAGAGGTGGTCTAACCTTGAAAATTGGTATAGATGGTAATTTAGACCAATTAGATCCATAAATACCTTAAATTTGGAATTAAAAAAAGGGATATACCCACCATTTTGTCTCAAAGGTGAGGCACTCTACATGAAAACTCAAGTAACCGTTGATAGTTTTAGAGATATTAGTGATTTTTGGAGCATCTACAAGTGGATTCAAGATCTCAAAATTGGTAAAAATGATATAAATGAACATATAAATATATTAATTCCATATTAAAGGTCATAATAATTCTATAAACACTCACTATTTTGTTACAGACTTCTTGTAGTCATGAACAGTCATCCATTTAGGCAGCCATATAACTAGTTTTAGGGAAATGAGTTTTGAGGTCTCTAAAAGTGAGATACAACTATGAAACTTAGTAAAAATTATGTTCATGAGTGGTTATAAGTGATAAAAATACTATTTATAACACATAAATAGTTTAGTTATCTGATTTTTGTCATAGTCATGAGCTTGTCTATTGACAACCATAATTGGACCTTAGAAGGTTTTTGAAAAGTATAGGGATGACAAAAGTTTTTTTGGATTTTTGTGATATTTTTAAGGTAGTTTAAGGTGTTTATAAGTATTCATAAACCTGATGAGATTTAACACACTCATTGATTCACACAAGGATGCCCTTAAGGGCTAGTTAACGGAGTAAGATCAAATAGGCCTATGTGTATAGTCTAAGATTTGAAAGTTTTGAAGTATCATATTCTTGATGAGTTTTTATAGGCATAATAAAGGTATTTTTAAAGTATATAAAGTTAAATAAAGGTTAATTTGTCTCTCAATAACTAATTTGAACTACTGCAATCTTTACACCCATTTCAACCCCCTATTCAAATGCTCATATCTTTCACCCCATAAGAAATTGGGATAAATGATTTTAGTATGTTTTTATTAACCATATATAATTTAAATAAATTAAATATATATATATTTTTAGAGTCTAAGGTTTATGTAATATCATTAAGACTATAAGCACGTGCAGAATGCATGTAGAATCCCATAAGAAAAATTCTTTAAATATGTATCTTTGTACACCTTTCACACAGGAACCCAAGATTATCAAGAAATTTGAGGGGGAATATGGAATAAATATTAATGGAAATAATTTTTTGATGGAGGTATATATTTTATGAACAATCCTTATGAAGGTAGGCCTATATGAGCTGCCAAAGACCTTGTTTTGACTAGTTTGAATGTTTTGAACTCATAGGCCCATGAAATGACCTAGAATCACTTGGAAACCACATGGATCATGTATGGGAATATATAAATACCATGTTTGACATATTTTTAATAATAAATTATCACGTGTGTGTGCCTAGGTGGGCCAAATTTCCTAAAAACACCCATTTTTATAGGTCTCTAAAGAGAGAAATGGTATAAATGCATGTAAGAGGCTTAATGGGACTTGAATAAATATTATATGTAATTATGATCCCTTACTAGTGGTTTTTAGGGTGATTTATTGAGTTGAAAGGTTAAAAACCCAAGTTTTATAATAATTTGTGATTGGTTATAGGTTTAATAGAGATTTCCACCATTGTTGTTGGTCTTTATAGTGGCATAAACCTTTTTTTTATCCATCATATGAATGATATGGATTCTTATAAGCATTTTATAGGTCCAAAAGTGGTTCTCATAATGAAAAATGAATTTGGGAGATTGTTCTAGGATAACTAATTGGAGGTGGCTTGATATTGAAGATCTCCATTAATGGAGTCCAAGAGATTTTCAATTTTCATGGTACCTTTAGAAGGTTTGAGGATAAAATATGAGTTGAGAACAAATGTAAAACAATCAAAGTTAACCTTGAATGTCAATAAAAGCATTAAATGCTAAAATCACTATCGGTGTTACCAAGTAGCTTCTAGAAGCCAAGTAGAGATGGGGTGTAGAAGTCAAGTGGAGGAGTTTTATGAGTTGAGGATAAAACTAGAGCATTCAATGCGGCTCTAGATATTTGGAAACTTTTCTCAAAGTTAGTGGATTGTGATGTCATCTTCATCAAAGAATTTTTGTCATCTAGTGCCTTTTTAGGCCAATGGGAGAGTTTGAATATCTTTTGGACTTTGAAGGGTTAATTTTCTTTGTTAAGATTAGTGCTTAAGTAATTTGAAGGTTTTTGAGACTCCATGGAAGGTGGTTGAGTTATATTTATTAAATTCTCAGAGCTTTATTATCCTCTCCCTTCCCTTTTCTCCTATATATCCCTTTTATTCTCCATTGTAAACATATAATCTCATTTGACAAGGCAAAACCCTAGCAAAATTTGTAAAAATAGCCTTTTGAAGTAATAAGAAAACTTATTTTTCCTATCTCTTTACCTATAATTAGTGCTTTAGTCAGCTTGTGCATGATTACTAAGTGGAGTGTTCTTCCTTGATGATTTCCCCTCTTTCTTGCCTTTTTATAGGCAGTTTAAGGTGTTTCTAGGTCTAATATTATGTTTTTTATCATTGATGAAGGTATAGTGTTGAGTTTTATACTCCTCCATGCTGCATCTCTTGTCTAATTGGCATAGTTTTAGAAAAATTGATGCAAAATGACCAATTTGAGAGATTGTGCAAGTGAGGGTTATCTTTGAGTTGCCTTAGTGTTAGTTTCATGAAATTTGGAGTGTATTTGATTTTTGTGCATCACTTAATTTGTGTTTGTAGTCATCCTTTTCAATCCTTCTATCCCTTTTCCAAGAAGAATTAGTAGTTTAGGTGAGCTACCAAGATGAACCAACCTTCTTTAGAGGTTCAACCCCATCATAGGATACCCATAGCCTAGGGTTGTTCCCATTTTATATCTAGGAGTGAGAGAGCCTAAAGAACCCTCTCACAAAGGTAAAATTTGCTACAATAGAAACTATAATATGAGCTATGGTTGTCATTTAATTTTTGGTATGAAAATCATTTATTTTGTGGGAAAAAATGAAAAAAATATTTGTCACAAAAGAGGGCTCGATTTGTATTATGCATTTACATGTTTGAACATTATATTATTAATCTAGATTTGGAAATTCTAAATATGTTTCCTTAGTTGTGTCTTATTTGATAATTCAATTTATTAATTCATTGATTCATGTGAATTAATGGCTAAAATATATTTCAATTCTTAGTCTTTTCATTTGAAATCCATAAAATTATCTTTTCATGGATTTGTAATGCCATTTGTATTCTTCTAATTATTCCTAGATACTTAGTCATCATAAGATGAAAGATGTCTATTTTTCACTCTTTCATCCCTATCCTTGGTGTCTTTATATTTGATTATATGTATTTTAAGGACACATGTTTGCATGTTGATATTTTACTTGTATCCATTTTAGGGTTCATTGTACTTATTTCCTTTGGTATGCACATTATGAATATTTTGGTAAGTGGTAAGATATCGGTGTTCTATTGAAGATTTAGGCTTAATTCATTATGTATAGATAGAGGTCCTCTAGGTAAATGGGATGATAAAATGTTAATATATCTTACTAATCATCTTGAACAAGATCATTTGTATAAAAGGATTTAATGATGTCACCTTTGGGAGGCCTATATGGTGACATTTGGGTGGATTTCACTCCTCCACATGCCCAAGAACATCTATAAAAAAGGATATATTAACATCACCTTTGGGAGGCTAGGATGGTGATATGTGAATGGATCTCACTACACTATTGCATGGGATCATTTTTACAAGTATTTTTATTGAAATCACCTCTAGGAGGTCGAGATGGTGACACATGGATAAATCTTGTTACTCTCCTTACCTAGGATCATCTATATGAATATTTTGATGACATCACCTCTGAGAGGTTAGAATGACTTATAATCTCAACTTGGAGCTCTAGATGAGAATAAATATTTCCTATGGCAAAGGTGAACTCTAAGATTGTATAGGAAATGCCTATATGCAAGTTATTATATTTAAGACAAAATGTAGATAAAATAAACCCTCTACTAGCAAAACATGTCAACCTGATTAGTTATTTAAAGCACAAAATAAACCACATACATAAGTATTTTTAAAAAAATAAAATGCAAAGAGTAAAGTGTATAGTATGGCTTATGCACAGCTTCAACTAATATTATCTTTGAAAACATCATACAAATATTGAGAGGAAATATATTGGTTGTGTTAAGAAAATAACTAGAAACCAAACTAGTTAAGTAAATTTCTTAAGCATTAGATAAATTTATTGAATTCCTGCTTTCCCAAAATTATATATCATAAACATTTAAATTAAAATACATAAAAAGGATTTTTAATTTATATTGGGCTCCTATTTGAAAATTTTAAAATTTGTGTGTGTGTGTGTGTGTGTGTGTGTGTGTGTGTGTGTGTGTGTGTGTGTGTGTGTGTGTGTGTGTGTGTGTGTGTGTGTGTGTGTGTGTGTGTGTGTGTGTGTGTGTGTGTGTGTGTGTGTGTGTGTGTGTGTGTGTGTGTGTGTGTGTGTGTATGTGTGTGTGTTAGGGAATAACAAGGTCTAGTTCAATGAATTGTGTGTGCATCTTTATTGTTACAGTGCTCAAAGCTTACTTTTTTCATTGATAAATAAAATATTGAAATAATTTTGAAAGATGTTACAATATTTTGAATGAGTAAGGTGGGTTTAAAATGTTTTAAGTGGTGTTTTTGATTTATGGTGTCCATGATTAAAAAATTTGGGGTTGATGAAAAAGTGGGAATAAAACATGACTGGTCACATACTGAGCCCTTTGACATTTTGAGGTCAACCAATATTGGGATTGTCTTATTAGAACATCTTTTTCAAGTATGAGATATATTTAATTTTTTTGGAAAACATGTTATCAAGATACAACATAGAATAATCCCCTATTTTAGTCACTTATGGGGGCACAAATACAATAAAAGTTGCTTCCACTTTAAAGATGACTTCATTGATATGCATACTATAAAATCCAAATTAGTATATGATGATTAAACATTACTAAAAATATATCATGAAAAACCTAGATACACACATGATTTGATAATTATATCATAAAACTTGCATGTTTACACACTAAATTATTTTCATAATTGAAGTCAATCCTTTGGATTGTAAGTTTTAAATACACAATATACTACTAACTATTGAATTATATACATTACACTACATTTTTTTATAACGTACATCCCATAATATTATATTTTATACTTATTGATGTATTTTATAATAGACAACCACCCATTATACATGATTTTTAATTCCCATTCTAAACTTGTATGTTTAGTGTTTGTATAAATTGTTAATCAATTACAAACAAGATGTATGTAAATGACAAATTAAATGAATACTCACCTTTAGCTAAAGGGTAGACAATTAAATAGATAGAGGACACATATAACTAATAAGATTAAATTTATTTGAACATTCAATTGGTTTTATTAAACATATAAACTACATTGAATCATGAACTGACAATTTTCACACTTACAAATATGTATTACTTATTACTTAATAATCAATTATTGAAAATTCAAAGACTAAGCCCCATTGTAGTTAGTTTTATTATGTTTATCAATCATTAAATAATTACTATTTTATATTCTTATGTATATTTTAATAGACATGAAGTAGAATGTATACAAATTCCTAAGAATGCAATTAAAACATTAATTGGCATATTACTATAATAACATTCAAAAATAAATTGCATGTAAGATAAAATCTGAATATCTCTATTTTAAATAGTGCCTCAAAAAACAAGAATTTTTAATTAAAAAACATTATTCAAAAAATAACACCAATACATTCTAAGTCAATAATGAATACATATAACCAAGAGGATATTTGACCCAATTTTTAATGGTTATGTTTGTACAATTTCAAATAACATTTTGGTAAGTGTTTGATACAGATGTCAATGTAAAAAAATTATTGGAGCGGTAATGTTCACATTAGCTAGTGGTTTGAATTATTTCCAAACTAATTTTTTCTTTAGTCATGTTCACACCCACTTAAGGAGTTAAGCTTTATTTGGAGTTTTATTATAGTTTTTGGATTATTTTCTATATGTGCACAAACAATATTTTATTATTAGCAAATTTAGACAATTCCATATATTTGGTTTGACCATAATAACCAAGTATTTGCTGTGAAATTAAATCATTTGCATACTTATTAGGTACTCCATATGCTTCTCCTTGGTTGTAAGAAGAGAGAGCTACAAATTATATATTCTCTTGAGGCAATAATGAGAGACATATTGTGTATAATTCTTATCTAAACTTTGTTATGTGCACAATGTGTGAAAACTTGAAACTATGGTAATGAAATTTAGGAGAGATCATGTATGGATGAGAAAATATATCAATTTTGACATGGTATCATAGCTACTCCATGTTTCCATTACTCAATGTATATTTCTACCATAGTTCCCTACAAATCTTCAACACATTTTATCATCTTATTCTGGACCATATAACTCTTTTTAATGGTTACATAGCTTTTATTTCTAGTTGAATATCCTCTTCCTATAAGTTTTTAACATATTTCCACTCTTAACACAGAAAAAATTATTTTACTGATGTGATCCAAAAATGTTTCATTATCTCACAAGCTTAATCTTGTTTGGAAGTTTTTTTGAAAAATTATGTGCTTTTCAAAGGATTTCAAGCTATACAGGTTGAAAAAATAGAATTTTAAAGTATATGGGAATATTAAATTGAGTTATTTGTCTTCTAAAATTTTGATGGAGCATCCTACAAAAGAACATATAATGTTTATGAAGGAAAACATGTTATCTAGTTTTATAGTGTCCCCCTACCCATAGTATGAGTTTTTCTCATCCAAGGTCATACAGAGTAATTTTTTGAAATATGAAACACAAAGGGTTAGATAAATGTTCCAAGTTACATGTCATACCTATCCATACCACTTATGATTAGGGTGTATAGTGTTTTTGTCTATTTGAACAATAAATAGGTAGGTAGTCCATAGTATTATGTAAACCCATATGGTTTTCTTCTATTTAGGGGTCTTATAGACTAAAAATAGAAAATTGATGATATGTGAAAAAATTAAAATATCATTTTTTTTTGTGTAACTATTATTTACAGCTATGAATTTGGTTGTATGACCCTTGTGGAATCTTTTCCCGAGATCATTCTGAAGGAGTCTATGGGATTTTTTGGGAATTTTGTTCCAAACCCACCTTGATGGAGAACATAAAGATATTTGGTGACAATGACAACACTCATGTTTTCCTCTCGCACATGTGAGTCTTTTATTTGTATTTTTTCCATTAAGTTCTCCTTAAAGGTGGTTTAAAACATAGTTTTTTTAGTTTCATATTCACAAATTGACATTGGTAAAGTGGTTATAATAATTTGTTAAGACATTAAAGGGTGGAGGTCTTTTGTTCAAATACCATTAGAAAAGTATTTGAAATGTTGAATAGCCAAATTGGATATATGAAATTTTGTAAAAATTTTCCACTAGATAAGTCAATATTTTAATACTTTAAAGCATATCTTTTATTAAAGGTTTTGTTTTTTGGGGAGAGTATTTCATAAGCGGTGCCAAAATTTTTCAAAGGGGACATTTTTTCTAAATTATAAAGGGTGGTTTATATCTTTCAAGTAGCAAGAATTATTTAAGGATGGACTATAAAATTTTGAAAAGAATTGTAAGTCCTTGTAAAAGGATCCTTAAAAAGAGGGGTATTATAATATTATTTTAAAACACACCTTCCATATCTATTATCAAATGTAGAGGGTGAGGTTTGGTTTGGTAGGAGGTTATACCCCATTTTAGACAAAACAAACTTGTTCTTGCTCCTTCTAGCCTTAATTTATTGAAGGTCACATTTTATTACATTTGTACCCTCTTATCCTACCTTACCATCATGCATTGTAATCCAATTTCATTTGTGAATGCATTTTATATGGAATTTGATGTCCCATTTTTAGTGTTAATTATATTTTTTGTGCCATTATTTTACTCATGGATGTATTTTTGGTTTTAACTGACATACATTTTGGGGGATCACTTTTGTTCTCATTTGGCTATTTTTTTCCATTATCGGTTTTTTCATGTCTCTAGGTAAATAATATCATATGTTTAAAACCCTCAATTCCTCAAACTATGACACATGGAAAAATAAAATATATATGTACTTATAGATAAAAGGATTATGGAGCATTGCACTTTGTTACTTTATAAACTTTAAAGATGAGGTGAAATTTTGTGGCTTGCATACCTATCAAAGGAATCACTCTATTTAATTCTCCTCCATTTTTTAGATAGTTTAAATTCTCACATTGTAAATGTCACATCACCTAATTAATCTTGGGACATTATTTTAGAATTATTTGGATAAGTCATTTCATCTCTCACTATTCATCTTCCTTCTCCTCCCTCTCATAGTGAGGATTTTCTTGGTGACATTGTTAATGTTCCTTCACTATTTTATACTATTTTTGAAGGGGTGATTATTTATGGTGATATGCATGAGGAATATTTGGAATCTCCTCCTCTTACTATTTTTTCTTGTCCTTTTTCATTTGTTAGTGAGGACTTGTCTCTCAAGGGAGACACTTACACCACCTCTCCCTATTTATCATGCTAAATATTTATTTCTTGGTGGTCACTTGGATGAGGTATCTACACCTCTTCCACATACTGATGCACATTATTATTCTATGATTTTTTTTCCTATTCTTGATTCTAGTTTGATTATGATAGTACCATACCAAACCCAGAGAAACCAATTAACCTTATGATCTCTTTTCAAGAACTTTAAGAATCACACAAGAAATTAATGAAACATAATTACTTTTTATGCTTCTTGATGCATATAAAATATGCTATCATATGATATCTAAAAAATAAAATATTTGGTATACAAAAATAGATTGATATGTTGGAAACTCATGCCCTTGTTCCTAGTCCTTCATGTAATTTCACTAAATATGGTTTGCATCCACTCATGCACTTTTATAGTGTGATCTACCTGATCTTGAGAAATCCATTATTCATGTTGTTCCTCTTATTATAGATGATACTTATGATCCTACTATTTTTTCACACTCTACACATCCGATTCCATTTCTACGTACATATATGTATACTTATTTTGAGAAGCAAACCACTACTTTTAGATGTCACATGCTTCATTCTATGAGTCAAACTACTAAACTTATGGGTATTGGTAAGCATATACGGGGTATTGATACCCATATAAAATATGTATTATGTATTGATAGGCATGGAATTAGTTATGAAACATATGTTTCTTTGGGATATTTTTATAAAGATCCATCCTTTTTCATTCCACTCTTAGTGAGGATAATGAGCTACTTATGGGCTCTTCTACACCATTACTTAGACCTAAGAAATATAATAATACAATGGTCAAACATGGTTTAATTGACACTTATTTGGGTGTTACCTCACATTATTATACTCTAGATTTTTTTCCCACTCATATGCAAGCATCTTTTTATCAAATTTGGGATTTATGTCAAAACTTTGGATGACAACACTACTATGATAAATTAGGAGAATAATATAAAAATGATAACATTAATTTATTTGGAATAATTATATTCTATAAGCTTACTAAAAATAGTAAATTTTAAGAATGAAATAAATACTTAGCTATAAATTATGCCTATGGAAGGAATCGAGTTTTA
Organism: Torreya grandis; assembly: GCA_037957365.1. Classification (NCBI taxonomy): domain Eukaryota; kingdom Viridiplantae; phylum Streptophyta; class Pinopsida; order Cupressales; family Taxaceae; genus Torreya; species Torreya grandis. The sequence continues at coordinate 310,166 of JARHVA010002230.1, forward strand.
AAACTTATTGTGTAGATAGGTCTAGTGACTAGAATCAAGATTCTAGAACTGGATCTAGGTCTGAAGAACAATGTTAGTAAGAATACATGAGAGGAATGGAAACAATATCCAACCTAGGGTGTTAATTTATACTTGTAATAAGTAATTTAGGGTATTTAGGTTATTTTTTCCTTCATTTATAGAGCTTATATCTGGTACAAGAGCTTTCAATCACTTACAGAGACCATTGTGTGACTCATTTTCCTTTGAAAACCCTAGTTCCCTAAAATTTGAATACTAATACAAATAAATGGGTAAAAAGGGGTTATTGTATGAATTTTATTGAGACCTCAACACCCCATGTGTTGAGCATTGCCTACATACCAATACTTTGAAAAGGGATCAAACTTCGTATAGTTCTTCCTTCCATGCTATGATGGTGTGTGAATAATTGGTGTAATGTGCTAGATGATGGTGGAGTAATATTGTTATTATATGATTTAAATATGAATTATGACATGTGAAATGCATTTAGACTTTAGATCTAGTCTATTAGTGTTGTATGAAATTAAAATTGGGATAAATAGGTATTTTTCTTTCAATGTGCAAGTGTGATTTGGATGTTTTCCACTGTGGGAGTCTCTTGTGTGACAAATGGTTTGAAAAGTGACTATATAGTCATATAATTGAAAATAATTTTAATTAGGTATTATTATGGGAATGTTCATACCTTTATATATCTTTGAATTTAGTATAGTTATTATTTGGCTAGAAGACAAGAGAGGGGGGAAAGACACTTGAATGGTGTGATTATGTCCCCTATAATGATATTATACAATAGGTGATTTTATCATGATATGTGTTAAGTAGGGCCTAAAGGATGTCTAAATTTTATAAGGATAATGTTAAGTTCATTCTAGGTCCATATATCAACTTAGAAGAGTGTGTAAAGTGGTCAAAAGTGATCAAATGGGCCCCTAATATACGTCTAGATCAAAGTGTGTAAAAGAGTGGTTGTAAGTGTATAATTTTAGTTTAAATGTTAATTTTATTCATCTAAATTTCCCCCATTTTATTATAGTAATGAAACAAAGTGTAATTAATAGAGTAAATAAAAAAAAAGTGTGTGTATCTAAGCTTAACTATGGGAAGGAGTCTTTGATGTATGTCATAACACTAAATTGTGCTCCATACAAACCTACATTAAAACATATGTAATGCCAATATTTATTTAATATGAATACCAATAATTAAAATACAAAAATACATAGAGTGATAAGGAATGAATATAATTGATCGATTACATAGATAATTTTGCTTTTCCTAGTGCAAAAATTGCTATAAAAACTAGTGACTATGGTGTGTTGTTATTTTTATTAACATTTAATAAGATGGATTGGATTGTGTATGTCCTAATCCTCATCTATAAGTGGATTTAATCAATAAATCAAGTTTTCTTCACTATATCATCATCATACTAGAGTAGTGGACTATCTTTCAATCGCTGTATGAAACTTCACACACACACACACACACACACACACACACACACACACACACACACACACACACACACACACACACACACACACACACACACACACACACACACACACACACACACACACACACACACACACACACACACACACACACACACACAACATGGTGAAAAATTGATATATCTATTAGTGTAAATAGTGAAACATCTACTTCAAATGGAAAGAGGTTCAATTATAATGAAAAAATAGCAAAAAAATCATGTAAATACTAATTATAATATGTTTTTGGCATATACAACATGGAGAATAACATGAATTTTGATTCCATCTATGAAACTAGTGCAAAAATTTATGTAATGAGGAAGCAATGTGCCATGCACGTTACCCTAAATTATATCTAGTGCATATACATTCTGAGACTGAGTAAAACAACCATGATTTTGAATAAAACTTGAATGATAATATGGAACAACATGTCACATATTATTACCCTAAAACTAATAAAATTTGAGACAAAATTGTGTAATTATAAAAAATTATATAAATTGAGACTATGAAACTTATGAATACTATTTTGAGTAAACTAAGGTTATGGTAAATTATGGAAATCCCTATTTTTTACTCATTTGGATAATAGTGTTTGGAAGGACATTAGAGTAGTGATATCCTATCTAATATGTTGTTCCCATCTAAATTAAATTTATGTGTATTTTATGATCTAGAAATTGTGTCAACTATGTTATCATTTTTAGTTCTTATCTATGTATTGATTTGGGAAGCCTGGTCTATAAGACAAGCCTTTGTGAATTCCCCATATTTTGATGTGATTTTTTGATCCTGCATAATAACTTAACTCAAAATTAAAGGTTATACAATAGGTTGTTATGATGTAAAATTTTAAATATGATTAATAATTACATTATAGAAAAACATGGCATCATTGTATATGTAGATTGAGCACAGTGATAATGAAAGATGCGTGTGAAAACAAGCATTCACAAGAAGTTTGTCTAGATAGATTTGACAATGGAAAACATAGATAATTTAGTAAAATGAGTATTTAATGTTCAATAGATCTAATTAGGGTGCAATGCATGATGTCTATCATGGAATTATAATGGGTTTAGTGCATTATGTCCATCATGGAAATAAAAATTGAGAAATAATCAAGCAAAGCGTCATGGCCATGAAGCACATAATCAAAATACACATGCATAACACACATAATGCATGATAAGAGGCCAAGGAGACACAAACAAGGGACCTATTCAAATGTCACTCACTTGAATAGAAAACACATCCAAAGTCATGTTCAAATACACTCACATGCATAAAAGTAAATAATGTTTTATTAGAGACACATAGAAGGACATGTACATATGTCCACATTCCAAAATAAAAGCACATATAAGGACATGTTCAAATATCCTCCAATCCATACAATCAGAAATATAAAGGATTAAATCCACTTGGAAATGACATATTAAAATATCCTTATAGTAAACAAAGAAGTTCATACAATATATGAATCTAGGAAAAATAATATAAAAAGTGTGCATGATTATATATTTTGATCAATGAGAGTTAAGATGTAATCTGATCAATACTCAATAATTAAGGAAATAATATATCACAATGTTAGTGAGTGAGAAATATTGTAAGAAGTAATATAATGTATATTATTGAGCATGTAAGTAAGATAATGTGGGAAATTAAGGATAAAATATGTGTTTTCTATTCCCTTAGTGAGATAGCTAATGAATGTATATGTTGTAATAAGCATGTGTGAAGTTTGGAATTGAGTAGTGATAGTCTCAGCTCACTAGGACATGAGTGGGTTGAGGGACACTAGATCAATATGCTCTTGTTTTCCATAGTTCTCCTATATAAATATATTTTCTAAGTGTGTAATAGTAAAATCCCCTATAACTATTTCTAAAAATGATGCCCTATATAACTTGGAGTCACTCATATACACTAGTGAAGCATGTATGCTATAAAATTAACTAAACATACACACACACACACACACACACACACACACACACACACACACACACACACACACACACACACACACACACACACACACACACACACACACAATACATAATTGAACTAATGTACGATAAATTACATATAATCATGCCTAGGTCTTAATTTTTGTTATTTTCCTTAATATTGTATTATTTTTGTAAATTTGAAATAACTTGAAAGGAGTATGCACAAGGGAATAAATATGATTAATAATGACTCCCATAATATTCTTACCATCAATAGATTCTATATTGATCAAAGGAATGGTGATATCTTGTAGATGAAGAGTATCATATAACTATGTAAAATTTATATGATTCCCATATTCATATTTTGTATAAGAAATATCATCAGGATCATATTAATATAGATTATAATAATCATCTTCAAGATATGAAACTTATGAAATGACAATCTTATCTTCATTTTTATTTGTATTTGTGGTGTTTATTTCTCTAACTTATCTTGTTGAATCTTATCTTATTCTAATTGTTAATTCTGAATCTTTTACTTCTCTGATTTGTCCTTTAATAACCATTTTTTTACTAATTCTAATTTTTCACTTGTGTTTTAATAGATGCACTCTTAAAGTGATTGGATTTATTAAGTGATGTAACAATGATAGCATCACCACTATCAATTATGTTTTTTATTTTCTTCTTCAAATCCAAATAATGGTTTGTATGTTACCCATGTATTTTATGATATATTCAATAATATTTTGATCTTGTTAGAGGATGCAAAGGAAATAGGTTGATCAATTTATTTAAAATCATCTCCCTTATAATCTTACTTGAACTCTTATTATACCTTTTTATACTTTTTGAATCATTTATTGTATATTAATTTTTTTGTAATTTTGATATGATAATTTTTTGGGAAAAACTTTTCTAAATAAAGATGCACATACATGATTAACACTAGCATATTTTATAGAATTTACACATGGTATTATTTTCCAATAATATGATATTTTCATTTAAAAAATGATTTTTATTCTATAATTATGATATTAATTTTCACATAATGATTATTTTATCCTTTAGAGCCTCATAAACACAAACCGTAGGTGCTTTAGATTAAACATGTAAGCAAATACCCTAAAGAGGAAGTGTGGGAGATGAAGGGGACTGAGGAAAGATAAGTTGATTAGATTAATTTGGTATAATAGAATGGGATACCTCATATATTAGAGTAATGATAACATGTACTTGGGTAGAGGGAAATTAAATATCACCCTATTAGAGGTTGGGAGGAAGAGGAAGAGATTCTTTCTTATCCATAAAATATGACACTGAAACTTGGAATATTGTTTCTATAGCATAATATATCATATATAAAAATCCTAACATATCCACTTAGAATATGATAAATAAGGATAAAACCCATAAAAACATATGTGCTTAGGGTTTGTCAATATTATAATAAGAAATGGGTTCATGAATATGTTTTATAAAATTTGTGATTTATGTGAAAACCCTAGATGACAAAACTATTGTGAAAAATTAGGGGAATAATATAAAATTCACTAATTTATAGCTACTATATTTTATAAAATTAATAAAAATATCAATGTGTAATTAAGAAATTAAGATTTAACTAGAAACTATGCCTTCGAGAGGAACCAGGTATAGAAACATACTATGTAGAGAGGTTTGGTGACTAGAGTTAGGATTATAGAAATATATCTAGGTGTGGACAACATCACTAAGAAGTGGAAAATTGAGGGCTGACACTCTTGTATAATTTAGTATATCATATCCACTTGCAATGATGAAGTCAAGGTTTTTGGGTTTTATGTGCTTTCCCCTTTAGAGATTGTATATGGTGCGAGAGCTTGTAGAGACCACTATGTGACTTACTTTCCTTAAAAAACCCAGTTCTTTGTCATGTGAAGACCAATAAAAATTAATGGGGAAAAATATTTCAGTGAATAAAGCTAGGTGAGAACTCAAAATCCCATGTGTTGAGTGTTGTCTTCATACCAATACTCTTAAGAAGGATCAAACTTCATGTAGTTCTCCCATGATATAATAATGTGTCAATAACTAGTGCAATATTATTCATGTTAGTGAAATATTAGTGTGATTATATGATTTAATTATGAATTTTGACCTATAAAATGTATTCATCTATTCTATAAGATACTATAGTTGTATGAAATGATAATTGGGAGAAATAGGTATTCTACTCTTAATGTGCAAGTGTGATTTTGATGCTTTTTAGTGGGGAAGCCTATTTCATGCAAAATGGTTTCAAAAGTGATTATATATTCATGTCATTAAAAATACTTTGAATCATGATTATTATGGGATATGGGTTGATCTTATAATAGTTTTGATTTTGGTAAATTAGTCATTATTTGGTGGGAAAATAGGAGAAAGAAAAGGACACTAGAGTGGTGCACTCCTATCCTCTAGGGTGATCTTATCCAATGGGTGATTTTATCATTTTAAGTGTTAGGAAGGGCCTAAAATATGTCTAAATTTTATAAGGATAGGTTATGTTCATTCTAGAGTATAAGAGTGTGTAAGGTGGTCAAAAGTGATCAAAAGGGTTGCTAAGATAATTATAGAGCTAAGTGTGTAAAATAGTGGTCAAGAGTGCACAATTTTTGACTCATGATTCTTGATATTCCTTGTATTATAAGTTATATTATCCACTTTAATTGTTGTTTATACTAGGATTTTGGTACCTTAAAATGATACATTTCATCTATGGTGACACCTTTTTCCTAATTCTATGATTAATGATTTTTACTAACTGAACCTTGTATAAAGTACCAATTCCTATTTTAATTGGTGGTTGTAATGAATCTACATTGATTTATTCCAGTAAGATGGATTGGTTACAATAGGGACACTTTGTATTTCACTATGATTTTTTACATGGGTACCTGATCAAGCCTAGTTATTAGGACCCATCAGTCTCTATGATTTCTCTTTTCTCACTCCCTATCCTAAACTTAACAAATGGTTTTATAGTGTTCATGTTCACACTATCTAATAGTTTGAGTTATTTCCAAACCATTTTTTATTTAGACATGTTCACACCCACTCATAAAGTTAAGTTTGATTTGGAGTTTTGTTATAATTATTGGAGTGTTTTGTATGTGTGAATGAACAATTTTTTTTTACGCATATTTACATAATTCCCTATATTTGGATTGATAAAAATACCAATAAATTGCTATGAAACTAACTCATTTTATTATTTATTAGGCACTCCTTATGATTTTCTTTAGTTTTAGGAAGAGAGATATATAGATTGTATATTCTCTTGAGGCAATAATGAAAGACCTATTATGCATAATTATTGTTTGGTCTCTATTGTGTGCACAATGTATAAGAACTTGAAATTGTGTTACATTCATGTAAGAGAGATCCTGTATAGATGAGAAACATTATCAATTTCAACACTGCTAAATTATAAAGTGGGTGCATGTCCTTTGTTTTATTGGGGTTCTAAGCATTGTAAAAAAATGTAGAAATATTGGTTAAGAATTTTGACACAATTTGAATGTAACCTATAAATCATTTTAATTTTTAAATAAATATTTTAATCAAATAACTAAACAAATGTATAAATAAATAAAATTTTATTAGTATAATGAAGGTTTCTACTAAAAAAGAGTTTAAAATGGAAAATGGCTTGTGAAAACATTATTAACATAACTAGCCTTGATTAGGGATGTAGATGATGTAATAATGTTTTGAAAGAAGATCTAAATTTATATATGACATGTGTTCAAAAAATTAATATATGAAATTGAGTTTACATTATTTATATAAAATAATTTTTGTGTGCATTTTTCTATTTGCATTACTATCTGATGTTAGTATTGTTAATTAGATGTTTTCATTCATATTTGGTTTAATTATCAAATAGTCTTATTAAATATACTTTAAATTTATTTAAAAATATTTTATTTTACTTTTGAAACTTTTTTTGATATTAAGGTTTTAATTTTTTATATTTAATTATCATAATTTTTTGATAATTAAAATACGTATAATTGAAAAAATGATTTTTCCACAAGAATTTTTGCCACTAATTTTCTCCCCAAATGTTTTTAAATCTATAAATTTCTCATAAATGAGTGAATATTTTAATTAAATTCTAATATTAAATAATATTTCAACATAAACTTTCACAATGGTGTCAAGATATATATTTTAATAAAATATTAGTAGTTACTCACCTAGTTATTGAAAAAGATTTCTTGTATTGCTTGACTATTTCATATATTATCATTCCAATTGGAAGGAATTTGTTGATATTGGGAGTACAATGAGTTCTAATTATAGTTTTAGGGACCACTAAATTTATATCTCTAACCAAAAACCCAAATTTTCCATATTCATGTTACCAACATTACAGTTGTACATTTAATTTTGACTTGTTCAAGATTGCAATGAAACATTTAATATTGGGTTGTGGTTTAATTACTTGAACTAAATATTTCAATGTTATTTAATTCAATAACTTAAATGGATATTAAATGTATAATTTGTTTTTACATGGGGGATATCACATTACAAAATTAGTGATAAATTTATCAAACTAAAGAAGGAAATATTATGCCAGTATATAAAAAAACATGGAAAAGGTTGTAAATAAAAACACACACTTGTATGGGAATTATTTTTATGTACAAAATTTATTGGTATAAGTTATAAAATTTAAATAAAATAGGCCAAGGATAATCTCGATAGGCACAAAGATCCTCCAAATGATATCCTAGTAGCATTTATATCTTATGTTTAAGGAGGCTCAAATATAATTATGAGACTTCTAAAGAACCATAATATAAGGACTACTTTATTTCCTACCAAAAATTTAATAATGTTTTTAAGGTCTAAAAAGGACCCTATAGACCCTAATTTATACATTGGGGTATAATTGGTGGAATTATCATGTAATTTTCCTTAGGTTGGTGAAATAGGAAGGTTTATCAACACTAGAATGGTAGTATGGATCATGTTTCTGATATCTAGTATGAAAAATAATCTCTAGATGAACATTCATACAATTCCAAACATGTGATATGCATATACAGCACCAAGGGTTATTAATGTAAATAACCATTTGCAAAAGCAAAAAATAATAAAAGCCATTGAAATTAGTAAGCATCCTCACAATCTGAACAAAGATATAGGCTTAGGTATTGATCCTGATTAGAGGCATGTTATTACCACTATTTAAGCCTAATTTTTCCTTTTTCTCTTCTTATTTTATTTCTTTTAGTCTTTATGCATAAGAATTAAAATTAACCATTAAATTTGAATTAATATTTAATTAAAATTAAGTTTAGATTTAAAAGATTATATATTATTATCTCAATAATATTTTTCATTAGTATATATTTTAATTACAAATAATCATTTGATTAATAGTTAATATAATTTTTAATATAATAAAAAATTAATAACAAATTAAATTAAATATTAATAGGGTTTTTCATTTGTTGTTGATTTAACTTTTAAAGGATTATGGAATGTAAACCCTAGATTGTTAAAGGGTTTGTGTATATTAAATAAGGAGAGAGATATGAAATAAATATAGCCACTAATTTGGGAAATAATTAATCTAATTTGATATTTATAAAAAAACAATGAATGACACAAATTAGTACTTAGCTAGAAACTGATTGAGATGAATGATCTGAAGGTTGAAAATTGGTGTGGAAGTTGATCTAAATGTCATACATAAGATCCAAGTGTCAAAAAACCTCCTACATAGGAGTATAGTACCTTAGATAGTAGTGCACCATGCTAGTGTCATAATTTTAGTGCTAATGTCCTTTGTGTTGAAACTATGTAAATCTTCTAAGTTTACCTCTAGTTGAATCTAACCTACCTGTACCTATCTAGATGATCTCTAATTCATTATTTGTTCACTATTTTTGACTGGTTTAAGGGAATAAACTAGACCTCCATGTTGTTGTTAGGGTATTTGAGTGGAATAAGTATAAATTGTGTGATGTTATCTAGTTAGGCTTGACATCCTCAACACCCCACTATGTTGAGAATTGTCTACATACCAATACTCTAAAGAGGGATCAAACCTGATATAGTTATCATGCATAAGTGCTTGGTTATAATAGAAGTGAATTCTAGTATAAGTGTCAAAATGAGTGTTTTGAATTAGGATTTAGACTAGAAATCTATGTATTTTGGGCTTAGGATGGTTGTATGTATAAGTAGGGTAGAATAGGGATCAATAACCTTGATTTTGTACAACTTAATCTAAGCTTGTTTATTTATTTTTTATTTGATTTCCATCAAGTGGATAAAGTGATAAAAGTCATGTATTTATATTGATTTAGTGCTTCTAAAAAGTGTGAAATAGCTCTAGGCTAACCTTAGGTGTCTTAAGAATTGGAAATATATTTGTTGGGTCCAAATTTTGAAAAGGACACTAGCATCATACCTTAGTCACTAGTGAAAGGTCTTAGTGTCTAAATAACCATGTTAGTTTCCAATTGGTAAAACCTTAGTCACTATGGTATTGGATCCCTAGGTGAAGATTTGTGATTTAATTTAAGATATCTATGAATGTGTAATGCCTACATGAAAGTTGGATAAGGATCAAAATAGGCCTTAAGATAGACCTGGGGCTGAGATAGGGATGAGTGGTCTCAATTGAAACTCATTTCACTCAAGTGAAATTATATGAATATATTTCCCCCCCTTTATTCTCTAAATTTATCAAAATGAAATGACTATGATAAAGGAAAAAGAAACATACCTAGACCTACTTATGAGGCAAATCCTATGAATCTGGGTCTAAGTGTGTGAAGCATGATCCATTGCATATCCTATAAATGAATCAATCCTTAATGAATATAAAAATAATATACAAAAGTGATTAAAGAGATAATAAATAGGAAAGGAATGAATACACCTCATTGGGTATGTGAACCAATGCAAAATCTTGGTGACATCCCATGTATGTGTGTGTAGATAGTGATCAAATTAGTGAATAACTTAGACTAAGTTGATGGTTTGTTCATTATTCATGTGTGGTTGGATCAATAACTCAATATAATTTTGATTGAATCATTACCCACCTCTTATTAGTAGGTTATACTCTCTGAATAGTTTGATTTATACTAATGGCTTATTTAACCCTCCTATATAGGTGCCTCAAGAACTCAAGTAAACTATGAATCCATCATTGTCTACCCATGTGTATTGATGTATTTATGAATGAAATTATATGATGTAAATTAAAATGTATAGGATGGCTATGGGGCCACTCAAAAACTCTAAAATGTAAAATATCCAAGGGGCCTCTTAGGTACTCAAGAATGTCGCTTAGGGACTATGCAAAAATTCCAACCACTAAAAATGGATTAAGGCATCAATATGGTGAAAATGGGGTCTAAAGTATACAAAATATATAATGGAATGGATTTTACCATTTCATATGAGATGAGATAGTATGAAACTGATCATGTAGAAATAATGTGCTGCACACATGCCCCCAATTTTCATATCTATGTATATATATTCTAGATTGAATTTTAACAATCTATGTTTGGGTATATTTGAAACTAAACTAGGAGTTATCATGTCATGCATGATAACCCTAATTTGAGAAAACTTAGTATGATTATATATGAAACCAAGCATAAATTAATCAAATATGATAACATCTTACTAAAACTATGTAAATATGGGATGTAACTATTATGTTCTTATGTATAATACAAATTTTCCTATTTATAGGGATAGTAGACAATAGCATAGTTCCTTGGATAGTATCACACCATGCTAGTGTCCTACTTTCAATTCTAGTATCCTATGTGTTTTTTCTACCAAACTGACTCTAATATTTGTATAACTATTTTCCACTACATTTTCCTAATTTTAAGCTCTATAATTATGTGTTTGCATGCTGAAAATTATACTCTAAGTGCACTAAAATTGCTTGATATCTATGAAAACCCATATTAATTCCCTATCTTTTGAGGAGAGTTATTGTATATGTGCAATAATTTTCCTCAAAAGCAAAACTTTTCATGATGTGTATTTTACTAAGCATGTATGATATCTACATAATAAGCCAATATAACTTATATACATGACATCATAATGTAGGATTATCTAAGCATAAGTTAGTGATTTATGATGTATGTTAGATCTATCATTTAAAAGGTTGTCAATATAGATATAACAATATAAGCATTTGTATGAACTACATAATCTAAGCATGATGTCCATTAAGTAACCCAAGGAGGAAGGGGATATGCATGAGGTCCCTCATGGTATGTAAAATTGAGTGTTAGTGTAACAAACAAGAGATAAGTGTCAAGGTCATGATTCATACATGAAAGCATACATGCAACACACATGAGGCACAAAAAGTAAGCTAAGGGATCATAATACAAGGGACATGGGAACATGTCATGAAATTTGAGAAGGTAATACACATAAGAACATGTTCAAATGTCCACAAACAATAATTAAGTTGGTGTAGAGCCACATGGAAGGACATGTTAAAATCTTTGCTTAAATAATCAAGAAAGCACACAAAAAGACATGGATGCATGTACAAAGTATACATATAGTGATAAAAATTGGTGTAGAGCCTTAAAACAATGGCATATTAAAATATCCTCAAATAGATGTAGAAGTAAATAGACTTAATTAAGTCTAAACTAGGAAAGCTAGAAATGAAAGTATGTATGAACACTTGGTATAAATCTCTATAAGAGAAAAAATGAACATAATATGAGTTTATAGTGCTAATAGTCAGCAGTAAAAATATGAGTAGTATGGGATGATCAATATCAAGATATAAACAATGTGAAATTTTTGATAGAGTATAGAAAGATGTAATATGGTAAACCAAAATCTATTCATAAGATGCCTCCAATGGGTGTATGTGTCAATGATGAATCTATCTAGTTGTGTGTGTGCCCCTAGTGGTGGATAGTAACAAATCTAAATCTATGTAGAGGACCTGAGTCCTGTAAGAATATTAAACACTTGACAAGAACAAGTGAATCATGTAGGTATGATAAAAATAACTATAATAAGATATCTAGCATATGTAGTACCTGGTAAAAATAAATAATCTAAATAATCTGAATTTTGCATTTTTAAGAAACATCTAAATATTTTTATGATTTCTGAGTTTATAAGATATGTACAATAAATCATGAAAATAAAACTATATACAAGGATCAAGGTAAGAAGAGAGACAATACAAACCAATGAGTCTCATAAGAGACTCATAAATAATGTGTCTTATATCAAATAGAGGGATAGTGATCATGCATGTTGTGTGTTGAGGCATCTAGGATTCAATATTCAAATGTACCAATTGATCTATAATTGAAACTACATATAGAGTAGGACTATAAATTAATGAAGCTGACTAAAATGGCCTATGAAATATAGTGCATTTGGTAACCCATCTATTATAATAAGTTATTACTAGTGTGGATGCTCTTTTCTATAATATTGATCTATGTGGTGATGGAGAGAGAGAGTCTATAATCCAAAACATGTCTCTAACATAGGGGTATCTCTAATAAAGGTTTGAGTGGAAGAATATGCATACATGATACTATTGTAGGAGTAGACCTCACCTAAATTTATGGATCAACTAACATCTAAGGTGTGCTAGTAGAATATATTCATATAAATATAACTAGTGAGTATTTTATAAGTGGATGTGGAATAGGTCAAAGGTAATCATATGGAAGACCCTTAATTATAACCATATGATTAGGATGTATATATTAGACATTTGTGTATGGTGGATAGAATTTTTCAAAGTTTCTATATCCAAGGCTTACCTAATAACATATAAAATGTGGCTACACTAGTTACTATTATGCATTTGGTGGCCACATGTGTAATCCCAACCTATAATGGTATTACTATCTCCCCAATGGATCTTTAAACATGGCCACTAGAACCATGAATAATTGTATTTTTTTGAGAAATGTCCTACTCTAAATAACCCAAGTGTTGTATAAGTGTTATATTACATATGTTAAAACTTGGCCCATTATCAACCATGACACTCTAAATAGGATTATGATCAATGTAGGTTCATAAAAAGAGTGCATAAAAATCTGTGTCATCATAAACTATCTCTTACTTTGAAAAAATGATAAGAGATCTAGCTAGCACTATAATATGATATACTCCAATGATATTATGTAAACTATGTGAATTCTATTTGGACCAATGTACCCTATCATTTGAATTAGGACCCTTGAGAAGTTCTCAAAATAAAACATGGAAATTTCATCATGTCAGGTTCTTTTATAGAATTTGAAGATTATTCACTTTGTTAAGAGATAGGCTTATGTGGTTTTAATCTACTTTAATCTAGACTAAAATTACTAATGAAGTTTGTTTAGATGTTAGTTATAGGTTTTATGGCATATTTCCCTATGAATTCTATATTATAAAACCTTGGAAAACCCTCAATTCAAATTTTAATAAAGGTGGGAAGAAAATTGGTAGGAACCATTTTAAAATTCATTTATAGAATTAAGTATAAAACACATATTCTAGGTTTAATCATGTTTTTTAACACAACTTGACTAAGAAACTTGATCCCCTTCATTATTTCCCCCTTTTCTAAATTTCCTTATGGCTTAACTAAATTTCATTGTGTAAGGTCCTTTTATATTCCCCAACTTATCCTAAGATTTTAATACTAAGGCCTTAATGTATTCATTAATACAATCGTGACCTTAGTCTTAGCACCTTAAGCCTAAGTTTTTATTATCTCCATGGTCCTAACGTTAACTTCCTTACACCTTGAAATATCCTATGGTTATCTCTTTATCACAAGATTTGATCTAATGACACAAGGATAACCCAAACTTCAGCTTAAATAACATGCATCTTTGGTAATCTAATGAATCATGCTTACTCACTAGGACCTAATCGAAAAGAGTGAAGCATAATTTAAAATTCAAAAGGATGTAAGAAACCCAAAATATGGACACATGACACCATTGTATTAAAATATTAAAAGGAAAGGGGCCCATCTGACATGACTGCTAATCAATAGTAAGTCCATAGATCAAGATCCTATGACTATTGATTTATCATGGCATTTGGTCCAATAGGGAGAATTAACATTGAGACTCTAGGAAGCCCTATAGAAATAACAAGTAGCATCTTCACATTGGTCACTAAAGATTTTAATTAACTTAAAATTGATGTTTGTGTGACCATCATCCAAACATCTAAAAATATGAACTTGATACCTGTGTGACCATCAAATTTAAGCCCATCAAAATTAAAACTTCACCGGTTAAACTTGACATCCACATGATCATCAATTGACACCTACAAGGGTGTATTTGACATCTATGATACCATAAATTTTACCACAATGAAATATCTTACTTAGTGTTCAAATGGCATTCCAAAATCCTATTTTAACTCAGAAGTGGCTTCTTAATCTAAAGGAAATGATCAAAAGATGTTCAATAATGGGAGCCTTCATCTTGCAAAATATGGAAATGGTATTATAATATAAATACTTAGGCTAGATTCATATAGAAGGATCCCCATGGATTTTTGTTCACAAGAATCATGAACCTTAAACTATGATATTATGTTAATTCTTATGTTAAAAAGAGAAGCCCTTGCCACATGAAGTGTAATCTAACCAAAGGTTTATCATGTGTAGTGACCTAAATTATTTGGACCCTCACACCTTCATTATAAATTGGGAAATGTGGGCATAGGTTCCTTAGCCTAAGGTTTATTTTTTACTTGATAAACATGAAATAAACCTTAACCTAAGGAAATTAAGCCTAGATCATGACTTTAATAATAGACTAACTTAATGTTTAAGCATTGTTTGTAAATCAATGGTTCATGCCCCATAATTGGATTTTATCCAATGGTGAAAGGGTGATAATGAATTTTAAAATTCTTGTAAGATCACCATGTGGTTGATACTCAATTAATGAATAACTGAATAAAAAATTTAGAGCATAGAGAAGGCATATAAAATTCCAAGTGTCATGATCACAAATTTTGCAAAAGAGAAACCCAATAATATCCAAGCACCTGTATTATAATCAATGGCTCAAACTAATCTAGTATTTTTATTCTATGGTGTGAAATTAAGGAGGAATTTTAAATACCAATGGCTAGTGTTCAAATGACATTTATGAAAAATGTCATGAAAGGTCAAGACCAATGCCACATAAGCACCATGCAAGTAGAAAAGGATAAAATTTGAGATATCATGGTCTAAAAAACACAAAGGTATAAAGGTAAATGTCTAAATAAAATCTAAATATTTATAATCCAAAGCCTAGATATCTTCTACCATTAAAGCTCCAAAACCCTAAATACTACATAAAAGCAATCCAAATAGATTCAATTTGTTACAATTTGATCAAAGGATAACTTAATTATGTTTTTTTAGCACAAGAGAGATTTTTCAAAGGTCATTTAAAATGTTTCATGATAAATTATCAAGAAATAGAGACCATGTAAAATAGTAGATGATAATTGAAGGAAGATATCAAGCTTTATTTGATAATAGAAAATGAAGGCTAGATATTCAAGGATAGAAAATTGGACCTCATAACATTGAACATCTAGAGAATTAGGAATTGGTTTAAAATCTTCATGATAGAAGAGTTGAAACCCATTTCATATGAATAATATATGAATTCCACCATTAGTAGGTGATACTATGACTTGGTTTTTATCCAAATGGTGGGCCTTCATCATGCCATAGAAAAACCATATGTATTGAATTGCATTAATGTCCTAACACCCATATTTGTTGATTTTAGAATAGAAAATGAATGGATCATTAGGGAAGGGAAGTCAAAGGGGGTAGCTTAAATTTCCCATATTTATTTTGAGAAGTACTACAAGTTTCCTCTTCCACATGTGGAGCTTTCCAAGGTTAAGGAGTGGACCAATAACAATGACCTGGACTCTGTTCTCAGACCCTAGCCATGATGGAAAAATACCTATCATGCAATTTAAATTATGCATTAGGGTAATAATGACCCTATTGAACTAATCCTTAGGTTCCCCTTCAACTAATTATTTGAATAAGATATATGTACCATATGTACACTTCTTGGTAGAGGAAAAAATCACCCCTCTAATTGGAGACTTAATCAATATTTTCCTAACCAAACAATTCAATACCATCAAAAGAAAGACCTTAAATCAATTATTTATGATGTCATACCTACTTGATGCCATTTTAGCATCAACCACATTACCTATGATTAGGAATTGGTCTATATAGGGAAAGATAACCATCTCACACTACTATTCCAAGATACACATATTTAAGTATAAGAATCATATGCAATTTATTTGTGACTGCATTTACCCTCCTATAGTGGAGACCATCATAGGTGTTCCCATGCCTAGGCCCCAACCCCTCATCAATATATATGTTGAACTGATAGGGGGCATATAGTATTATCCTAATTACATAATCATCAAGATATAAGGAATCATGACTCAACCTTACAAACTACCAATATATGTTCCAAATAAGATTGTATAGCATGAAATTGCTTCCCAACTCATCCATGGCATTGATAAGACTTAAAAAAATAAAAGGAAGGGCCTAATCCTCCAATTCCCATTTAATATTTAGAAAACCATAATAAAGGACTATAAATAGGTAGAGGTTATGTCCACACATAGGCATTCATTTGGATTCCAACTAGATGAACTCCAAATATGGGATCTAAAGAATGTAGTTGGTGACCATCTAAGGGATTAATCTCTCAAATATAGAATATAAACATCAAATCAATGTCCATGACACCATATATATTAGGGATAAGAAATATGAAGAGGTATTTGTAAGGATCTAAGGCCATAACATTAATCTTGAGCATAAATTGGTCAAGGACAATAAGCCATCTAGGGAAACATGAAAAATGCACCCTTTATAATACCATTTACTACATAGGCCATCTGGAATATCCCATGATCCACCTCAGATAGAGTAGACACAACCCCAATAGGAATATGAGCAAGTTAAGGGTGAAAAAGGTAGAGGGAAGGAGAATGTTGGAGAGGTCACACTAGAAGAAAGACCTAGGCAGGGACCTCCATATTTAACACTACCCCAAAGGCCACCTTACCTATTTTAAGATTTAGACATGATCATATTAGAAATAGAAGAGACACTTGAGGTTGTTTTCAAGGAAATTATAGAGGCCTATGACTCTGATAGGGAAGAGGATCCCGAAGAAGACATAGGGAAAGAGATGGTCCCAATAGAATCGCATGAGAAGAGAAAATTAGAACTAGCACTAGTCCATGTGGGACCAAAGAAGAGATTTAGATTCACTTTCACTCATCCCACTATAGAGTTAATCTATTTAGTGACAAATTCCCCAACCATAAACCAGTCATTCCTAACTAATTCATCTATGGGAAATTATAAAATATCCCCTCTCTTTGTCATTATTGGGCAATGACAAGGGTCACTGATGTGGGAATAAAATATGCTATGAAACCTTAGATAAGGGATATAATGAAGGAGTAGGAAAAAATAGTAATTATGGTGGTTGAAGGGCTAGAAGGAAAGAAGATAGATTCTCTAGGATTATCTACTAACTCAAGTACGAGGTCTCAAATCCTCCCCAATTCAAGAAACCAATCACTACTATCCTTTTCAACCTTGAGATAAATAGGTTGGAAATAATAACAACCAAAATAGCTATGTTTAGGATAGAATAACTCACCTTTCATAAGGTGGAACCATTTATAGGACTAATCCTAGTGGGTGGCCACCAGCTTGGAGAGGATGCAATTCATGAGGAAGATGTGGAAATTTTAATTGAAGCCCATTTAACATAAGCTAGAGCTAGAGTCCAAGGTATGAAGCAGAGGATCAATAACTTGAAAATAGAAAAATAAAACTTGGAAAAAGATGCAATTATATCAATGCTAGATATAATAATCAATTTGTTTGATAAGTCATTTTATGACATATTTGAGACACTTAAGTCAATGAAATTAAGGCAAAGTGCATCAGAAGGGCAATGTAAACTAGCCAAGAGTCTAGTCACCCAGTGATAGGCCTCTAAAGATAAAATAGCTCAACTCCTAAATATTCAAGAAAATAAGCAAATCATAAACTTCAAGACCATCAATTTGATGTATTTGAGCACAATTCTAGGAATTATGATTGAAAAGGTTCAAAGTTTGAGTATATGGCACAATAATATAGAAAAGGTCATAAAATGAGATAATGAACTAATTGAAATAATTGAATAAATTCTTGGGACCATGCTTATAGATCTTGCACAACCCAATGCCCTTGGGATCATTAGTGGTGATAAATTCAAGCATAGGGCTACTTTGGTAACCTAAGAAATTATAGATAAAGGCGAAGGCAAATTTGGGGGTGAAAATAACAAAATATTAGGCATGATACTCTATGTAGGGTAAAGAGTAAATGAATCTAGGAGTATTAAAGAGGTCATGGACATAAATGATAAATAATTTGATGACCTAGTGGATCAAGAGGAATAATAAATCATGAAGCCCACTGTGGACATGGACATAATTGATGAACAATATGGGAGAGCCAAGAGCATCCTCCAATAGTGACAACCAAGGGCCCCACCATCAAATTGATAATATTCTATTTTATAAAAGTGTTGTAACTTTTAAGGTAGAGCATCCCATTATAAAGGCATATGCTAATTTGTTAGCATATTTTCCTCTGGGTTAGTATAATTTGGGAACTTGTAAGGATATTTGTCCCTATCTTTGTACACCTATAATTTGTAACTAACTGGTATATTGCCTAGTCTTCCCATAAAGGCATGTATGACCATTGTAAAGAGAGAGTTTTCTAAGGAAATTTTGTATACTTGAAATAATTAATAAGATCATGGAATTCTTCAATAATTGTCCATTTTTTGGATATGTTAATTGTGAATATGGATTTTCTCTCAATTATTAGTAGAGGTCTTGAATTTGAATAGTGTCTTTGAATTCTAAATAACATTATTTAATCATATGGTTTTTGATTTATGCCTATACTAGATTAGTTGAAATATCTTAGGTTTTGCTTCATTTCATTTTGCTTTGTATTCAGATGTACAATTGCTATTTGATTATAGTGGTAAATCCCTAAAGTAGACCTAGTTATTACTTATGATTCTTAAATGTTTTCCATTAAAGTTTCCCTAATATATAGTGATATTTGAGCTTAGGATATGTTATATTATATATTTGATGAATGCGTATTAATTTTCCATTAATACTTTGTCATAATGTTCAAGACTAAAATTGGAAATCACTCACTTATTTTCTACCCTACCTTTCTTTTTTCTCCTTTTTTTACACCAAAACCACTTTAATTTTAGCCACATTATAAATATCCACTTAGATTAGTTTGTATCTTAAATTAGGAACATAACTCACTAAGTATTAACATATATTCATGAAAATGGGCCAAGATGGCTCCCAGACACCAAATTATATAAATATTATCGATCAGTTATCTTACTCTATTGGTATTTCACCAAAGGCAACTAGATTGCCAAAACCTACAACTCATGCTCTGAATTTATTAAATTCTAAAATGGGAAGTTTTATTTAAACACTAAGGACACCTATGGTACATTTAGAAGCATCAACATGACAACTCCCATTGGCACTAAAAGGAGGGCTAAATTCTTTGAATACTTATTGATCTTAGTCTTGTTTCACCTAAAGATCAATATATCTTCATGTTTTTGAGTGAATTCTTTGCTTAAAAGTATAAAGATCATTTATCTTTGTTGTTTCATATGCCCCTTTGTATTTACTTTGAAGTTATTTGAGAATTGGTGCTTGTTTTTTCTAAATTTAGATTTAACTTTGAAAATTCATAGTATCTAAGGTTAGAATAGTTCATTTTGATCAAATATTGGCATTTCTTTCATAGATTTTAGTCTTAGGCTTGTAAATATAAACTATATTTATGTAGTTGGGAAACTTTGAGATAATTAAATCAAAGATTAACATCCTTTGCAAATTTTCATACCACCTTTATAAAATAATTTCAATGTGTAGATATAACTCTTGTTCATCATAAAATTTAACTTGACACATCATATTTTAGGTAGGATATTCAAATTTCAAGCTAGAATTGCCCAAGATCAGAACAAGACCACACTCATTAACCAGAGATCCTTTACTTGCGCTTGAGGTACACAGGTGAGCTAGATGTGATAAAGGTAGACACAAGAGATCCAAGTCTCTTCCAACTTCACCTTTGCAAGGTATATGTGTTTTTGACCTTCATCTAGGTATGGCATGGTTGGGGGATTCTTCAATCAATGTACTAGGTTTAGTTCATGATCTCCCAAGGAATCTTGAAAAATATCTACCTAGATTTAGTCGAACCAAAATAATAACCATTGAGGAATATATAAATTATTTTAAAGCTACCTTGAGGCTTCTTAATGTCATACATGAGGATGTATCATGTAGGGTATTTCCTTTCACTTTTAAAGATCCAATTTATGAGTGGTTTTTAAACTTGCCTGATAATTACATTTAAATTTAGAATGATTTCAATAATGTGTTCATTGATCAATTTGGTAAGATTGTCAGTCCCTATGTTATTTACCATCAATTCACCACTATTAGAAGGGACACCAATGAACCTATTATGTAATTTAATTCTATATTTTAAAATATGTATAATATAACCATAGAACCTTATAAGCCTAATGATGTTCTAGATTTAGAGATATATAAATATGTAGTGGATCCTTTGACTTTTATATTCTTGAAAAAATGCATCCTAGTTATAGCTTCATTAGCCCAAAACTAATCTAAATTAATGATCATTAATGATCAAATGTTACCCTAGGGGAAAATGTCTTACTCAATCCCAAATGTGAACCCACATATGCCTATGATGAACCTATTCCCCAATAATAACCAAAATCTCCCAACCTTAAACCAACTTCCAAACTTAAATCCATTTCCCTTAAGTCATGCATCCCTAAATCAACATCTAATATTCTTGAGTCATCCTACTAATGGATTTATTATAGGTGATCAACGAGATTTAATATTATCTATAGGTTTTAACAAAAATCAGGTGCATAATTCTAAAACTCTAAAAAATGAGAATGAGTCTACCTTGAAAATGGTTAAATGATTAAGCACTGATTTCCTTTAGCTGTAGAAACAAGTAGGAAATACCATATATCACTCTGGTAAGAATTTATCATTTCAATGGTTTAATAGGCCAAGTAATATATTTTAGAATGATATTTTTCATAATAATAAGGCTAATGAACCATCTTATAGTAACAATAATATGGACATTAATCTAACTGATATTGCATTTCCTAACTATTTTAGGTTACATTACATAGCCAAGCATGAGGAAATTGATTGTATGGAAATTTCCAAAGACTTTGAGGATTTTCAAGAGGATTTGGATACATTTGAGGTGATCCCTAATAAATAAATTGGTGTAGGTTCCTTTGGATCTAATCCATTTGAGCATGCCTTCATGGTGGACACCATTGACTTCCCCTTTCAAGAGGAACATGGGCCTAATGAGATCCCTGAAGAAGTATAGGCCTTTCAATAGTTCTTGAATAAGACTTACCCCTTAAGGAATAGAGATCAGAGGCAACCTTTGACCACCTCAACACCTCCAAGTAATCTTGTAACTCCTCCTAATACCTCTTCAAGAAACAATCTAGAGACACCAAAAGGGAGTACTTTTAATATCAATGTTGAAATTCCTAGTTCTTCTAGTAAAATTGGGTATAACATATTTGAGGACATGAATAAGATAAAGGATAATATCAAATTGCATAAACTCACATATATTATAGAGTAGAGGGACCTCTTGTTGGAATCCTTGTCAAAGAATCAAAACAATCCACCCAAGACTGGTCATGCCAACATGACTATGAATAAAGCCAAAGTTGAGTCTCCTCCTTTCTTTCTCATTGTTAGGATGTTTGATAAAAATTTGAATAACTTCTTATTATATTTAAGAGCATATAACAATATCATGCTTGTAGGTATATACAAGAAACTTGGTTTAAAACCTATAAAGTCTAATAGGGTTGTCACCCAATTAGACAAATCTAGAGTTAAGGTTGTAGGAGAATTATTAAATGTTCATTTACAACTAGATTATAAGACTAAGGTGTAATAATTCATTCATATTCAAGTGTTTTAAATACCTAATTTTTATGGAATATTACTAGGTAGGGAATAGATCAAGGCTCTAAATGGTTACATGTCTACAAACTACTCACATTTGTGGCTACCTTTGAAGGGGGTCCCCAATCAAATCAGGGTTGAGAGAGAGCCAAGAATAAATCATATGATAATTGAGTACAATGTTTTAAATGAGAAGGTAAACATAATTGACTTGGAATTATGGGTCTTGACCCTAGAGACTTATAATATATGTGATCCCAAGAATGGTTAGGTTATTCCTAGATTGTGTAAATTACATTTTGATGGTGCTAAGTTTAGTGTTAGATCAGGGGTTGGTGTTATCTTGACCAATACAAATAATAAAAATTATAATGCTTCCTACAAGATCTAATTCCATTATACTAATAATCTTGTTGAGTATGAAGCACTTGTCCTAGGTTTATAGTTTTTCATAAAGAACAAGATCAAGGAACTACTAGTTTATGGAGATTCAAAATTAGTGGTCAACTAGGTAAGAAGAAAATACCAATGTAAACCTCATAATTAAAAAGATATAAGTTTAATGTATGGGACTTGATATAATCCTTTGATACCTTCAACATCATTTCCATCCCAAGGGAAGAAAACCAATCTATTGATGGGTTAACATCTATTGCCACCAACCTCATGCCTAGCCAAGATTCTCCAAATTTAAGCATTAAGTTGATCCCTTATCCTTTAGTGACTAACAATATTAATCAATTTCAAGTATTTAATGATGATCAACAGATATTGGATTTCATAACCAATTCTAGAGTGATGCTCACATTGTTGATGAAGATAATGAAAATACATCTAGGGAAGATAAATTTGATGGCAAGGTCATTCAGTTGAATGAAAAAAAAATTTCCAAGGTGATGACTGATTTATAAAGAATTTTTGATCAAAGCAAACTTGTTGATACTATTAGGGTTCCCAAGGTAAATGGGAAGGACTATAATACTATTGATATAGGCCTTCATGATCAACCTTGACTAGTAAATGTTAGGAAGGCATGTACAAATATTAAAAATAATAAATCTAAGGAACTCCTTGCCTAATATAGAGATGTCATAGCATGGTCCTATGATGACTTAAATATCTTTGATCCAAGGGTCATCACACAAACCATACCCCTTAAAGACAGTTGTAAACCATTCAAAAAGAAATAAAGGCTTGTAAACCTTGTATTAGAACCAATGATCTTTAAATAGGTTAAGATACTTCTAGATGCTAGGATATTCTTCCCCATCAGGGACTCTACCTAGGTGTCTAATTTGGTACTAGTCAGAAAGAAGAATGGTGAGATTAGACTTTATATAGACTTCAAAATTTTGAAAAAAGCATCAGAAAAGGACGATTACCCCTTCCTTCCCTAGACCAATAAATTTAAGTTATTTCAAGATTATCTATGATGTCTTTTCTTGATCACTTTTTAGGTTACAACCAAGTATTGGTTGATAGGGAGGATAGGATGAGGGCAAATTTCACCACAAAGTAGGGGACCTTCACTTACAAGAGAATGCCCTTTGGACTCATCAATATAGAAGCCACATTTTAAATAGATATGTAGCATGCCTTCCAATTCATAATAGGTAAATGTATTATTATTTATATGTATGATTTAATAGTTTTTTCTAAAAACAAGGAAGATCACTTCATGCATTTAGAACAAGTTTTTGAAATATGCAGAAGGTATGGCATTTCCTTGAACCCTAAGAAAATTATATTTTGTGTGAATGAATGAAAGTTATTAGGTCATGTTATAACCAAATATGGGATATATATATACCTTAAAATGGTGGAGGCCATATTTATAATAGATCGTCTAAATATTAAAAAAGCGTTAAAGTCATTCTTTGGTAAAATTAATTTTGTAAGTTTATTTTTGGTTTTACAAAAATAGTCAAACCACTAAATGACATGCTAAAGAAGGATGCCAAAGTCACATGGAATGAGGATTATATAAAGGAATTTAATGATATCACAAAGTCCATTAGTCAAGATCTAGTCCTTATAAGTCTTGATTTTTCAAGGGACTTCTACCTCTATTCCTTTGCATTTGATCATACTATGGTTGTAGTGTTAACTCAAAAAATTGAAGGGTGTGACCACCCAATATATTTCATGAGAACTAATTAAGGAATGTTTATTTAAATTACTCATTTATTGATAAACAAGTATATGAATTAGTCAAGGCAATTAAGAAATTTAGGCATTACATCCTTAGAAATAAGGTGCATGCCATCTTACCTGACCCTACCATCAAAATTATGTTAAGTCAGACTAAACTGGGGGAACATAGAGGTAAGTTGATGTCAATATTATAGGAATATGACATCAAAATGAAAAAAATATAATTATGAAGGTTCCAAGGTTTGATTTAGATGATTACTGATACTAACCTTAGGCTAAGTATTATGTAGGTGGATCAACAAAACTTTCAAGCTAGTGAGTGGTATGATCTAATCATACATTTGCTAATAAATTATAATTATCTTAGACATCTATGGAGAAAAAGAGGTACTTGAGGTTAAATTCATCCCACTACTTGATCAATATTTTTGTCTTATATAGGAGTAATTTTGAAGGTGTCTATCTAAGGTGTGTCTCTCAAGAAGAATCCACACAAATCATGAGTACCTTTCATGAAATGTGTGGTAGTGGACATCCATCTAGGAAGACCACGACTGATAAAATTCTTAGAGATAGATACTATTGGCCAACCATTTTTAAATATTCCCACAAACATGTGAGAGAATTCCTCTCATGTTATATATTTAGCACTAGGGAGCCAAAGGTAGTAATGCCTTTGTAGCCAGTCATGATTGACAAACCTTTTACTCAATGGGGGTTAGAATTTGTTAGTCTAATCAACCCTAACTCATTCAAAGGTCACAATTATATCCTTATTTCCATATATTATTATACAAGGTGGATTGAAGCTATAGCCACCAAATAATGCAAAATTGAGGAAGTGATCAACTTCTTAGTAAAAACATCTATACTAGGTTTGGTATTGTGATATCTCTAACATGTGATAATGGGTCTACCTTCACATCCATAGAGATGAATGAATGGGATTATGATAATGGTATCACTCTCAAGTTTTCATCTAACCATTATCCCCTAGGGAATCAAATCTCTAAGTCAACAAATAATAACATAATGAAAGTAATCAAGAATTATACTAAAGACAATCCCAAGACTTGAAATAATCTCCTTACATTTTCACTTTGGGCTGATAGGATAAGAATCAAGAAAGCTTCAAGAGCCTCACCATTTTTTTTGGTGTATGGATAGGAACCCATCTTTCCCATCACTCTCAATTTGCCTACATATACATTTATACAAGAATACATGAAGGAGAGCCAAGAACTAGCCAATTATAGATTGATGGATATAACTGAGATGGAAGATTCAAGGGATAAAGCCTTTGATAATTTTAGTAGGGATCAAACCATATTCAAGAGATGGTTTGATAAAATGTCATAAATCAAGGTGTTTATATAAGGAGACCTATTTCTCTTCTAAGATAAACATCTGATACTAAAAGAAAACATGGTAAATTCACACCCTTGTGGATTGGCCCATACTATATTGCATAAACATTAGGAAATAACTCCTTTAAGCTCAAAGACTTATTAGGAGTAGATTTTACATTTCCCACCAATATTAAATGCATCAAAAACTATTTCTCTGTTGCTCACCCTAGGGTCTTCATGGAGTAAAACTATGAGATTATTAGATTAGTGTAGGTAGGCTACTTAGTTTATTTCCATGTTCTTTCCTTTTCATCCCTTGTTTATACATAGGCATGTACATATATGCTTATTTTCCTTAGTTTATATCTTTCTTTTTCTTATGTGTTTATTTCTTATTGCTTGGTTCCTTGATTCTAATAAGTCCCTAGGGATAATCTTGAGCTCAAAAGTTATGAATTTTACTTTAAAACATTCCCCCCAATTTATAAATGAATGTATGGAGCCCATGCATATAGTAACCATGGTTTTGAAATAAAAAAACATGATTTTATATCTTAGATAAACTGATAAATACCAATGGAAAGGCTAACCATTTCATTAGACCCTAACCATTGCCTTGACCTCAAACTAGTTTTAAGAATGCTTGAACTTATGGATGGAAACTCAAATTATCAAGATATACCCAAAAATTGAACTTAATTAAAATCCTTGCTTGGGCTAAGAGTTGAAACCATATGTGATTTTCTAAAAATCAAGTAATTGACTAAATCCTAAAACCTGGCTATCCTAGTTCCCAACCTTACTGAAATCCTAAAGATCTAAGAAAATACAAAAATAAGGATACAATGCAAAATGGGAGCTTTTAGATCCAAGTGATTTTGTTAATCTCCACCAGGGTTATAGATGCCTAGTTGGTAGTGGAGAAAGGCTATGAGATGATCCAAAGTAATCTCTACTAGGGTTATTGATGCATGGATGGTAGTAGAGCAATGCCCAAACCTTCCCTAAGTTAAAAATGTGGTTCATGATGAACATTTTAGCATACTATAATTTAGTGTAAGTGATTGAGGACATGAGACCTAGAAGTTGTTCTTGAACCCCATGGAAAAGATTAAGTGGAATCAAAGCACACACATAGTTTGGATATGTCTTAGCATTTGACCTTAAAACCACAAGTGCAAGGTTTGTTTCAATTATGGCTTGGTTTGGATGATGATATTAATCAAATAAAGGGGATGAACTAATTATTTATTTGATTAGAGTCTCTAAGTTCTAACATATTGTTATGTTCCCCCATGAGATGCCATTTATTGGGACCAACATACCCCATTTTTTGAATTCCTAGATCAAGTTCCTAGGTCTATTTATTTATCATGGAATTTGATCCAATGGGGTGAATTAACACTGAGACCCTAGGAAGACTCATAGAAATTCCAAGTGGCATCCTTGCATTTGGCACTAAAGATTTTAATGAAATTAAAATTGATGTTCACATGACCTTCATCTAAATGTACAAAAGTATTAACTTGACACTCACATGACCATTAACTTTAAACCCAACAAAATTAAAACTTCATTGGTTAAATTTGGCATCCACACAACTTTCAATTGACACCCATGAAGGTGTATTTGATGTCCATGAGACTATCAATTTTAACCCAATGAAATATCTTACTTAGTGTTCAAATTACATTCAAAAATCCTATTTTAACTTTGAAGTGGCTTCTTAATCTAAAGGAAATGCTCAAAATATGTTCAATAATTGGAGCCTTCAGCCTACAAAATATGGAAATGGTCCTATAATATAAATACTTAGGATATATTTATATAGAAGGATCTTCATGGATTTTTGTTTAAAAGAATCATGAACCTTAAAATATGATCTTATGTTAAGTCTTATGTTAAAAAGGGAAGCCCTTGCCACATGAAGTGTAAACTAACCAAATGTTTCTCATGTGTAGTGGCCTAAATGATTTGGACCTTCACTCCATTAAAAATTAGGAAATTTAAGCATAGGTTACTTAGCATAAGGTTTATTTCATGTTTTATAAACATGAAACAAAACTTAGCCTAAAGAAGTTAAGCCTAGATCATGAATTTAATAATAGACAACTTAATGTTTGGGTATTATTTACAGATCAATGGTTCATGCCCCATCACTAGATTTGATCCAATGGTGTGAGGGTGTTAATGAATTTCAAAGGCCCATAAGATCACCACATGGTTAATACTCAATCAATAAACTATTGACCAAAATATTTGGAGCATGGAGAAGGCATGCAAAATACCAAGTGTCATAATCATGGAGTTTACAATAGAGAAACCTAATCACATCTAAGGGCCTAGATTATAATCAATGGATCATGTTAATTTGGGATTTTGATCTTTTGGTCTAAAATAAAGGAGGAATTTTTAAATAATAATGACTAGTGTTCAAATGACATTTATGAAAAATGCCATGAAAGGTCAAAACTAGTGCCACGTAGATAGAAAAGGAAAAAATTCAAGATCTCATGGGCTAAAAAATATAAAGGTATAAAGGCAAAGGTTGAAATCAAATATAGAATGAGTATAAGCTAAATCATAGATATCTTCTACCATTAAAGTTCCAAAACCCTAAACCCTACATAAAAATAACCCAAATAGATTCAATTTGTTTCAAGTCGATCAAAGGATGACTTAATTATGTTTGTGATCATAAGATATCTTTCACACAGGTCATCTACAACCTAAAATGATTAATTAGTAAGTAATAGAGACCATGGTAGCTAAAAAGAATAATTAAAGGAAGATATTGAGATCTATTTGATAATAGATAGTGAAGGATAGATATTCAAAGATCCACAACCCCACCCCAATAGCAAGATCAGATCTATTTGACATTAGATAGAGTAGCCACAACCCCCATAATAGGATGAGCAAGTTTAGGGTGAATAGGGTAGAGGGAAGGATAAAGTTGGAGAGGTTTAGATGTAAGAGAGACCTAGGGAGGGGCCTCCATCTTTAGCATTTCCCTAAAGGCCACCTTCCCCAATTCAAAATGTAGACATGATACCCTTAAAACTAGAAGAGACACTCAAGGGTGCTCTCAAGGAAATTATAGGGGCCTATGACTATGATAGGGAAGAGGATCCCAAGCAAGAAATAGGGTAATATCTAGTCCTAATAACATCCCATGAGAAGAGAAAATTATAACTAGCATTGGTCACTATGGGACCAAATAAGAGATTGAGATTAATTTTCACTCATCCCACTAGTGAAGTAAATCTATTCAGTGATAAGTGCCCAATCTATGGACCAGTCATTCCTAACTAGTTCATCTATGGGAAATTACAAAATATCCCATCTCTTTCTCATTTTTTAGGTCATGACAAGGGTCACTGATGTGGGAATACAAGATGATATGAAGCCTTGGATAAGGGCTATAATGAAGGAGCAAGAAGAAAGAAGAATTATGGTCATTGAAGGGATAGATGGTAAGAAGATATATTCTCTAAGAGCATTTACTAGATCAAGTGTGGAGGTCTTAGAACCTCCCCAATTTAAGGAACTAGTCACTATTGTCCATTTAAACATTGAGATAGTTGGGTTGGAAAGAATAACAACCAAGATATCTATGGTTGGGATAGAAGAATTCATCTTTCATAAGATGGAACCATTTTTAGGACTAACCCCAGTGGGTGGCCAATAGCTTGAGAGGCTATAATTTATGAGGAAGATGTGGAAATTTTAATTGAAGCCCATTTAGCACAAGCTAAAGCTAGAGTCTAAGGTATGAAGCAAAGGATCTAGAACTTGGAAAGAGAGAACAAAAACTTGGAAAAATAGGCAATTCTATCAACATTAGATACAATAATCAGGCTACTTGAAAATTCATTCTATGACATATTTGAGGCACTTAAGTTGATGAAATTAAGGCAAAGTGCATTAGAAGGGCAATGTGAACTAACCAAGAGTTTAGTCACCCAATGGTAGGCCTCTAAAGATAAAATAGATCAAATCTTCAATATTCAAGTAAAGAAGTAGATCCTAAATTTCAAGACCATCAGTTTGGGGCATTTGAGCATAATTTTGGGAATTGTGATTGAAAATTTTCAAAGTTTGAGTGCATGGAACAAAAATATGGAAAGGATCCTAAAAAAAGATAAGGAACTAATTGCAAGAATTGAATAACTTCATAGGACCATGCTTATAGAGCCTACACAAACCAATTCCCCTAAGATCATTAGTGATGAGGAATTAAAGCATAGGGATACTTTGGTAACCTAGGAAATTAGAGGAAAAGGCCAAGGTAAATATAGGGATGAAAATAGCAATATCCTAGGCATGATACTCAATGTAGGGGAAAGATTAAATGAAGCCAAGAGTATCAAAGTGGCCATGAATAGAAATTCCAAAGAATTTGATGACCTGGTAGATCAAGAGGAAGAATAGATCATAAAGCCTATTATGGACCTACACATAATTAATGAACAACATGGGAGAGCCATGAACATCTTGCAGTAGTGACAGCTAGGGGCCCCACCATCAAATTGAGTATATTCTGTTTAGTAAAAGTTTTGTAAAATTTTGAAGTAGAATATTCCATTGTAAAGGCATATGCTAGTTTGTTATCATATTTGCCTATAAGGTAGTATAATTTGGAAAAGCACTTGTATTTTATAAGTTGTAAGGACAATTTCCCCTATCTTTGTACACCTATATTTTTTAATTGATCGGTATACTACCTAGTCTTCCTATAAGGCATGTATGATCATTTTAAAGAGAGTTTTTTTAGAAAATTTTGTATACTTGAAGAAATTAATAATATCAAATAATTTTGCAAGGATTTTCCATATTTTTTGATATGTTAATTGTTAATATAGATTTTGTCTCAATTATTAGTAGAGGTCTTGAATTTCAAGTGTCTTTGAATTCTGAATTACATTCTTTAATAATAAGGTTTCTAATTTGTGCCTATGCTAGATTAGTTTAAATATCTTAGGTTCTACTTCATTTCATTGTGTTCTGTATTTAGATGTGTAATTTATATTTTATTATAGTGTTAAATCCCTAAAGTAGACCCAATTCTTGTGATTCTAAAAAATTTTCCCTTGAGGTTTTTTTAATATATAGTAAGATTTGAGCTTAGGCTATATTACATTATATATTTGATAAATTCATATTCAATTGTCATTGATACTTAGTCTTAATGTTCAAGATTAAAACTAGGAATCACTCATTTCTTTTCTACCTTACCCATCTCTTTGCTCCTTTTTTACACCAAGACCACTTTAGTTTTAGCCACATTATAAATATCCACTTAGATTTGTCTGTAGCTTAAAGTAGGAACATAACTCACTAAGTATTAACAAATATTCACAAAGAATGGGCCAAAGTGTCTCCCAACTACCAAATTATATAAATATTATCGATTAGTTATCTTGCTCTTGTTATTTCACCATAGGTAACAAGATTGCCAAAACCTATAACTCATGCTCTAAATTTCTTAAATTATTAAATAATAAGTGTTATTTTAACACTAAGGGAACCTATTGTACATTTAGAATCATCAACAGATCCACTATATGACTCTGATAATATATTGTTGGTGGTTGTCCCTAATATGCATAATGAACACCTAAAATGCCTATTATCTCATTAGTTGTATGATTTGGAAATAGATTTATAAATATTTTCAATTATTTTAATTCCATTTTTTGTGGTCTAGGTTCCTCTATAGGAGTTTTTATATCAATGATATTAACTTATATCAAATCTTGTATCTTATGTCACAAGCTAATACATTTTTTTTAGTATGGATTATTTCCTTGTGATAGTCATAGAATGCATTGAAATAATAGTTATTTGGAGGAGGCCTAATCGTATAAACCTCTTTTATGGGAGGGAGAGATATGACATTACATTCCAAGATATGATGTATAATATGTGCTAGAGACTAAGCAAGAGTCATGAAAGGTCTCCTTGGAGGAGTTTATAGACCATGTGAGGAGGTGGATTTGAAGTTACATTAACTATCATTTTTGAATCATTCTTGTTCTCATTGGGATTTAACTTATAGGAAGGATTATTGAAATGATTAGTATTTAAATCTAATCTAGTTTCATACTTTAGTTTGCCCATGTAGAGAATCTTGACTTCTCATTCTTTCACTACATGACAAATATCTATGAATTATGAAAAATTATTAAATAAGATAGCTTCTTCCAATGTCGATAACAAAATATTATTGAATGTCTTAGATTTCTTTATCCAACATGGGGATAGTCATATTTGCTAATATAATTTTATATCATAAGACATATTTAGTTATTATCTCATTTGATTTTTTTTGAGTTGTGCAACTTGAGCATAGGAAACCTTATCACTGATGATGATTGAAAAGTGTGCCAAAAACATATGTTCTAGTGGATTTAATATTGGGATGGAGTGATTAGTAAAATAATAGAACCATTTAAGTTCATAATATTTAAACCATGATGTAACAACTTAGTAATGACAAAATCATTAGACACATATTCCAAACATGGTTGGCAAAGGAGTTTCCACTATATGTTGTGCCAAAGGTGTATGTAAAAGAACATGATAATCCAAGGCATGAGATGGTCTAGTAGCACCCTAATGAAGATGTAACACCTTATCTTATAGATCATGAATCTAATGCATAAGGGATTGTCCATCTAGAGAGGAGGAACTATCTATAGGACATGTTTCCATAGTTAAAGTTTGTCAAGTTATAAAAGGTTATTGTAAAATCTAAGATACCCCCATAATATGTGTAATAATATTGGCATATAAAGGTTTTGAATTTTGACCATTATTAGTTTTTTAAAGATCTTTGTGGATAATATGGATAATATCATCTTGCTATGAATGTTTAGAAATGAAATCTTCAAATTATCTCTTATTGGTATCATCAAATCAGTTATTGAGTTCTACCATTGTAGGTTTGAAAGAAGGAAAACAAAATGTTTTCCATTTTAAACCTTTTATGAATTTTAATCTATTAAATATTACTAAAATAAAATAAAAATTATATCTAATATTTTTGAATTAATTTCTAAACATAAAAAATAGAAGGATATAAACCCTAATAGCATTCAAGTCTATCATTTGGGTAGAATTTGAAGTAATTTAAGTTCACCAAATTATTTAAATATTAAGGGATTATGGAATGTAAACCCTAGGTTGTTAAAGGGTTTGATTATAGTAAATCAGGAGAGAGATATGCAATAAATATAACCATTGATTTGTGGAAGAATTGACCTAATCTGGTATTCCTAAAAATAGAAATGAATGACAGAAATAATTACTCAATTGGAAAATAAATGAGATATATTATCTAAGGGATAAAAAAATGGTGTGTAAGTTTATCTAAGTATCATAAATAAGATCTATGTGTCATAACCACTCCTAGATAGTAGTGTACCACACTAATTTCCTACTTTTAACACTAATGTCTTTTGTGTAGAAACTATGTAAATATTTTAGGTGGACCTTTATTTGAATTTGATCTAATTATACTTATGTGGAAGAGATTTTTATTCAATGTTTGTGCATTATTTTTAACTGATTAAAGGGAAAACCATAGACCTCCATATTATTAGGCTATTTTAGTGGCACAAGTAGAAAAATTGTGATGTTAGTTGGGTAGAATGGACATCCTAAACACCCTATTGTGTTGTGAGTTGCCTACATACCAATACTCTGAGGAGGAATCAATCCTTATGTAATTATCTCACCTAAGTGTTGATGCAATGGATTGCACCCGGGGCAAGGAAGCTGAGCTCCTGCCTTTCACATGCAACAATAGAAATTCCCCTCTCGCTTGTGGGACCAGTGAAGATGGAGGGGAGAGTCTCTAGGTAAGGGCTAGCTCCCTTTGATGAATATAATTTATTCCAGTAAGTGCTCACACACACACACACACACACACACACACACACACACACACACACACACACACACACACACACACACACACATAATGGGGGGGAATGAAAAGAGAGAAATATTTTAGGAAAATAAATCTACTCTAAGGAGGTGATGCACCAAAATAAATCTAATCTAAGGAGGTGATGCACCAAAATAAATCAACCTTCTCACATTCACACTTAAAATTAGACAAACACATACATACACTTAAAACTTGGTAGAAGGACCAGGCTGCAAGAAACTTGGAAGGGAGGCTTTAATGGAAAATACAAAAAATAGAGATTCACTAGAGGTGCTATAAAATGCATACTATAAGTAATTACTTCTATTTCTGCACTTCCAAATACAGCTCTCCTTGTTAGCTACAAAAATGGCACCTTATAGACAATAGATTTGTTGGTGTTGGACCTATGAAAGCATCAAGAAACAATGACTAAACACAAACTAACATTGAAGACATACACAAAAATATCTATCCAAGATAGAGGTAAAAAAATGCGTTTATTGATTTAGGTGAAATTTTACTAGGGCTACGCCTTACAAATGTGGAATATTCTTACAAAAATGACAAGTCTCCAATATATAGAAGAAGAAAATGGGCCTTTTGGTGCCCTTTTTACAAGTGACCCATGTGCCTTACGAGCATTGGGAAGAGCAAGCTGCTTAAACGTAAATGTTGTGTCGGCCCTAGCTTTGACTTCAGGTATTTTTTGACATGGTCATGTTGTTTCCTCATTAACTGAGATTGCTCCTTGAAGGCACCTACACATTTTATCTATTCATCAATATGAAATGAAGAAAAAGGGTCACACGATTGGCCATTCATGCCTTTTAATGCTCAATTCATAGACACTATTTCACCTACTAGAGTAACTTCTTGAATCAATGCCTCCCCTCACCACTTGGACTATCTGCTTGCTCGTACACTTTTGTCTTTTACCTATCTTGTCTCTTTCTGTCTCTTTTAGCCCTTGAGCTATCTCTGGGTAGGTCACTGCATTGCTTGGGCTCTTTTCATGGTTGGCGCTTGGGCACTTAAAAAACCAATGGCCTTTTTGCTGGATTAAATTTGACAACTTTTGAGACATCACCATCCTTGGCAAAAGTCTTTAGGTCCTTTTGTTGAATCATCCATTAAACTAAATCATTAAACCAAATGATTGAACTAATTCATTAAACTGGTTCAACGGTTCAATGAAGCACATCAAGCCGCTCGAACCAAAGCCGAATGATTCAAGCGATGAACTCCTGTATTGAACCAAAGGCTGTTGAATTGTTAAACTAAATTGAAGTGTTGAACCAAGGTTGAACCAAGTGCCAATGAACTTTAAAAATTGAACCAAGGCCTTGAACTGGTTCAATGGTTCAAAGATGCCAATTTTTTCTGTGATTTCCTTCAGA
The DNA here is from genome assembly GCA_037957365.1 of Torreya grandis. Taxonomy (NCBI): domain Eukaryota; kingdom Viridiplantae; phylum Streptophyta; class Pinopsida; order Cupressales; family Taxaceae; genus Torreya; species Torreya grandis. The sequence continues at coordinate 345,707 of JARHVA010002230.1, forward strand.
CCAGAGCCTGAAGAAGCCTTGTAAAACCTATAACTCTCTAAACTGATCCTTTATGTGCCAAAGGACTAACCTGTTGAGTCTGTAGAAATTGCTAAAACCTACAAAGTCTATAGAAATTGCCAAATTCATGAAAAATAAAAAAATGAAAATGGCCTAGCATAGTAGGGATAGAAGGTGACCAATTTTTGGCTTGTTGGGAAAAAAATGGTCAACACTAAGTGCTTCGTGGAAGTGCAAGTGAGTTCTAGTATGAGTGTCAACTTGAGTAATTTTAATGAGACTTGAGACTATAAATTTCTATATTCTAGGATTAGGATGGTTGTTGATGACTATATTTAGAAGTAGGGTATAATAGGGATCAATAACATTGATTTTGTACAAAGTTTTCTTAGCTTATTTATGTATTTTTCATATGATTTCCATCTAGTGGATAAAGGGATACAAGTAATATTTATACTTATCTGGTGCTTGTGCTTAGTTTTAAATATCTCTAAGTTAACCCTTTATGTATTAGGAATTGAAAATATATCTATTGGGGTTAAAGTTTGGTAAAGGACACTAGTGTTATACCTTGGTCACTAGCATGGGAAATTAGTGTCAAAATAATAGAGCTAGTGTCTAGGTGGCATAACCAAAGGCACTAGGGTCCTAGATCCTTAGGGGAAGGTTTAGGTCTGAATTCAAGATGTATATGGATGTGTAATGCCTAAAAAATGTTTGGGTAAGGGTCAAAAGAGCCCATAACATAGGTATGGGTCCAAACTAGTGATGGGAAGTCATAAGTGACACTCATTGCACTCAAGTGAAAATTTAAATGACTACATTTATTTGCAACATCATCCCTATTATTAATCTCTATCACTTGGAGGTTTGAGAACTTAGTGATAATAAAAAAGGTGGGCATACATTTTCTTAACTAACAACTACTCTTACATTAATCACCTCTTGTGATTGGTGTTAGGTTTTACCTATTTAAGGAAACTTAGGTTTGTTGTTCCATCACTATTTTGGTTCTTCTAATGAGGGATCATAGATGATGATCCAAAACATTGAGGTTAAATTTTTTTTTCATATATTTTATTCTAAAATCTTATATGTAACTTAATGAGTTGTGAAAGCATCAAATATATCATACAATATTACTGACTAAGTTTCATTTTTATATAGAAGTTGATTAATTTTGTAGTTGATATCTTGAATTTTTTTTGTATAATATATAAAAAAGGAAATCGTTTTTACATATAAATAACTTTTTTATCTTATTAATTAATTAATATATAATTAATGAGACCATATTATTTCCACTCAATTGATAAAATATTTTAAAATGGTGACAGTAGTCTTTATTCTAACTCAAATTTTCACTCATTTTGATGATGGTTCATGGAGCATGATTTGAAACATAGATTTAAAAAATAATACATTTTTTAGAAATATTAATAAACATACTTTATCTATTTTGATGAAATTTAAATTGACCCAAACCTAAACAAAAGTGACTATTTTGATGAATTTTAAATCATAGCATTTGTATATAATATGGATCATAAAATATTCATATGGAATGGTCATCTACATAATTTTTCTCATTTCATATAATCTTATATTGATCATCCCAAATTGAGAATGACATTGTATCTCATTTGTGGGCCACATAGCAGTTTCTTATCAAAATAGGGTTTAACATAATCTACATGGATTCTTTCATTATGTCACATCACTTTGATCCATATCCATTAATAGTTTTAGTTGGATTTAAATAGGTATTTAACATATTAAAGCAAAAATTATGGAATATTACGGCCATACCACAACATCAAACATCCATATATGTCTTTCACGACATAAACTATACTTCATGATATCCCATGGACACAAACAATAATGTGTATGCATAGAGAGGAGACTTATTGTATTGTATTTATTTTTAATAATGAATTTTAATGAACATATCCTACTATATAATATCACAATATATTGAACTAAGATTGATACAAATAATATATTAAATATGTTTTTTTATTGAATCACATATGATTATTTATATAATTTATGTGTTATAATCAGTGTTTTATTTACTTAACATTTTTAATTAAGAAATATGTGTTTATCTAACCTAACTTATTATTCACCTTTAACTTACATAACATCAATACCATCTAAACTATGGACTCATGAGATAACATAGAGTTTATGTCAACATGCATTCACATTCAAAATTATTCATCGTGAAGGGTCAAGTCTAGGTGATTTTTTTTATTTAAATACAATAACAGTGAAAGTTTCAAGTACTAAGAGAAAAAGTGACACATGGATTTTTGTTACTATGAATATGATATCATAGTTACTTTGGCAAAACATTGCTCGGTTAAAAGTAGAAAATTAAAGAAAATAATAATTATAGTTAAATTTAATTTAATATATAGTAATTCTCATTTAATAAATTAAAGCATATAAATAAGAAGTAAATATACAAAATATAAATTAAACTTGAATTTTATCCAAAATACCTCTCCATTTTGGCATAAAAAAACATTAAATTGTCCTTTATAAACACATAAATAAGCCAAAATTAAATATGTCCATACACTTCCCACCTAAATTATGTATATATAGAAAAAATTACTACTCCATTTTTTGATTAAAATAATAATAATGTAAACTAATAATTGTGATTATCCTTAAACTATAATGCTTCTGCATATCAAATTTTTGGGAAAAATGAGATTAAGAGAAAAAATGACATGTAATGTGTCACTATTACCTTGAAATATCATACTTATAAACCTCACTCAATGCCAATGCAATGCATGGTTATGAGTGAGAGAGATAATTAGACATGTCATCATATCATTTTCTCACATTATCACATTTTGAAATTTTTTTTTGATATCTTGTAGTAAGTGGTTGTGAGTGAGCGATATTTTAACACACAATATGATCTCACTGTGACATGTAGTCATTATGCAAAGACATGAGTACTAATAAAAAAGTGACATTTAGAAGTGATATTGAAATAAAAATTGTTTCAAAGAGGACCTATGAATAAATAGTAAGAGTATTTAGGAAGTGAATAATTTTAAAAGGTGGAAGCCACAAATATTATTAATAGTGAAAACTTGATATAACAAGTGGAATCATCTCACAAATTTGCCATCACGTCCATGCCCCATAATGTGAATAATATTGGACAAGGATTTAATAATAGTAAAAAATATAAATACCAATAATTATGAATACTAATTCATTAAAAGTAGAAAATATAAAGAAAGCTATCAAATTTTTATTTCCATTTAACAATACACAATAATATAAGAATATCAACGCTTATGAAGCTAAGAAGATAATATATTAGTATCTTGTGTAGAATGGGACTCTAATCATTATACATGTCAAGATAATTATTTTTTAATATGATAAAAGGGTTCTATTGGGTCCCTTGCACACATAAATACATTAATAACTTAATACATTCACATTTTTAATACAAAAAGAAATATAGAGAGTACACTAGAGGAGTTTAATGTTGAGGAGGAAGAGAGAATAAGGCATGTAAATTACAAAATAATTAAAAAATATATTAGATTGATCATATATTTTAACTTTTATTTTCCTTCCTAGACATAATTACATCATATTGGTCTAAAAATGCCATCACATGAAATTATAATTCACCTAGTGTGTCCTTAGCCATAAAAATGTAGGAAACCTATTGATCAAACACAACTTACATGTTATAATTTCAAATAAGTTGATTCACTATCACTTTATATCCAAAGAGAATGGTTTTTATTTAAGGTAGATATCGATGATGAACAACATGTTCAATCACTCAAAAATGTATATCAAGAAGGCCAACATGTCTCTTTTTCTTACCTCTTTTCCTTGTAGAGATTATAACCATCTAAATGACACATGATGTGGTTCTATCTTTAGCCAAGGTTGAGACATTGGGATTCAAGATAAATTTACACTTGTTAGCATCTAAAGCCTTGAAATTGGAACATAGGCTCAATGATTTTTATAACTTAGCCTCAATGGATTAAAGGTGAGAGAGAATTGAGGAGGATGTACCATGCTCACCTTTACTTTTGAATGTCTTAGATCTTGGTATTAATGTTTAATTCTCTCTCCAAGTCAGTTTTTATCCACTTTCCATATCTTAGGGGAACTTAATTTACGTTTTTATTGGGTTGGTAGAGCTCCCAAAGAACCTTTAATTTTTGGTGTTATGTAGAGTTTATTCTAAATTGTAGAGTTTTGAATGCTAGTAGAATTGAGTAAAAAGTAGTGATTAGGTTATCATCTTAATTTTCATGAAGGGTGGGTTGAATGTTACTCTAGAGACCCTTATTACTTAATATATTAATATTTTGAGGATGATATCATCATAAAAGTAGTTGCATATATATTCAAATATGGAAGAGTGTTAGGGAAAAAATGAGAGAGATATGACATGTTTAAAACTATGAGGAATGAAATGATTTAGATTTGGAGGTTGAAATATTTTTAATTGAAGAAAAATAATTTAATAAAGAAAGGAGGATTGATGTCATAACTACTAATACTATTTCCATCCTTTGAGTGTGGGAGAGTGAATACTTCCTTTTATCATTTCCATCCTCTATGAGAATGAGAGAGTTGATACTCTATTTTTTCACATTATCATTAGACCTATCTAAGTTAAATAATCTTTTTAGTTGATATCAAAATTCCCTGAGCATGTCAAAGAGTTAATATTCTCATTTAAGAAATGATTATCATTGAGGTTATCAAAGTCTGTGATTATCGATCATTATTTTCAATATCATGCATTCACATTTTATAAGTGCATGATCACATCAATTAGATATGATATAATTATATTGATTAGCCTCCCTAAAATAAGGATTGTTTTTTTTTTAATTTAATGTTGGGAGCATTCTCAAAAAAAAATTGTAGTTTCAATAATATTTGAGATAAGCTTCCAATTAGGGGAGGATCTTTTCTTCTATTTTGAATTGATTGAATTAAAATGAAATATTAATTACTTAACCATTATTTGTAAAAAACTATTTAATTATTTCAGTAGATTAAATTAACATTCTATAATAATATATACTAGTTGTTTAATAATTGTGAATTCCATAAACTTTTAAACTAGAATCCTTTAAATATGATATGTAATTCTAATAAAAATATATATAATCCAATAATAATGAAACTAGATTTTAATCATTAAAATAATTGATATCATAAAATTCTAATCATAATAGTTTTGATTTTTGATCTGGATTGCAATATGTCTAATTTTAGTGAAATTATGGTTCCTCATAGTTTTGTGTGTTAAATTATGAATAAAACACTAGATTCTATTTTACATATGAATATCCTTGGCACAAACAATGGAAATTATGTATTTAGCCTTAATATGTAGATAAATATGTTAGTGAACATGCATATAAATTTATTATATCTTTTGAACATTGAGATTACCTTTGTAAGACATCTATTTATATGGACCTTTGTGTTTTAATTTAGGGACTCACTAATATGTGAAGAATCTGACTCAAAAGGATGAAAAATCATAAAAAAGACCATTATGAATATGAAAACTTAAAATACTCTTGCAAGTTATGTTTGAGCAGGTCCATATTATAGGATGTGCACAATATTCTCTTATCTAGTGGTATGAGTTTGTCAAAAATACACAAAAATAACATATAAAGACATATACAATAAGTAGTTATCTATAATATAGGATATGAGAAGAAAAGACAATGAAATACATATAATATTGAGAAGATAATAATAGAAATAAATAAACTTGATACATATTACACGAATGATCCATTCATTCATCAACAATTATCAAAATAGACAAAGTTATGTAAAAATGTGTATTTTGAATAAACTTATGCCAAATTTTGGTGTCTAAATAAACTCATTTATAGTTTTAGTATGTATTATATCATCTATATTTCCTTATGGTACACACACATAATCATTATAAGAATTATATGTAAATAAATATGGTTATATAAGGGTGGAAATTTAGATTGTATCCAAGTGATGGTTAGAATTCTTGTATATGTGTGGTTGGAATTATAGTTGTGCAATTCCACTAATGTATTATTTGATGTTGAAAAGACTTAGGGAAGGTTAGTTGGCATTTTGAATGACAACATAATCATGACATATTAATGATTAATATTCACATGGATACATAGAAACATAGATACATTAATATCATGTGTAATCATATTAAAAAAAAACTTTTAAATTAAATACAATCCCAAAAAAGTGATATATGTGCCCCACTAGTGAAAATGCTATGCATGGAGTTCAAGAGTGTGTGCACAAAAGTATCCTTATATACATAAAGTTATGAGGTGTTACATCAAGTTATATATAGGAAACTACCTTACACATTAACTATGAGATTTTGATTATGAATAGGAACAAAATTTATATGAATAATTACACTAAACAATGTGGAATCTAGGCATGGATTACTTTAAGTTCATTATATCATTATAATACATCCCTACTTATGTTTTTATATTTTTTTTTTGGTAGTGGCATAGGTTTTATTATTAAGATAATATTTTTATATATTCATAAAGGTTTTGATGGTTAAAGTTTGGTTATTAAAAAAATCATATTAAATGGTTGAAATTATTCCTCCAATGCCCATGGTTAAAAGTTAGGAAGGTAAGGGTTTGTTTTGTAAGTTTTTATGGATTTTTTTAAATAAGACATTGTTTTATTGGGTTTATTATTAGAATTTTTTAGGGGGAGGTAGGGTAAATTTAATATGTGATCCCCATTTGATACTTAGAGGTATATTTTTCATTTACATAAGCTGAATTTTCATTTTATCATTTATTATTGGTTGAAGCTTGCATATGCTATATTGGGTCAAATGCTTCAATAAACATTTGTTTATTTGAGTATTAATGTTAATTTTAGGGTGTGAGATACTATATTTATCACCTTCCATGGTGTTAATTATTACAATAATTATAGGTGAATAGGAGATAGGTAAATTCATATTACTATTATGACTTAAACCCATGCTTAATAAAATGTTTTCCCTAGTAATAGGAGTATTAAGATAAGAAATCTTAAAAGTGTGTATTTCCTTGGGATAAATTTACTATATGTTTGGTGTTTTATTATATAAAATTTTATACTTTAGGATTAACATCAACATATTCATATTTTTATCCTTAGTCATCACCATCCTTAGGGATTGGTAGTTGTTTTTTATTTATATAAAAAATATTGGTGGATTTATTAGGAGGAACTGTGGTTTTATTTTTATCACAAAATTACATATGGAAAATTAATATACTATGATTTTATACTTGGGTGAAGGAATTTAATTATGCCATCTCTACTTGGGTAATATTCCAGGAATGGGATAATAGCATTTAGGGTTTATAAAAGGGGAGATATTTTTAAAGATAGAAATAAAATATACAAAATGTAAAAATAAATCAATTATTAGTTGAAAAATATGCATGTTGTGTCTATTTAAATTTATTTTTAATAAAATTAATATATATAATATAAGGATATTATGGATAGGAAAAAATTATAAGAGAATTAAAAATCACACACATAAAATATCAATCCATAAAGTGGCCTAGGAATATTGGCAAGGGGCATATGCAAAGGTGGTTGAATTGGACTTATAAAAGTAGCCTACATATAAAATATATAATGGTAATATAATATGGATTAAATTTTTATATTTAGGGTGTAATTATATAGTAAATCAAGAGATATGAAAACTAAGGGTACCACTAGGTGATAAAGAAAGAGTAATAGATGAAATTCTGCTAGGTGGTAAATAAAAACCTATAAGTGAAAATTATGTAAAATAAAGAAGTAAAGTGAAAAACATGTACTAAAATATACTATCAAATACATAAATCACACAACATTCTAGAATATTTAACATAGTATAAATAAAAGAGAGTTTAGGGTTATAGATAATTACTACATGGTTTGCTTGTCAATAAATTTTATCCCATTTACTTGGTATCATTTTTTTAGTGATGGTTTTAGGTAAATTAAAAATGTATAGGTAAAACCATAATTGGACTAAATTTTGAAACTCCAAATACTTATTACATATCATAAATCAACTCTTATTCTTTAAATCTTAAAGGGCTTTTAGGATAACTTTTATTCCCTTGTGTATGTTCCATTGAACCTTAAATCCTCTTCTTCTTCCTAAGGTATGTTTGTGTGTAAGATTAGATATAATCCATGTTTTTCATGTTAATAAATTAAAAAAAATGAAACTTATAAATAAAATAAAATCATTAAAATTTAAAACTTAGTTTTAGCTAATGTCATGATCATAACCATGACATACAAATAAATAAATATAAATAATAATGGCATCAAACTATCCAAAAATGGTTGTTCCATAATTTCATTGCAAGGATCAATGACATAGTGTATGCGTATGAAATGGAAAAATGAGGTTTTAAGAAGAATTAAAAAAATGAGGATAAATATGTTGGTAATATAGTGATATGAAGGTGGTAATAAGAAGGATATTACATCATACATCTATCATGATATTTTATAATGTGGCCCACCTTAATCACAATTAATGCATAAACATACACTATTGGGGATTAATATATCAACAATCTCTACATAATAAAATTGTCACTAAAGTGAAAATAATGTGTATTTTGAAATTATTCAACATTTGAAAAGTATATACTAAAACTCTTAATTCAAGGTCATAGGAAAAATAATTATTATCATATTCCTTTAACTTACACAATTCATAGGACACAACTTAGAAATAATATGTTAATAATTCTACCATATGTCTAAATAAGCATCAATCCAGACCATTAATTCCCAATAGGAATAAATTACTTATAAAATTGGAATTGAAGTTGAAAACTCATTCAATTTTTAAATTTTTTACTTTCACTTAGGGATCCATTAAAAACTCTTCCCCTTTCATTCCAATGAGGTGATGGTATTAGTAATTTGGATAAATTTTCAACCAAACTACAATAACAAAATTTGTAACTTAATAAAATTAGTATTTTAACCATTCCATTATGGATTTGATATTTTTTGTATCTACTAAAATACCTTCCTTAGAGATGATGTGACCTAGATAGTGGACTTCTCACTAAAATAAGTAACATTTGAAAATTACTATAAATTTGGTTTTCCTTTTTTCACTATAAGATAAAACTTAAATTTCACTCATGATCATCCTCGTTATGTGAATAAATAAATAATTCATCTATGAAGACAAATGAAAAATTATATAATTTATCTAAAATCAAATCATTAAATTAAAAAAATTTTTGGGATAATTGGATAGGTCAAAATGCATTACAATGAACACTTTGTGACCATCTTTAGTTTGGAAATATGTCTTAGGTATATATTTTTATTTTATTATTAACTATTGGTATTCTAACAAAGTATCAATATTATATAACATCATTTATATCTATATATGATTGAATATATAATTTATTCTTGGGAGTGATGGTGTCATTGTTTAGCATATAATAGTCAATGTATAACCTAAATGTCATATCCTTATGGAGACACACTTTGTTATATCAAATATATTATCATTATATATTAAATACACATTTTAAAATATTTTAGGATAGAATTAATGATCCTTTAATTATCATATAATCATTATAATCCAAAGAAAGAATCATTGAAGAAATAAAATTTACTCAAACAATGTAGTATCGGTAGTTCTTTAGGGAAAACATTGGTTGAACTACTAAAGTATAGGTTGATCCTAAAAATTGGGGTTTAATTCCTTAGTTAACTCATATATTTGGATATAAATGATTTTTAAACCATTTATCATCACTTATATATTTTACAAGGTATAAATAATCCCTAAATCCAAAGGTATTGTGGTTCCTTTAATAAGTATTGGGTTTCCCTAGTGATCTAGACATTGGAATATTTTCTCAGGGAAATGAAATTTAGCTCTATGGGAATCAATACATTCAATTTTAAAAGTGAAATCACATAACCTCAATGTAACTCTATTAATGTTAAATAATTTTTTTAATGTTCCTTGTTCAAGTAATTATTTACAAGGTATTTTAAAATGGAGTATCATCTTCATGTGAAAAATATATATTTCACGTCTTTATCTTATCCTCTTAGATCGAAAAAAATATTTATTAGCACTATAATGAGAAAAAATTATTTTGGTTTTCCAAAAATATGTATTCACCTTATTTAATCTTATTAATAATTTATTTTATATTAATCATTATCATATTATTCTTGATGTGTGTATGTCCTAAAGAGTACACTATGATATAGGTTGGCATGTTTGTGGCACTTTGTTAGATATTTTTTCATGCATTATACTTCATACTAATAGGTTTGGATTGTCATGAAATCAATATATTTTCCTCCTATGTTGTTTCTACCTTAAAACCCTATTTTTTTCATTTCAAAACCAATTACATGACATCAGAGGCCCATATGATAAAATTATGTAACACACCCCATTTTAGTGAACATTACTAGTTAGGCTAATGATGTAATATTTTTTATACAAATTATTTTTACGTTATCAAAAAACACTATGTTTTGAATTTTATGGATTTGATCTTATTTTATAAGATTCCCATTTTTCATTTCTCAAAATATGAACAAGAAATATAATCTACTTATTCTCATAAATCCATTGTGGGATGTTTAGATAACTAAATTTTACACTAGGCCCTTATTCCCAATTTATCATATTTAGAAAAATTTAACATAGTGGCATGTTTCTTGGTCAAATTTATTCTAACACTTCTTAAAAAGTATATTTTTTCATCATTGGATTATATGTCACTTGTTGTCATGATCTTCCTTGAAAACAAAGCTTGTGTCATCTATAAGACAAACATTCACCCTACATGTGTCTATTGATTTTATTTTTGTGGGCCCTTATATCTATTTGTGTTGATTATACACATTTAACCTTTCCATTTAACAATTCTATCAGTGTACAACACACATTTATTTCCATAGATAAAATTATACATAGAAGGTCATTTAAACCATTTTTCAATTATAATAAGAATTATAATTGTGATAGCTTTAATTTTAGAACCCATATAAGCTAATAAATTAAATGAATAATTAAATTCTTATTCTAATACCAAACTAAACCTTGGTTAGAGATATTAAAACAAAAGAGATAAATCAACCAATACCTAAAAAATCACCATAATATAATTGTAAAATCAACTCTGTAATTTTTTAACCTTTGATTTGATATTGATTCTTGGTATGTGAATACTAATTTCACTTTTTAAATAAAATGGAATTTCATCATATAGATGAAACGACTAAATTTTCTTATGGATGCATGATATGGTTTTGATAACACTTAGAAATATTAATGGTGGATGTTGAAAATGAAGTATGACACTTAATTTTATAGGATTTTGAGTGAGAATATGGATGGTTGGGATAAATATGTATTTATTTGATAATATAAACTATGGAAATTCATATTTGAGTCCTTATCCAATTGGAAGAGACTAATTACTCATGTGTGTTATAAAAAAAATGGGAAAGTTATTTGGTATTTGAAAATATCTTATGAATGACTCAAGGTAGTTGGATGATTCACCAAGGTATTATAAAGGTTCAATGATGACTCATAAACTAGTTGAGGAAGTTAAGAACTTGTTTGGGTGACTAAACACTTGGTTGAGATAAGTGTGGAAGATGTTTGGTGACTTTTAAATTCCATATTTTAATTATTTTTGTGGAATATGTGTGCATGGATAATTAATTATTATGGATTAATTAATTACTCAAAAAATGGATGCAAATTATGTTAGGACAAAATTCATATTTAATAATGAGGGTTGAGTTAGAGAGAAAGATTATAACCTGTGTTGATATTTAGAAAAGTTAATTATGACACCAAATGTGACATAATTTAGGTGTCTAAATTTTCTCCTCTTTGAAAGGATGTTATGACTAGAATAAGAAATAACATTTCAAATTTTAAAAATAGAGTGAAAATGGATATATAAATATGATTCCTGAGGTAGATATGAATGACTATGAATAATGCCCCCTTTGATAGTCATGTGGGGATAATGAATGCCAATGAGTGATTAAAATGAATTAATGAAGGAAAGGTATACATAAAATGATTTATTTGATACCATATTAAATGGAATTACCATTTTTGATAAAATCCTTGCATGATTTATAGGCATATGTAAAATAATTTCCTCGAGTGGATAGTGGCTAAGGAGTTCATTGGAGAAGTAACATATCCCAAGATAAGCTACACATTTGGATTTTTCTTCATGAATATTATTACATGGAAGTGGATTTGGGAATGATATATAATGTTGGTAGGTTTTTAGGCTATAAAAGATAAATATGTTTTCAAATAATTTGATGATAAAATTTATGGGAGTAATTTTCAAGCAAAGAATAAATAAGTAGAGTATTATTATTATTTTTTGATTAATGTGGAGGTGAAAATAAGTGAATACATCAAGATGTAATTAATGGATATGAGGAAGATGATTATATGGATGTTATAGTGTAATTAGATTAACCCATGGATGATATTAACCCACTTAAAATAATTCTTGCACATTTTTATTGGATTTGATGGTGGAATGATTTTACCCAAGCAATAATATATGCAAAGAGTGGGTTGGGAGTGATATCTCCCAAGATAAGTTTCATGCTTTATTTTGACCCAATTTATGATATATGTAAGAGAGTAGATGTGGGAATGATATATCCCATGGAAAAGTTGTGAGATTTGATTTTATTGATGGATTTAATGATTGGTTGATGATTTATTTGATTGATTCATTGATGGAGAGAGAATGGATATGACAAATGTAGGAGATTGAACTAAAATATTGAGAAATTATTTTGGATGGTTTGATTGATACAAAAGTATAACTAAATAATTTAATCAAGTTCATGAATTAATGATTAGTGATAACATGATTGGATAACATGGATTTGATTTATTGTTGGTAGATATAGGTGATGATGTGGATTAGGTAAAATCTTATTTTTATATTCTTTGAATGGATTTCCAACATAATTTTTGAAATTAATTGATCAAACTTTATTTCTATGTTACGTAAGGAAATATACACCAATGGTATGGAAATACCATGATGTGTATTGTCTAATATGTGTAGGGACTGATAAAGTCACAAGTGAAGACTTAACACATCATGATATGGAAGATGATAATAAAACTATTTATAATGCACATAGTGATTTATAATCAATAAAGAGAAACAATGAAAATAAGATAAAAAAATGATTGAAATAATGAAACCAAGGGAAAATAAATAAGGAATTAAAAATAATAATAACACAAGTAAGCAAGCAAAAAACACAATTTGGATAAATAAGAAAACAATTAAATGATATAAAAAAAAGTATAGAAATGTCTTTTTGGATTCCTTGGTTAGATTAAAATCCTTTGTCATATGAGATATTTGACATGATGATTATTTGATGAGTAATCTATGTAAAGGATGACTATGGTACATTACTAAGGACAAATGTTTTTTAATTAATTTTTTTTTTTAGATGTTATTAAATTTTTTGGAAATCATAACTGGGATAACCTCAAATACCACATGTAACTGAATGCTACCTAGATAGTCTATATAGACCTTAATGATGTAGTTCTCCCAATGAGCAAAGGAATGGAAAGTGATGACACTATGTAAGATGATGATTATATGAAAGGTACCCTCTTAAAATGTGATGATAGATGACATGTTTTTTTATAATGGATTGGTTTTTCTATTTTTTACGGTTGAGTGATTTTTCTAAGGATTATATACAAGATCTTACCAAAGCATAAGTAAAGGTGTATCTACATAACCACAAATATCAAACTTTAAACTAGAAGTTCATATAAAAATCAAAATATAGGACATATAAAAATTAATATGGATATATAAATGGGTAATGGATGTATGGATACTGCTATGGTATACCCCCAAGTAACTAGTGTGTATATATAAAATGGTTTACACATGGAATTAGAAACTAGTTTTCACCACGATACTTGTGAAAGCACCATAAGAATGGTTTTCACTTTTGGATGGATATTTTTTCTTTCTCTATCCTTTTTTAAATTTTTTTAACCCTTTTATTTTTATTTATTTTATGTACATATATAAAACAACACTAGAATATTCTAAGCATGGAAGCATTCGAAGTGCACTATTTTCATTGGTTCATCAATCTATTCACTTTCTTTTGTAGCTAGTTTGAAATTGGAGATCTTGTACTAATGATGTATGAACCTAACCCCTTAATTTAAAACTTTCATTTCTTTCATGATCAGTGTTGGTGTTCCATTGGTTTAATTTCAAAACAAGATCTCCAATTTTAAACTCTCCATCTTTGATTATCTTGTTATAACTATGTTGAAAATAGTTTTGATTGTCCTATAAATGGTTAAGGGCATTAATATTTTTCTTATCTAGGATATAGAGGTCAGGTATCCTTGAGATGTGATATGTTTCATCATCAATAATATTTTTTAAAGAGATACATTATGATGGAAGATTACTTTCAAAAAGTAAGATGGATTCAATGTTGTAAACAAGGGAATATAGAGTTACCTTATGGGTGAGTGCATGATACTATGGTAAGCCCACAAAATATGGTAAATATATAAATTCCAATCATGGTATATATCATTGAAAAAATTATTTAATATTTTGAGGATATTTTTATTTGATGACTCTACTTGACCATTGCCTAAGGGATAATATGTTGTGGATCATTTGTTCTTTATATGGTATGTTTAGGAAAGGCTCTTGACATATTTATTTTATAAGGACTTATATTTATCAAATATAATGGTAGAATGGATATTTTAATGGAAAATTATATGGTTTAAAATGAATTTGTAAATCTATAGTTTGGCTATTTAGGTTAGCAGAATAGCTTTGATTCACTTATTAAAGTACTCAGTGGTGGTGATTATATGCTTATGACCATGTGAAGAGTTGGGATTGACTTTTACAATGATGTCTAACCACAAAATGGAGAAGGGAAATGGAGTCATAATGGGTTTCAAGGATTGTAATAGATCATGGGTTAATTCAACATTATTTTTCATTTGATACATTTCTTTAAATATTGGCACAAATCAGTTAACATCATTGGCTAGTAAAATCCATTTCTAAGGATTTTATTTGCAACAACCATGTCACTATTATGGGCACCAAAAATATATTTTTAAAATTATTTAATGAATAAATTATCATCTTAAAAATTAAACAATGTAATAAAGTTCCATCATAATCCCTATGATATATTATATTTCCAAAGATGCTAAAGTGGGAATATCAATGTATGGACTTATTTTGATTGTGGGATAAGTTGGGGGGTCACATTATCATCAAGGTATGTGTATATATATTGGTACAAATGGGAAATATGAATAACCAAATAATATTACATTTAAAATTTAAGAGTGTCATATCTTAGACACATTAGTTGCTAAATAAAGAACTAGCTATGACTATCAGCTAGATGCATATTGAGTGAACCAATTATGGTCATAGCATCAACTACCTTGTTATTAACTTGAGGAATTTTATCAAAGTTTATGGAATAAAATAATTGTTTAATAATATCCCCCATCCATTTATAAATAATTATCTTATCATATCTATCTTGGTATTCATTAGTTCTTTGTTTGATAATTACCCATGAATCCCCAAAAACTAAGAGATGTTGAATGTTACACTATATGGTGAGATTGAGGCTAGAAAAAAAAGATTCATATAATGATATGTTATTTCTATAAGGTAATATTATATAAAATTACTTTAAGAATGAGATCACCATGTGGATTGATGATATAATACTTACCCCTGAGCCATGACTTGTAATTACCACTCTAATGATTCATCCAAGGACATGATAGCTTCATATAGAAAATCTATGATGAGAGGTTTTATATATATGAATGTTTTTATTAAGGAATATACAAGTAATTTTCCTTTCATATATTTTTGATTGACATACTTTATTAAATTCAGTTATAAGAATAACCCACTTAGCCATTCTCCCTGTTAAGGCTAATTTGGAAAGGAGATACTTAAGTGGATCAACCTTTGCAATGATTCTAGTTTGATTATTTAGAATGTATTGATGAATTTTTTAGGAAGTAAAAATAACAACTATACATGATTTTTATATTATATAATAATTTAATTCATATGATACGAAGGTTATAATCATATAGTATACTGCTATTTTTATTCCCTATTCAACATGTTGTGTTAACAATGCTCTTAATGCATATTGTGTTGCTAAAACATATAGTAGTAGAGGTTTTCATAAAGTTTGTGGCTTTAGGAAAGGTGGATATTATATATAAAATTTAATATTTTCAAACATGCATTCCTCATTCCAATGAATAAAAATGTTATTTTTTAGAAGAAATTTGAAATGATGACATATGTTTGAAATTTGTGATATGAATATATGGATGGCTTGAATATTAAATTAAAAGCTATAAAGCTACTTGAGGTTTTTCAATTGATAAATTTATGTAATAGTTGTGAACTTTTTAGGATCTAATTTTATACCTATTTATGATATAATAAAACTTAAAATATTACCTTGAGTAACCCAAAATACACATTTATTTGGATTGAGATGAACCTTGTATTCCCTCAATCATTCAATTTTTTTGCATAGTAACATCTAATGATCTTCTCTAGTTTTTTTTTTCCAAAATATCATCTA